>JAURVB010003998.1:0-388457 GCA_033002965.1 Piper betle
TATCAGCATATCCCATCTTTGAATTGGTCATTTGAAACTTCACCATGAGTGATTACCCAAAACAATCTAATCACATACAAAAGAAAGACCAAAACAAAATCTTCACCATGTAATGTGGAATAAGGGAGGACCCATATTTGGTCATAAAGATCCTCTCCAGGCAACTAACAAGAGTCGTCTCCAAGCCAGGAACGGCAGCTCCATTTGTCAAAGCACTGCCACCAAAAGGCAACAACGGTTAAACCCCACCTCCGAAAACCAAGTCAACGTAAAATCAAACAGCTTTCTACCTTGAACCAATCAAACTGATTGTAAATTTTAAACAGCTAAATCATTTTGCTCTTAAGCTCAAACCGACAGAAAAAGACACCAAAAAAACGTTCACTGCTGACACTACCCCGCACAAGTAAGCAAATTTCGCAGCTTAGCCAGTGGGCAAACATGGTCCAAACGGCCATCAAGCAGATAAAAAACATGGGTGCCAAATTACCATTCTCGTAAGGGCATATATACCTTCTAGCCATTACTCAGAATGCCACCTACGTAAATTCAATACCAAATTAATATAGATGGTTAAACCAGTTAACCTACAAAGCTAAACTCAACCTTGATAATAAACAGAAATAATACACATTTGCTTCTAACACCAGCCATCCAGCACCCATATAAATTTCCCTAAAACAAGAACCTCAAACTGATAAGCAATGAAACCAAATAAAAAAAATTACTTCCACCACCAACCAAAGATGCCAACCAAAAAACTGATATTGAAACTGGGCAGGATAATGATCGCACCTGAAAATAGCCGGGAGGGGGAAACGCCCAAGAAACTCCTCCACCGACGCATCCGTTTGAGCACCTGAAATCGCACATATGATCGAATCGAAACGCCCAAAAAATAAATATTAATGCACGCAGTGAGTCGGTAGGACTTCATTTTGCAGTCTCCACAAGGGGGAAAGAAAGAAAAAGGAGAAGCCTTCATGGATCGATTGGGGATGCGCGTACCGGGGTATGCGGCGAAATCGGTGGCGGCGGCGGGGAGAAGATCGGCATCGACCGGCGTCTGGTCATCCATCGGCGAGCTGGGAGGAAGCTGGTCTAGTCCGTCCGGTGTACCCCGGATGGAATTACAACGGGGGTTTAGTTCGGGCCCACTATTTCTTTCATCTGGGACCCATCACGCGGGGATCAAAACTTTTTGTATCCGCCACAGCAAAATACACAAGTTGCCACACGCACATTTCAAGCCTTCTTCTCCTATAAATTATAATTCATATAATTTATTGGTTAATACATAAAAGTGGAAATTAGTAAATTCTCACTCAAAATAATTGTAATTGTTCATATATCACAATTTCCTATTTTCAATGTGAATCGGCAGGTAGATCCAGTAAATAAAATAACAACTTTTAAAAATATATATTTATAAATGCCCCGTTATGACATCTTGAGCGGCCTAACAATTTAAAATTATGATCTCACTTAAATCCCAAAATTGGTTTACCGTTTGCTGTCACAATTGTAACTTGTAACTAAACAATTAAATCAATAAAATGATCTTCATGTCACAAGCTGTTTCCTATATAATAACCTACTCTTAACCGGTAAACTTTTTGTAGGCCGGCTTTGTCCTTACTCTCACCAAATTCAAATTAAAATATAGGAAAATATCATAAATAGTTATGTTACAAAGTTTTCTTTAAAAAATAGTAAAGTTTGTAAAATAATATCAGAAATAGCCATTTAAATTTTTTTATATTGATTATGACCAAATTACATCACTTTTTAAATAATGACAAAAATAGCCATAAGATTTATTTTACTAATACTAAAATATATAATAAATAAAACTTATAATTTTTTTATCAGCTATATCTATAAAAATAAAAAATTAACTGATAAATATTAAATAGAATATAAAACTATATTATTGATGAGCAAAAAAGCAAAAAAATATTTTTTGATTGAATTTTGGACAATTAAAAAGAAAATTAAATTTCAGGCCATCAAAAAAAAATAAAATAAAATAAAATAAATATATTTTTAGATGTTCAAATTTTTAATTTGAATTTGTCACATTTTATTAAAAATTATAGCGTCTGTTTTATCCAATATATTCTTATTATGAATATTTAGAAAAAAATATCATTCATTATATAAAACACAAAAAAATATTTTTACATTAGTTTAAAATTAAATTAAGGGTATTTATATCAATAAAATAGATATTATGAGTAAAATATTCTTTAAATGTATGAATTGACTTATATGAAATAAAAATTTGAGATCTAGCTATATCTGATCTAAATTTAAAATTCTGGTTATTTACAATAAAAAATATTAAATTTGGTTATTTATGATATTTTTCCAAGTTTTGTTTTGGCTGAGACAAATCTAAGATTAGCCAGCTATGAGTTTCGCCTTGTTGAACCAATATTTTGACACTCATTGAGACATTCTAGGCAAACAAATCCAGGTTGGTTATTAATCAATTTATTGGATGTGTCACCTGATGTTTAAAATTAATTAATTGCCTCGTTTAAGCATGATTTATATATAGACTAATAACTAACTTGAGTTAATGATTTTACATGATATATAGGAATCCCTGCGCGGGAACTATTGCATTGCTAACCAATCATGATGATACCACAATATTGCATTACGCTGACCAATCAATTTGATTTTTTTCTATAAGTAATTTAATTTGAAGGGAAACACGTGCAGGATCAAAGTAACAGCAGTTGGATCGACGATTGTAATGTATGACAGTTTATGCACTTAATAGCTAACGATGATGGCAAACAATTACAAACTATCTTGGCTCAATAGCAGATGCAAGTAACGCGATCATTACCATGTATAACTCAGAAATCTAAGCTTGCCAAAAAAATGTCCTTATAATTAACTCAAATACTTCAAGCCGGATTGAACGACAACACGGAGAAATGAATTTCGCATGCATGTCCAATTCATTTTCGTGGTTTGCGAAGATTTCAGAAAGACTAATGACGCATGGCATGACAGGGTGAGCCACCTGTGAGCCGCTGAAGATCACGTAGCGCTCTCACCAACACGTGTTTTTCTTGCTTGTTCATACATCTCATGATATGTAAATGTACCAGCTATATACCCCAGAAATCTCATTACACTTGAATTGGCTAGACCCTTGACTAGAGCTACTGGTTGAGTTCTACTGATCACAGTGTTCCATCTAATCGAAGATAGATGGGCCGCATTGTTGTTCCAGTGCTTGGACTGATGTTTTGGGGCTGCTGCTGCTGGGGGACAGGCACAGCAAGGAGACGGTGCATGGGGAGTCGCATGCTCCTCGTGGACGGAGTGGGCGAAGGAGAAGGTATCGGAAGGGCTGGGCAAGAACGATGAGCCCAAAACAGACCAGGTCATTAATGGCGCTGGTAAGGCCTGGGAGTTATGAATGTAATGGCGATCTGATTGTGGCCACTGACAGGTGCATGTGAGAACCGCGGCCAGATGGGGCGTAGTGGTGCCGAGAAGGAGGCGGAGCTGATGAAGGTCGGAGAGTTAAAGGGAAAAGACGAAGGACAAAGGAAGGAAAACCTGAAGCGAGCAAAGGAGAAGGCCAAGCAAGGGTTGGAAGCTGTAAAAATGAAGGCAGAGGAGGGAAGGCAAAAGCAGAGGAAGCCATAGAATCGGCAGGGCCAAAGGCCGGGACATGGCAATATCCGGGAAGGTGGCAAAGTTAAAAGGTCGGGGAGCTGGTGACTGTTGGGATTTTTATTTTATTACTTAATCTCCATTTGTGGTGTTCTTGTGCCGAGATAAATCACACCACCAGCAGGTATAGATTTAACGTAGAAACCATTCAATAGGAAAAAATCCACGGTGCAAGTACCAACTAAAAATAATCAATTTATAACTAATATTTTTCTGATAAATAATTTTTTTCTCAAATTTATATGAGTAATAAACTATTCCCAATATTAATCTGGAGTGAAATCACTCTCAATAATATAACCAATAATTTGAGAAAATCTTTTTCTTAAATACAGATGAATAAACTATCAATTATAATCAAAATTATTTTAAAACATGGTTGAGAAACTTAAACAAACCACAATGATGATGATCTTGACGAATAACCCATTTTGATTAATGATGCAACAAGAACTTTAATCAATTTCAATTTAAAAAATTGTGCATTTCTCTCACATCGAATGGCTTATTTTTCTTCTGTTATGTCCGAAACCCTAAAACCCGCCTTTCTAATTGATTTCTAATCAAAAAATATATCAAAACACATATTTATATGCGAGTCTGCGTCCAGTGCAAAACCTAGATGGCCCGGCGCTCAAAGCTGGCACCCAAGCGTCGGGTCTTCTTCCTATTTCTTACTTAATGGGAGGGATAAACCCAACGTAGACGACAAAGAGAAAAGTTGGGAACGCCATGTAGACGGCCAACGAGAAGCCCCAGAGGATGATGCTGACTGAGAATGAGATTGAGAGTGGACGGGCTCACTTTGAGCGGAACTGTAGATGATTAAATAGTCATGTGGTTTAGGATTGTAGGAAACAGTCGGGCTTTTTTTAAAAGAAAATAAAAAATTATAATTATTGTATATAAGGTTATTTCACTTGAGTGAACTAACTTGGGAGTATTTAGTATTTAGCTCGGCTTGTCTCAACTCGAAACTTGCATTTAAATACTTAAATTCGAACTTGACTTGAATTCGAATTTTACAAGCTGAACTTAAATAAGGTCGTGTTCAACTCAACTAAACTCAATTATAATTTGAATTTGACTCATAGCTCGACTCGAACTCGACTCGATAAAATAATATAATAATATAGTTTTTATATTATATATATATATATATATATATATATGAGGGCGCTTCCCTGCGCCAGAGGCAAGGAAGCGCATCTGCGCCACCTTTTATTTTGGGCCATCTGATTATAAGGACGGCCCAGATTTATTAATTTTTTTTGAAAAATAATTTTAATTTGATCTGGGCCATCCGATTAGAAGGACGGTCCAGATCATATGGAGGGGTGGAGGCGGAGCGCCGCCGCCGTGGCGGGAGAGGAGGGCGCCCAGATCAGGCCGCGACAGGCTGGACTTGGCCGTTTCTCGGCCAGATCTAGTCAGGGGACGGCCAGGTCCAGCTTGTCACGGCCGGATCTGGCCGGCGGTGACTCTCGATAGGAAAAAACCTCTGTGCCCGTCCACCCTGCTCCCCATCGACCCTGTCGTCCTGCCGCCGCGTCGCCCCACGGCCGCCCTGTCGCACCACCGCCCCGCCGCGTCGTCGCCCCTCGCGGCGGCCACCCCTTCGCGAGGAGGAGGGAGGAGGGAGGAAGCGTGTCCCTCCCCCTCGCGAAGGGGTGGCGGCCGCAAGGGGTGACGACGCGGCGGGGTGGTGGTGCGATAGGGCGGCGGCGAGGGGTGACGCGGTGGCAGGACGACGGGGTCGATGGGGAGCAAGGCGGAAGGGCACAAAGGTTTTTCCCTCCCCCTCGCGAAGGGGTGGCGGCCGCGAGGGGCGACGACGCGGCTGCGAGGGTCGACGACGCGGCGGGGCGGTGGTGCGACAGGGCGGCGGCCGGGGGGGTGACGCGGCGGCAGGATGACGGGGTCGATGGGGAGCGGGGCGGATAGGCGTCTGCGACTGGGCGGCGGCATCCGTAACTGGGCGGAGTCGCCTGCGACGGGGGGCAACGCGGCGGTTGGGTGGGGCCACTTTTGGAATTTAATTTTTTAACGGGAGATTTGAGCCGTCCTTATAATCGGACAACCCAGAGAAGAGCTTAGGGTAGAAAAAATTTTCTGGCCCCTTGCTATTCTTCACTTTACCCTATATATATATATATATATATATATATATATATATATATAAGATAGTCGCAATGAGGCTCTCGGAACTAGGAATCCAAGGAAAGTTTAATCTGAAGGTTACTTGCATTCAAAAATATGTTTTTACAGCATTCAATCAAAAAATCATCGATGAAGTTGTAGTCTTTTTCATTGAAAGCTTGCACAAGAGGTAGGCAGTCCACGAGAACATGAAGCTTGTGTGGTGGCCTATGTGTACGTAAATACGTTAAGAGTTCTTGAAGGCCCAGAGCCTCGGTACGTAACAAGGGAACTCTTTGTTAGACCAGAATATTGCCATGCACATTGTATGGTCAAGGATGTTCTTGAATCTTGCACTGAACTTGCTGCAAAGGGAGGAGGGGATATAACAGGCCCAAGTAGAGGGGGTAAGTACAGGTTATAGTTAGGATGCTCCCGCAGACGGATTCGATGTCAATAAAGCCTCCGACAAAGGTGACGGTATTTCTAAGTTTCCAGATTAATTACGCCACGAGTAGCCATTTGAGGACAATTTGGGTTTTGGTTGTATTTCCACTTGGGCTCCCGTTAGCATGATTGGAAAAGCCATGAAATTTAAATATTAGTTACTTATGCCCAAAGTATTAATTTTTTATCAAAAAATTAACTATTTTTATAATATTTTATTGTAATTCATACTAAGTGATCTTCATAAAAAATTTTATTTCCATCAATTTTTATGAAAATATAAGAAGAAAACTTTGTAAAGAAAGTTTGCATATTTCATTTATGTTATAATTAATTCTTTTAAATTATAATAAAAATTTCAAATATTTTATAATTAATTCTTTAAATTATACTTTTTTAAAATTATATATTTTACATATTTTTTATGCCAGCTAAATAGAATTATATAGAAAATTTATAGCAGTATAGGGGAATGTACGGAAGTGGTTTGCCAAAAATGCAACCACTGCAAATACATGCAATACAAAATTTCCTGTGCAAATGGTCACCACAGCTAGAAAAAAAAACGACGCTTATGAAAAAACGATGACATGTGTGATCCATGTTCGACGACTGGTTCTTTCAAAACATAACGACTTTATACATACAGAATATGGAAAACTCTTGCTCTTTGACGCTTCAATCCTAGATCCCACCATTTTCTCCTTTCTGAAAAAAAAAATTATTGGTCAAAAGTGGTCATTGCAAATGAGTAGAAGAGTTCAAATGCCAGAAAAATTGAAAAGAGAAACCAAAAAAACAGCAAAAGATATAAAAAATACAAAAATAATAACATCTACGACAAACATGCAATTGCGAAATAAAAATTGATAGGACCAGGAAAATTACAGTAAGTCGCACCTTAATTTGTGCATTCCAATTTCTGTGAACCGAACAAAAAATATCAGCTAACATAACATATTTTACTGAAATTTGTAATGTTAGATGATATAAATTTTAATTCACCATCTAGATATTTTCTCTCACACAAAAATTATGCCCAATATTTTCTCTCGCACACAAAGCAACGACCGTATATGAAGGCAAACAACTTAAAAAGAGGACCTCATTGGACAGATGTCAGATGCAATTGGCTCGTTTAACTTTTGATCCATAGAACACCACTTCACTGATATAAGAAGGTAGTCGGAAAGCTATGACGTGCACTTAGAGAGCATCAGCATTTACATTATTATTCAGAGAAAAGAAAGCTTGGAGAGAAAACCTGAAGGCCAAGAAGCGCAAAACTTTCTCAGTGGAAGAGCCTTGGTACAGATCTCCGTGGCACTTTACCATCAAGTTTTAGCCTCCTGTATGCTTCTCGAATGTGGCAAGGCCTGATTGGGCCAGTATCCTTTCTCTCAGTCATAACCACCCTAGCTGCGGCAGAAGGACATTCAGAGGAAAGAAATATAATAAATCAAGGCTGCATAGATATGCATCCTGAGCTTGTTGGGGAGTAATATGTTCGACTGGAGGGAAGTTTTTATCAACATTCAAGTAATGCAGGATGGGTATCTGTTCTATGTAACTCAAATAATTACTGTTATATTTGCAGCACATGGACCAAGCAACAGAATCAAAGCTCAGGAAGCATAGCTTGAAGTCATAGTTCGTGCTCTAGCTATGTTGTGAGGAAAAATCTAACTTCTATAAATATTTTGTCAAGTGCTATACTTTGGTGCAAGCTTTTCAGGATGACAGTTGTGCAAATCAATGTGGATGTATCTATCTTGGCCGTGTCTGATAGGTTAAAACTGAAGCATTTAAGTGTAGGATTGATGTTTTTGGAGTCTAGAAATAAGAATTTCTTGGCTCATATGCTGGCCAAGGATGTTTCACGTCAACTACAAGTTTGTCACTCACCATGGTAATAACTGATCTGATGTGAGCTTAAGAATCTTAACTTGGAAAAAGAAAACCAAAAACACGTAACAAAATGACTGAGACGGCCAAAAATAAACCTATATTATACAGTTAAGGAGAAAGAAATTATGGTAAAGCCTCACCCATCTCAACAAGGTCTCCAACAAACATTTTTGCTATTCCAGAGACAACAATTGTCATTGGCATTGATATCTTCTGACTTCCAGTAATACTTGTTAGAAGCTGCACAAAACATCAAAGCATCTAGAAATGAACTTGACAACTTAACTGATAATAACAGTTGAAAAAAAGCATTTTGCATTGAAACGAGATAAATTGACTGCCAAAAAGGCCTAGATAAAGAACTAGTTGCTAATTTCAAGGAAATGTTATGTTTGTAATCCCAGAAAGGTTACTAACAATACCCTCTTCATATTAGATTTCTGAAACCCTGACCTGCGGAATGACTCGTATCGATTCATTTGCTCCTCTGAAAATTGAGACAGTATAGCTCTGATACAAGGGGGAAAAGAACGAGAATGTGAGCATATTTCAGCTAATGAGCAAGAAATTTCTGGACAGGAAATTATCAAACCAAGAAAAGGGAATCAAGCTCATGTCAGAATGGTAATAACCACGAGAATGAACAGCCACCTGATCCCAAATAATTGGGGTCAGGGAAAACATCTACACTAACTAAAAATAGATAAATATATTTCCTAACATAGGTGTTTAACTCCAAAATCCCAATTCACACCATGCTTAGAAGGAAACAGTTTAACTTTCAACTCCACGATTCCCAAGATTCCATATTGTAATATACCCAATATCACACCTTCTTATTAATCCTTTAACCACAAAGGTTTAGGCTTTTAGGCTATTCCCCGGCCAACCCTTAGGGGCTTGGAAAACCACAGCAAGAAATATATGTTTAAATCTTTGCTTTGTTTGTGACAATGTGTGAAGGCTTAATGCACGGGCACTTCTTTAAGTTATGGACCATTTCTTTCTTTTAAATCAAACAAATGACACTTTATACAAAGGATTATATTTCGATGGCTAAGGATCAAGTATCGATTCGAACAAGAACCCTAAAAATCAGTATTAGGGCAGAGAGAAAATATCTCACTGCATCTTGGCCGTCTTATCGGGATCTCCGGAGGGCAACTTGCTGAGCTCCACATCCATGTGCTCCTCCTCCTCCTCTTCCTCCTCCTTCCCCCAGCGGCCAAGCCGGGATTCGACGACGGCCCGGCCTCCGCCGAACCCGACGCCGGGACGGAGGAATCCAAACCAACGGGCGCCGCGTCGGCGGCGGTGTCATAGTCGTCGTCGAGGGCGGCGGCGGTTTCCAGAACGGGTTCGTGGTCATCGTCAGCCAGGGAGAGTCCGGCGGGGTTTCCGGCTGGCCGGCCGCGGCGGCGGCCTCGAACGGGTCCTTGGACTGCGCCGGATTCATTGATCGCCGGTACTGTGGTCACCGACGGCGGCAACCCACTACCAACTACCGACTACCGAGGAGAGGTAATGCGACGAGGCGATGAGCTTCGTTGGCGCGATTTATTGTTTGAGAATTTATAGGAGAATCTTGTTAAGATTATAAATTTTAAAAATAATTTATTGCAAATTTTTTATAATTAGAAACAACAAGTGTGCTTATATATAAACTAAGTCCGAATGGTTAGAATTGTTGGAGAAATTTTGTTTTAAATGTGTTTGAATTTTGTTTTAAATGTAATTTTTTAGATTATATATATTAATTTAATTTAATTTAATGTGTTATGAAAGTTTTACCCCTCTATATTTTTCCTCGTATTTTTTATCTTTATTGTTATAATTTAATATTGTTTAAAAAATAAATTTAAAACAGCAAAATGAAATACCTTATAAGTTTATTTTACTTTGATTATTATATTATATTAAAATTAAAATTAGACTCGTAATTTTACTTGACCTCCAAAATTTTGTCATGAACCACATGATAAACTTATGTGCCGTTATATTATGTCACAAATAAGAGATAATTAGTAATAATAATAATAATAATGATAATAATAATAATATTATTATTATTATTATACTTGTTGTTTAATTTATTTTGATTCAATTATAAAAGACTCGATTAAAATATGACTAAGTTGGACTTAACCTATAAAATTTAATTTGAATCTATTATTATTGAGACATAAAAAGTGACAGTGAGTTTTGCAACTGATATTCAATGAATTAAAGTTATTAACAAATAATGTTAGTCATACTTTGTTGCTCAGATTAAGCACAATTTGAAACTATTAGATTTTATATAAACTTGTTCTTTAATTTGATTCTACACTAAAGGTCCATTGTTGAGGAGATAAATGGGTGACGACAGGAGATTGACTAAGCTAGTGTAATTTGAACTTAAACAGTATATATTTTTTATTTTGAGACTATTGGTTTGCGAAAAAAGATGACATTTTTATTTTTATTATAGTAAGAGAGCCAAATATAAATAAGTTACATCTCATATATATAGTTTATGTAAAATATATATCTTATTTTGAGTAATTTAGTAGGTTTTATAATTTAAAAAGTACATAAATAAATAAAACAATAAATAATAAATTCACTTATAAATTTTCAACACAATATAATATTATTAACTCTTTTATCTTAATTATTAAAATAATTATAATAAAAAATAAATTTAAAATATTTATTAACTTGTTACAGAAAAAATTGAAAAATAGATCATAAAAATGTCAAAAAAGTTAAAATTTTATTAACCTCTTACTTATACACTATATTTTTCTTATGTATAAATATTATTTTATAAAATTCATTAAAAATATTTAATTTAAATTATATGAGGCACGACGCATAAAATTTCCCGTAATAATAATAATAACACAATATCTTTATCATATTACAACACAAGACACACGATGACTAATTTTTAACATAAAAATACAAATAAATCGCTTTGAATAATTGATTATAAGAAGTTAACATACTCACTGAATTTTCTATATATTACAATAAAGCACATTTTTTTAAAATGGGATGTTATATGCTATTAATCAACTCCAAAAACAAAGCAATAAAATTGAATATTATCATTGTTTAATGGTTAATTGTTATAAAGAGAATTTAATTTGATAGCCTATGTTTTCTTTGGCCGCAAAAAATACTCTTCTTATTCACTTGGACCCAAAATAATTATAATCAAAGTTACCGATCCCTCTCTCCACTCCATTCCATAGTTGCACGAATCGGCGTCGCGCCGATCCGATTTCGGGGCCGACTCGGTCGGCCCCGAATCGGGTCGTGAATCGGCCCGTTTTGGCCGATTCCGACCGATTTAAATCGGAATCGGAATCGGCCGATTTAAATTGGAATCGGTTTTATTGTAAAATTACCTAAATACCCTCGGTATAATTTTTATTAAATTATTTAAGCATGGGCAAAATGGTAATTTGGATTTAAAAACCTAAATCAAACCCTCTCCCCCGATTCCGCCGCCGCGCTCGCTCCGCCGCCCTCCGCCGCGCTTCCGCCGCGATTCCGCCCGATTCCGCCGCGATTCAGCCGCCCGACGCTCCGCCCGACCTTCTGACCCCCCTACCGCCGTCCGACGCTGCGCCCGTTCCGAACTCACCTTCCGCCGTCCGACGCTTCTGCCGCGCTTTCGCCGCGATTTCGCCGCGATTCCGCCGGCCGACGGTTCGTCCGACCGGGCTGCCGACATCCTCCGACATCGCCACCGCGAGGCTCGCCGCCGACCGGGCCGCCGGCGGCAGCGGGGGGTAGAGAGGGGAGGGTGGCATTCTCGTAATTAAAAGTTGACTCAAGTCTAACCCGAGTAAAAAATAATAATTAATTCTAAATAATTTAAAAAAATCTTAAAAAATATTTAAAAAATATCATAAACTATAATACACAGAATAATATCAAAATAACATCAATACCCAATTTTAATATATTTATATTGTAAATTGTCAAATTATTATATATGACCGATTAAATTAATTTGGACCGATTTAACTGAACCGATTCTTGGCCGATTCAGACCGATTCCGATTCCGATTCCGATTCCATGGAAAACCGATTTCGATTCCGATTCCGATTCATGCAACCATGCTCCATTCATTAGACTATACGAAAATATCTCAAGATAATTGACCATTAGAGAAAAAGTTGTCCTATAAAATTTGCGTTTTATTTCTTTGTACACATTTTGAACATGTAAAAAAACGAGTTAGATATAATAAACAGGTCCATGAGCTCTATGCTGTGAAGGCAATTCACTAATTTTAGCATGGTTTAACATTAAATATATATTTTTTACAATTATTCAAAGTATGTTTAAATTTATTTGGTACTTCAAATGCATGTTCTTTTCAAATTAAATGTACTGTTCCGAAATAGATAAGATGTACAAAAATTCGTCAAGCAGGCAACAATCGGGTGGCCGAAGTCCGACCCTTCGCGTGGGAGTTTATTTACTTCCTTAGAAACATAGCATTAACATGAAGCGTGTGTGTGGAGAAGGGACTTGTACACACTGATACATGTGATCTAGGTCGGCACTCAATGTAGCTAAGAATGTAAATTATATTTTATTTATTTTATTTCGATCATATAATAATAATAATAATAATAATAATAATAATAATAATTATTATTATTATTATATAAACTTTAGAGTTTTTTACCAAAAAATAAAATTTTATTTTTGAAATTTCAAAGAAGTGGAAAGATTACGTTTAATTACTATTTTTAATATATATATACTTAAAAATTAAAATCAAATAAAGTAAAATTTATAAAAAAAATTATAGGTCCACTCAAAATAACATGCCTCCGCTCGAATTTGACCGCCCCTAGACTTGGGTGGTTGGTGCCACAGGTCTTGTTTATGAGACGTGACAGGGCTAGGATCCGGCCACTCTTTGGCATGAGGCATTGCGACGTGGAAAAAAATACGTTATTTTTTATTTAAAAAAAATAAATAATTAGATAAATAAACAAAGTGGGAAGACATTTCCACACGGGTGCAGGATCACCGGAGGGAGGGCGGATCGAATTATTCGCCCGGGCCCCACCGCATTGAAAATTCGTTTCTGGCTGCTCGCGAAGACCGGGCGTATGCCGACCCTTCATGTTTTAACAATAAAAGAAGACCGTCCGATGAATAAAATCTCAACCGTCCATTTCGAGCGCTTCAATTTCTCCCCCCTCGCTTTTTTCCCCCTATTTATACCGCTACCGCACCCTCCTCACTCCCTCCAACCCTGTCTCCGACGTCGGCGTTTTATTTTTCCGAAATCGGCGGAATTTGAATTCCCGCCGCTCTCCCGGCCTTTTATCCCCTCCGATCTACGCCGAAGGCCCTTCTCCGATCCAGAAGCGCCGGCTTCTGATATATATTTTTGAATTTTTTGGTCGCTGTTCGTCTCCCACCTCCGAGCTGGAGCAGTCTGATCGAGGTTTCCTAATTGGAGATTACTGGTGCGATCCGATGGCCGCTGAAGTTCAATATGAGGAACGTATCATCATTTTTCCATTTTTAGTTTTGATTTTGTTATTTAATTGCAGCTACGGTGGTTGTTGATGTTCTGTATTGGAGTGTGATTTTTCTGTTTTTGGCGTTGTCGATTTTTGTTCACTTATGACTGTTTTCGTTTTTGAATTTTATGTATGGTTTGTTTGGGATTTTGGTGTTTGGTATGGTGGGGAGGTTGGTTGTATGAGGAAGGATGGCGTCTTATATACGTTTATGGTTATTTTGACTTGTTTATCTATATGTTTGGTATTGTTGTTTAATCGATTTGTGTGTTGACTGTAGATTATACTTCTTGTGAGATTGTTGTGGTGTCTGATTTTTTCTGTTCAAATGGTGGGGGTTTTGGCGCTCGGTGTTGAGTTGAGGCTGGTTTAAAAAATGGACGGGGGTTATCTCTCTGTTTATCTAGATTTTCATTTCTTTAGCTGTGTATATTGGACTTGGTTTAAAACTTCTGTTTTCTGAAGTAGACTTGATAAATGCTTGATTCAGATCTTGTTCAATCGGTGGGTTTGTATACTTGCTTTTCGTATTGGGGAATTGAATGTTGGGTTGATTTCATGCATGATATAACCTTTCTGAAGTATCCAATTTCTCTAGAAACTTAGTTGAAATTTATGCTAGTAGTGCTGTTTCCCCTGTTGTTGGATTTGTTGTTCCTGTGCTGCCTACCTAAGTTGGACCCTTGACTATATTTGCTGGGTAGCCCTTGAGGACGCGATGAAGAACTTGAAGGTGGATACTCCCTCACCCTTGGGAGAAGTTAGTAAGGTAATGGTTTCCAGCCAGTGGGTCGGAACTTGTTCTCACTTTTCGTAACATAATGATGGTAGTCTTGTGTGATATATTAAAGATCTATTGGGTGACTGTGCTTTATTTCTTTTGTTTAATTTTCTGATTTTCTTGTCATTGGTAGGCTTCTTCGATAGTTGGTAATCATCCCCACATCCCGACTTTCACTCCTTTCCAAGGTGTTGTGGCCACTGGTGCAAATGGTGGTTTTTTGCAGGAACATTTTGTCCCTGATATGGGTTACTATCCCATGAATGGTTACTATGGATACTACTATCCAGGTCTGATATATTGTTACTTGATATACTTTATTATGTTTTCACTCGCAACCCTTTTTCATCTTGCATTGTCTGTTGCTCGTGGATGAAGGATATGATGGATCCATTGGAGAATGGGATGAACATGGTTACTTTGGTGGATTTGAAGGGTTTGATGATCAGTGTCCTGTAAGTAAATTCTGATGAGCCGAATGAGAAATTTGTAGTTACTTAATTTTCTCTTTTTTAAAAAATATTAATGATTAGGCTGGAAGTTTTTTAGGTTGTGTGGTTTTGTAATGGGTTGTAGTTCTTGTGACTACTTTGATCATTTTTGTAGCATTAGGGAAATTTAGGGGGAGACTCCGGAAATTAGTTATGCTAGGTAAATCAAATTGTTTGCTTATGGCAACCATGTAATTTTTCACTAGCTCGTAAGTTAAGGGGTTTCCGGTCTGCTTCTACATGTTTTTTTGGCTTGAACTGTTTTTGTTTTTTGCTTAATATACACTTCAGTTACAGATATTGTATGGGATCCATACGATTTGTGTACTTGAATGGTATTGTTTTTCTTGTCTCTCTTAGGTTGTTCAAGGTGAAGATAGTCAGCCCTTTTATTATAATTCACGGTATCAGCTTGGTAATGATGCGTATGGTTCGTGCATGCCTGGGACAATGGTTGGAGTGGATGGTCAGTATGTGGCTCATCAGCCACACTTCCCTGGAACTGTTCTTCAGCAACCATTGAGTCCCCAGGTGTTTTCACCTTCCCAGGTATCATACAGGACAGATATCGTTCCTCCATGTATTTGGATGGGGTCTCCTTTGCCAGTCAATGGGACCAATGGAAACAGGCTGGGAGGAGGATTAACTCTTCCCGTCCCTAAATTGAAGCCGCCACCTTCAATGCATGCAGCTGCTCCTTTGAAGGCTGCAGCGTATACGAAGTTCATTGATTCTGTAGACAAGGACAATAAAAAATTATTGGATGCTCCAAGTTTTCAGCCAATTAAATCTGAATATAAGGTAACTAATCGATAGTGGAGGCTCTTTTGTACTTATTTTTTTACATTCTAAACACTTAAAGCTCTGTGAAATTCCAGGTAGCACGGCGAATGTCTGCTCTACCGCCTTCAGCAGCTCTGGCTGAAGTTTATATCCCCATGGCGAAACTCACAGGGAAGGCTGGCTCGGTTTTTACGGGTGCCACCATCAATGCCGGAGGAAGTGGACAAGGTTGGAATGGTCCTGAGAGGCTTAAAGGAAGAAGCGAACTAAATGGTTATTCTCGTTTTGGTAGGCTCAATGAGCAGAATCGTGGACCTCGCACCACTAGGCAGATAACTCCAACATCAAATAGTGATTCGACAGAACTTGAGGACATAAGCAGGAAAGACCAGTATAATCTTCCAGACTTTCAAACTAAATATGATCATGCTTTGTTTTTTGTTATAAAATCATATACTGAAGACGATGTTCACAAGAGTATCAAGTATGATGTTTGGTCAAGTACACCTAATGGCAACAAGAAGGTGGATGAAGCTTATCAAAGTGCCCAAAAGAGAGCGGTGGTGAAGGGTTCGAAGTGTCCAGTATTTTTGTTTTTCTCGGTTAGTTATGTTTTTCAACATTTTTATGTTCTAATTACCATGTCAAGTTGTGTTTTTGTTGTTACTCCATGGATTGTAAATGATTTGATGAATTATGGATCAGGCTATTTTTCTATCTGTCGCATATCTGTCAGAGGTTTTTCTTGCCATATTAGCTAGTATTGAATTTGTAATTTTTGGCCTAGATATCATGTTGAGCTGCCTACCATGTATGTTTTTTTTGGCAGGTGAATGCTAGTGGTCAGTTCTGTGGAGTTGCTGAAATGACCAACCGAGTTGATTTTGACAAGAATATGGATTTCTGGCAGCAGGATAAGTGGACTGGGTTTTTTCCTGTCAAGTGGCACGTAATTAAGGATGTGCCACATACCCAATTCAGGCACATAAGACTGGAAAATAATGACAACAAACCTGTGTCAAACAGCAGAGACACTCAGGAGGTACTCGATTATAAGATCAAAAATAAATGTACCATTGCCAGCATGAGTGTTCCTAAAGCTCAATTACTCCTCTCTTCATTTTGTAGGTGAATTATCTGCTGGGCATTGAAATGCTGGACATTTTCAAGAATTACTCAGCTGAGACTTCTATTCTTGATGACTTCGGTTATTATGAGAGCAGACAGAAGATAATGCTTGACAATAAGATCCAGCCCTTTGGTGCATTTTCTGTAAATGTACAGGTATATACTGTCACTGAGATTTATTGTACTGTTGTGGCTTTAGTAATATTTGACTGCCCTTGATTGTAGAAAAGATGTTGTGATGTTCTACAGGTTCCAGAAATTGGTGATCTTAACGTTGATTGTAGTTGTCCAGCTAAGGATGTGGGTTCTGCGAGGAAGGATGTCGATGTGAATGGTGAAGTTAAGGATTAGTTTTCTAGTACACAATGAATATAATTTTCTGCACGGCTTGGTAGTTCATGATTAATTTTTAGATGATTGAACTGCATGTGCATTGCAAATGAGAAGGTGCTGCATATTTGAAGGATGGCCTAGTGGTATGTTGTCCCTGGGAAGGTGCAGTGAGTAGTTCTCAAACTGGTTTTGGAATATCGGATGGCTGTTATCTCTCATGTTTGGCAGTCGTTAGAGTTCGTTTCATACAAGGTCACTATATTACGAAAGTGACGCAATCTACCGGTTTACCTTTTTTTATGTTTTTTTGTCTTGAGAAATTTAGCTCTTCTTGGTGGGGTTGGACAAGTGGCAAAGGTAGTCCCCATTAGAGATAGATCAGTCCAGCGTTGCGCCTTTTGACTTCTTTTCTTATGTAAGGCGCCGTACTTTGTTAATTTTTTCATTCGTGTTATAGAGAAGAATGAAAGTACGCAAAATGATGGTAAGGAAATAACTGTTCCTGCTGCCTTTACCGGTTTATCCTTCTTGGTTTGTCTTGCAGTAGATTGAGATCGACGACTATGAAGCTTGAGAAACGTGGGTTTTTATGGGCTTTATTAGTATGTGGATTTGAGATTGAGATTGACGACCATGAAGCTTGAGTAACGTGGGTGCTTATGGGCTTTTATAGTATGTGGATTTTTGATGACCGTAACCTCGTATGGTTCTCAAACCCTTGAAATTTTGCTTGGAAAAAATTATTTTGTGATTAGCCAGCAACATCTAAAAAAAGTGTCGTGAATGAATACGTGTATCTAACTAGCATTTGGCTATGTCGTAAATGTACACATATATGTAACTAGCATTTGTCTGTTCTTTTTGCCGGTAGATGTGAGGAGCCGAGACGTGATGGTGATTGGGAACACATTTTAGGCTGGGATTTGAAGATTTTTTTACTATGGGGGCAATCTGTTTGGCCTATCCCCTTTTCTGAACATGCTTGTAGGTTATTCTTGCCTTATTCTTGTCCACATTCTGTGGTGAGTTTTTATGTTATTTTGAGCGTCTGCTTGGTGCCATATTTGGTTGTGCTTTTTACACTTGAAATTGGTTAGCATCTGCTCATATTAGTATGAGTATTGGCCAAAGTTGAATCTAAGTCTAACCATTTGTTGAATCTCTTGATTTTATTTTTTAAAATTTTGGCAAGTTTGTCCTTATTATCTAATAATCTATACTATCTAATGGCTTCTACTTGTTGGCACAAAAATGTCTACTTGAGCTGATATTATTTTTTCCTCGAGGTATTTAGTTTGATTTGTCTTGTGGAATCTATCTTCATTTCATAATTTGGGTAAGATTTGCGTTGGAAAATATTTGCAAGCGACTATGATTGTTTGTATTCTATATATTTTTATGATTATGCAAGTTTGTTTGTGTTCTAGATCTACCTGCCACCGGTATCTTAGCTGGGCTGAATCACCTGACATTTGTTAATAGCATTTTTACTGTTCTATTATATTATATGTAATGAAGAATCAGATATGATAGAGTAAAATAACAAATTCGTTCTTAACCACAGGAAAATCTCTTAGTTCCAATGCAACACATGTAAAGTGCAAACAGCTTTATTAGGCGTATTTGGTCGGATCTTGGTTTATAGGATGGAGAGAAATCAGGCGACAAGTTTTTGTTATTCTCTGTCTGTTAGTTGGAGGTGAGCCTATTAATTAAAACTAATTTATATGAAAATGATTTAAATTTAAATTGAAACTCGAACCAACTTAATTTT
Source organism: Piper betle (assembly GCA_033002965.1). NCBI lineage: Eukaryota > Viridiplantae > Streptophyta > Magnoliopsida > Piperales > Piperaceae > Piper > Piper betle. The sequence continues at coordinate 19,031 of JAURVB010003998.1, forward strand.
GATTTATTTTTCCTACCTTTATAATAAAATTTACATCAAGGAACTGTTCAAAAAGTACGCTCATACCTTGAATTTTTATAATATTCCTATTTTTAACTTGTCATAAAGTCTTACTATATTATTACTTTGAAATATTATGTTTAACAAGTGCAAGATTAACTATGTTTGAATAAAATATTACTATGCAACTTAATTCTAAAAAGAAAAAGAAACAAATACAGTATAAAGTCCAAATCACAAATATTTGTAACATCAAATTTTTAATTATAAGTCGCCATATATGATTAATTCATATAATCAAGTTGTGCACCATATATACTTAGAACCATTTCAAAACCTTGGTTGCCCTTGCAGGAGCCATCCCAGATATTAATCGCCGTTGAAGCAAATGTATCAGCAAGAGCAGCCGTGATTTAAGCTATGAGCAGGAGGATTGCATCACATTGAAACAAAAACAATTAGTGTTTTGGTTTGGTTAGAGAGAGGTGAGGAAGAAAACAATATTGGAGTAGGTCCCCGGAAAGGTGCCTTGATTTGATGAGCTCCACATGGTTTCTTCCTCACTTCCTAATCAGAACAGCCAAACCTCACCAAACTTTCTTTTTGTCCATTCTCCTCACTCACACACTTATAATTATACTTCATCTCATGTAGGGTATGGTTAATACTGACATTTCTTATCAGGGGACATAGGGAAGTATAGCTGGCAATGAGCTGATAGATTTCTTGGTTTAAACAGTTGTTCTGCAAGCAAAGTTGTGGGTACCATTCATGTGTATATCATCCAATAAATGGAATGTGAAGCTGTTTTTTAAGTCTGAAAGACTGTTTTAAGTTTTGTTTTGCTCCTTTTGTCAAGCATGTATGCAGCATATGAAGGACTTGCTTGCATTATTGGTAAGTGAAATGACTTTCGTGGGGCCTTCACACGGTTTGATTATCCACACTAGAAGCTATTATACCTAAAATGACATCTTTGTCGATATTATCTCATTCTTATAGCTTATTTGCTCACGGGTGGCCTTGCTTTATTTTGCTGATGTATTTGAGATCGATGGTTGTTCTAACTATTATATATATATTGGATAGCTTGGGACCACTACTGGAAAATTTTCCCGCCCGATCTAAGCCATCTGCCAATATTGGATGGTTCAAAATATTTTTTTTATAAAAACAACTTCCCCTCACCCCTTCCACTACGGTCCACGCCTCCATCCTTACCGTCCGCCGTTCCCATGCTCCCCCGCCTGTGCCCGCACTCACCGCCGAGCCCCCGCCCATGCCCTTGCCCTCCGCTGCGCCCGTGCCCTCAGCGCGCACAAGGCCTTGCGCCCTTGTCCATGCTGCCGAAGACCTTTGCCACACCCATGCTCAATGCACCACCATCGTTCCTCCTCGCCGTGCGTTGGGCGTAGGCATAGGCACGACTATGGGTGTGGCAGATGAGTAAAGGTGGCTGCGCTGTGGACATAGGCGAGTTAGAGGGCGGCGGCGTGAGCATTGGAGTAGCGAGGAAGGGCGCAAACGTGGGCATGGGCGTGGCGAATGAACAAGGGGCAGGAGCGCGGCGACGAGGAAGGGGGCCGGGCACGAGCGGGGTTGCGAGGGGGCTTAGCAGCGAGGGTGGGGCCACCACGATGATAAAGAGGGCGCGGCCGAGGGCAACAGCAACGGATTGGATGTCATTAGCCAACACAAAGAATGTACGAGTATGTTATCAAAATCCATTTTATACAAGCTCATAATAATTAGACAGGCAATTATGAGAGAAGGGGCCTTCTACAAGTAAAAACGCGTGTGGTAAACATAAATCCATGTATTTTCGGTTTTGATATATATCTGAAAATTTTAAGTGATCAACCAAGTAGATCTCTCAGGAGCTTATAAGAAAGTGGGTGGACAGTATTTATTTTGAACAACATATTTTTTCTCATTGAAACACCAATATGATCATATATAAGTACAATTATGTATTAAAAAACACAAATAATAACAATAAACAAAAAGGAACATTACAAAAAGAAAAGGAATCTCTATTCTAATGCACACAATTAGAGGGCATAAACCCTAATATCTCTCTAGAAAGATCGAACTCCCAAAAGAAATTTTGTTGCAGTATGTTACCAATAATTGATATCCCCGGCCATGGGATGGACAAGAAGCCGAGGCACTTGATGCCGTCGGCTGCATCGATGACATAGCTTTTCACCGGTGGCTGGAACCTCGCCCTGCCGGAAAAGTGCACCACCAACCGTGGTACCATGGCCTCTTCATAGCCAAAGGTGGTGTTGAAGCAGAACTCAAATGGCTCAAGCTGAACTTTGGGCAAGCTCCTCAGTGACCGGCTCAGTGCAGCTACTACTGGCTTATAAGCCGGCTCGGCCAGCATTGTGAGGCTAGTTCCCGAGTCGACTATTGCCCCACCCTGATCACTTGTGTTCCACACGGACAGCGGTATTCTCAAGGCGGTCCGACCGATGGAGATACCCGTAACACCAACCGCATAAAATGGCTCGAGCCGTGGCTCGAGCATAAGTTTGGTATGAGTTAATTTATGTCTTGGCTTGGCTGACTCGCAATTAAGGCTCTTAGCTAGAGCCGAAGCTGGTGGCCCGCCAAAGGTAAGGTGGCTAGTAGCATTTTTAGGACTAAGGTGGTCGACCAAGCAGTAGGAGAACCGGCGGCCGAACCGTGCCGTGGCCGTGGTGACAAAGGAGTACTGGCTGCGTCCGAGGCCTAGAACGCCATCGGCTTCGCGGAAGCTTGAGCCAGAAAAGGTGGAGCTGCAGCCGATCACTATGTTCTTAAACTTCACCTTCTGGCCCGTCGACAGGCTCACCGTAGCCGACTCGTTGGCGTAAATTCCCTGAGCCGATGATCCATCTGCATAGCTGATTCGCATATGGAAAACAGAGTAACACGTAAAGCAAACAACTGACTTAACCAATCAAGCCTTCATAACCAAAAAACGAACACTAAATGTTAAACCATTTTCTAATTGCAATGGACGGTGCATGTATTTCATTGAACAAGCATGGGGAAACAAACCTCTCCAAAGAAAAACAGGGGAGCTATCTTGTCGTGCATAAACCACAACAATATTAGCATGAGCCAAGAAACACCTATTATAAAAGGATCACTTCTTTTCTTTGAAAAAAGGATAAAAGAAGGTCCATGAGACCTAAAACACACGCATGCTGACCACATTGCGAGGTAAGCTTTGCTATCATATATCAAAAAGAAGATGCAGTGAGCAGATTGGTCATGTGAATGGAATACATAGAAAAGCCGTGCGATCACAAAAAATTTGCACATGGGTGAGTGAGATTTGTTTTTGTTCCTCACTAAAAAATACTTTTGCTTCACCTAACAGTGATCTTAAAAACCAAACAAGAACTACACTCACCTTCTTACTTAAGGAAGCAATAACTTCCCAATTACTCCTCCCATTACTTCCCTGCCAAACAACTTCACTACACATTGATTGACCAACATCTCCCCCTCTCATTACCTCTCAATGCCTAACCATGAACTTCGCCCAGCCATTCAATAGACATACATACAATGGCCCCCTCCTCTCCATGTCAAGTGGGCCCATTATCCAGCGTTGTCCCTCCACTACAGACATCAGAATCCCAGACAAGTTGTCCATTCGCCCCTCTGTCAAACTCTCCACACTCTCCTTCCCTCCGAAAATATTAACACTTAAAAAAAATATATTACCACCTATCAGCGCGGCATAAATCATAGCATTAAAATAATTTTCTTACTGAATATTGCAGCGCATCCACCATTGCTTATGCGGGCATTGGGAGCCTATTCATTCTACAATTTGTAATCGCATAGATAGATCCGAATTAGTAGAAGAATGAAGTAATGCCTAACCTAACCTGTAATCATAGGAGCAGGGGCTGATCGGCGTCGGACATCGTGTCAGTGAGAACGGCAGCGCCGTCTTGCACATTGCCGACGAGCATTCGATCCGACGGAATGTAGACGACTTGTTGGCCATAAAGATTCGCCGGTGCCGGCGCCCGGGTGTCGTAACAGTGCAGTTCCTACAATTGTACCGACAGTTCATCCACGTGAGGTCGCTGCCGGTGTCAGCCACAAGCAAGAACGGCCTCGCCGGAGTGCCGACCCTGAACCTCACGAAGTACTGCCCGGTACGAGCGTACGCGCCGGAGGAGATAGGCATGGCGAACGACCTCGCGCCGGGCGGCATCTCCGTCGCCCGCCGCCCCCTTTTCCAACCGACAAAGCTCGCCCGGAGGCGGTCGGCGTCGGCGAGCTCTCGGAGAAGCTCGAGGCGCGTCCGAGGGCCCTCCGGTGCTTCTCCGCCGAACTCCGCGTGGTGCCGGTGGATCAGCTCGAGCCGGAGTCCTTGGCCGGAGCACAGCAAGGTCGTACTAGTTCCCAGCAGCAGGAACAACAAGGAGAAGAAGAGATAAAAGTAGTGGAAGAATGGGGAAATGGGTAATCGGAGAAGTTGCCAACCGGCCATTATTGCCGGCAATGGAGGTCGGAGGAAGGGAGGGAAGGTTAGGAGGAGCTGAAGCAGATAATTTATGATGTGTGTGGAAGGTTGGAGACGAGAGCTAAGCTTATGCAAGGGACACGCGGTTTCTATTTGTTTCGGTTTGAACACTATTTACCTATGGTTTATAGTTTAATTATACATCTCTCTTTTAATTACTAGTGCTGGCTAGCTAACAGTATTGGTTATTATCATTATCTATTATTAAATGAGATGGATCAAAATGTTTTGTTTAATGAGTGAGATTAAGATGGTTGTGTGTATGTTTTTATTTTATTTTAGTCTCAGGGAGGGGAAAATATAGGATCTTTGCTGCACATGATCATGATTGGGGATGGAATTCAACGACAGCTAGCCATATATTGTTATTAAGTTTTGAAAAAGCTTATTAATAGATTGTGATTACTATAATCATTAATATTTACTTCTAATAATATTATTAAATACCGGAGTCTCGATTGTGCAATTGGACGTCTCAAAGAGCATAAACTTACGTAGGTGCATGTAATTAATATTGCTCTTTAATTTATTATTATATTTATGGGCATGATTGATGGAGATTTTTTTTTCCTGGACACGACGATTGATAGAGTTTATAAGCGGAGGGGGTAGGAGTTGGTTATATCGAGAATGTATAGGGATGTTTTAGTTGCTTGATATTATGCAGGAGGTAATGAGGTGGATGAAATGGAGTGTATTTGACTTGGAGTTGGCAAAGACAGCTGGGCAATCAGATCATGGGGGTCATGTTTGAACACATCGTTTCTTGTGGGGATGGAAAATAGTGTTTTGGTTTATTTTTATTTGGAGCTTATTCTTATTGTTGTGAGGCTAAATCATTGCGATGTAGATAGTTATTATGGTTGAATGATGCCCCGTTCTTTTTTTCCAAGGAAATATTCTTGGATTAATCATATTGAATTTTGTAATATAGTATATACTAGCGTCTTATTAATTAAGCTGGCCAAGATTCATGAATTGAACTTGTATTTATCCTTTTTATTATTATTGTTATTTCCCTCATTCAATTGGTGACAGAAAATAAATCACTATTTGTTTTTTTTATTTTCATCCTACCTAATTAATCCTCTTACAACATCTAATACATCATTTCTAAACACTAATAATGTTGAATCAAAATATGATTCAACGAATTACTTATTTCTTAATTGAGTAGATTGTCGTGAAATTATAAAGTGATTGGTCATGTGAACTCCAACACTCGACGAAAATGTCAAAGCGGAGAGTACCATAAATGGCCCTGTTCAAGTAGTCACAAGTCCTCCAAATTAACAAATGTTGGAGCACAACTAAGAGTTAGCATGCTTGATAGACGGCGCATATAAATTATATATATCTGTTACAAGTAATTCATGCAATCCTTCTAATTCAACTGTCTAGTGCGTGACAGATCGTGCTAACATGAAGTACTGTTGTGACATAATTAATTTAATAAGCCAACTTTCTAGTGTTGAAAATTGTACGTACTACGTAGTTGCATCGTTTTTTTAATGGTTAGTAGGTATAGATGGTAGTAAACTCAATAACATATTTGATCAACTGTAGTTCTTCAATTTACAAATACATAAGATGGAAAAATTAATCAAAGTTAATTATATGTGCAACGCCCAGTAAATGTTTGTTATGGTAGAATAATCACCGAAACAAATGTGGGTAATGTGTGCAAGCTGGATGCGCATAATTAATTGAGAGAACTCAGATTGCTAATGATAATATTCTGAATTGGGCTATTGAGTATTGACCAACAACAATATTATTATTGAGATTCGTTATAATTGTCTAGCTAGCAGCAAAAGTCTAACAACAGCTTATTCGATTGAAAGAATAAGGAACATAAGAGGATGCAGATCAGGAAGGCAGAAGATAGCAGCAGGATCTGATAGAAACATTTAAGAATTAAGCTTAAAATAGCCCCACATAATGCAAAATTATCAAGAAAACAGGCATAGCATTTTCATTGTTAATGAGTGGAAGTTGGAAGTGCAGGCCTCAACTAGTCATTGAACAGGCTTCAAAAGGTTTAACAGAAAGTAAAGGTAAAAAATAGGGTGAACTTCTTTGCTATATATACAAATTAAACTCATGACATCTAGAGCAGAGAGCAAAAAACCAGAACAAGCCTTGGCTAGATTAATGGAGTCTGCGTGTATTACTCTTCTCAGCTCGCTCTTTGGTTTAACCCATCATTTGTGTTGTTAATTTAGCTTAATGCCTGCTTTGATTGATTACATTGCTTTATGCTCAAATCACTTGCTTGACATCCTTGTCTTTATTTACAAACTCCAAATTTCAATACGGGAGATATTGAAACTGAACGTATTGGCGGTGTAGCCATGGTCGGTGCAAGATAAATAACTCTACATGAATACAATATATAAATTATAATAAGCAGAACAGGTTGTTGTGTGTGATCGGGTGAAATCACATGTTGCATGTATGCTAAAATAATTAGTAATTGTGGGGATGAAAACAAACCATTGTTACGTACAAACTTGCATATGGATATACATGATGAAGATGGCTGCGAGACCAATGTATGTGTGATTCTCGAGATCGTCTTTAGCTGTCCCCGAACATTACATTGCTCTCATCTCATCCCTGTCCCTAGCCTTCTCCCGTATACTTAAACCAACGTGTTCCCTAGCATTTTCTTCCTCTCTTTGCTCTCCCTCCCAAGTGTTGCCATGGGTACAGTGAAAGAAGCACTAGTACTCATGGTGGTGTTAATGATTTGCCAATGTACAAGTCAGGAAGACACAAATGTACAAGACAGGAAGACATAGCCCGCCCATGGAAACAGCGGGCTAGGAGCCAAGTACACAAAGGTGTCAATGCCAAGAAGGAATTCGTCGTGGAAACATTGGATAAGATAGCTGTGACGTTCGAACGACGTCGTAGTCCCCGGTATAAGATGAACATGACATACATGTAATTACACAAGGAATTGTAAAGACATAAAACTATTTTAAGAGATATAAAAAATTTGAGAAAAATTGTTAAAAATAATGAATGTTTAGTGTTTGGCTCTTCATATCTACAAGGTTCTGTTTCTATCTATATGTATTTGTATTATGAGTGAAATAAAACAGAAGAGAGTACACCTAAATTAAGTGTATCATTGTGTGTTTTATTTATAATGAGGCTCCCCCTCCCTCTTAGAGGAAGAGAAGCTTTGTCTGATGTGTATATCGATTTTATCCGATGTGTATTCCAAATTGAAGTATGTTCCAGTTAGAAGTTGAGAGTGTTCCTCGTTAGAGTGTGTTTTAGTTAGAAGTTGCGAGTTGCAGATCTAGATAGGGTCACTATCAGTGGTGTATGTGAGAGAAGAAAGAGAAATTATTCGTTGTGAGGAGAAGAATGACTTTGGGTTCTTTTGACAATACCAACTGTAGTTTATTTCTTTATTTTTCTCTACCTTTTGTCTATGGTTTATGAATGTGAGGTAGTTTTACCCATTTCATATTTTTGTGTTGTGGTTTTATTTCAATTTGAAAAGGTTTTCACTTATTTGTGTGTTATTTATCTTTATCCTTTATTAGTTGGCCTTGTCACACACTCAACATTTTGTTTGAATATTTTTTGTGTTAAAAACCCTAACAGGATGTAAATCAAAGCGAGGGATCGATCTTCTTTTCAAGGCCTTTCATGCCTCCAACCTCTTTTCTTCTGGTATGCCTATACATATTATCATCTTAACAAAAGGTAATTACAAACTTACATTAACTCTCCAAATGCAACCTGGCTCTATAATTTGTTTCATTCTAACCCCATGAATACTGAATTGAGACCCATATATTTCCACTTATCCGAGGATAAAATGAAAGGAGAAGGTGATGAACAAGAATTACAAGCTGATTACACTTTCTGTGTTAGTGTGTGTATATGTATATATATTATTAGATCTTAATATAATTAATTATAACTAGAAGAAGGATTAGAAATACATGACTCGATATAATATAAGATGACTAAGTCTTTAATTTGTAATTCGAGCCTCCCATAGTCTTCATAGATCAAAGTTTGATTTTTATACCCAAACTTTTTTTCACAACCTATCTTATATTCTATGTATTTTTATAAAATAACGTACGTACACAATAATATGCGAGTTCTCTTTAACTAGTCATATTTATTTTTTCTGGATTTTGTAAGATTTATCTGTTTTTTAACTAATAATGAAATGCATATATGCATATAAATTTATATAAAATCTATTAATTATAATTATTTAGAATTGGATGGGGACGATCGTGTAAAAATGCAACTTACAATGTCAATGCTAAATACTCCAACTGTTGACAGAACAAATATGACCGAGCGGGTAATCCTGCGCTTTCACACCAGTGCTCAAAGTAATCAGTTTATATCTATATGACATGCTGATAAAATTAAAGAGGCCCAAGATACTTAATTCACATAATAAGTAAGAAAATCAAATCCAACATCGACAATCATGCAAATATAACTATCATATTCCAAAGTCTAGAAATGATCGATTCCATATCACTATATGAATCATCATCATGAAAAAAGAAGAGATTACCCTTGGGTATTGCATGTGTGTGGAGGCGCTGTGCAGTGTCCTCTGGACGGATGTGAAGAAGACGAGGGAGGAAAGGAGTGTACTTAGCTTGGCCAAATAATATATATCTACGTAAATACCAACAACCGCGGTTTCTCGCCCTCTCTCAGGGTTATGTAGTGGTAATAACGAATAATTGAAAATGATCCAGCATGAACAAATCCATATTAATCAAGCAAGCTATTAGTTTTGTTGGGGGCACTTTTGTTGCTGTTTGATCATGAACTTTTTGGACATGTGGTCCTTAATTTCTACTTATCGTCATTTCAAGAAACTTGCACCATGAAATCAAAATTTCTAAGTACACCAGCAGCCTTCAATTTCCTTTGAAGTTCTGGATCTCGTCGTTAATAGTTTACAAAGTGGAACAAAGCAAAAAATGACGAGAAGCGTGTTGCATCTTGCATGCCCATATATTTACATACGTACACATATACTAACACACACTAATTATATACCGAAAGTTTTTGAGGAAGCGAAACAGGGGAAGAGGGCTGGCGACATTTGAATATTCACTCTTTTTTCTCACAGTTCTTTGTCATGAACATCTCCTCGTTTATCCTCCTTTCCTGATTCATCCTTATTATCATCTGCACCAGCAAATGCAGGTATTAGTATCTATGTATATGAGGACGTACGACGCGAAACGAAGCTAGTTCTTATTGTGCTCTTACTATATATTCATCTTTTGTATGGTTGACATTCTTATTAATTGGAGTTTGGCATTCTATTTTGGCATGTTAGTTAGATGGTTGACTCAAACAATTGCATTTCTTTCCCATTTTTTATTCCTTTTGTATGGTTTAGTTTCACATTGGATTGATTAACCATCTTTTGTTGTTTGTATGTGTTAGAATGTTAGGCAGTTTTGGCAGCTGCTACTGCTCTAGGCCTAAAAAGTAAAGATAAAGTTTCTAATCTCCAAAATATGAATTTCTATCGATATATCCTTGGAATTATGCTTGCTGTATTATTTTTATACATGAATGTTAAAGCAACTTGTGATTTGAAAGTTGTGTTATCAGTGCTGGTTGTTTATTCTAGCATCATGGCTTTGTACACAAGGGAATCCCTGATTCAAGTTTTGGCATGTCCGTGGTCTTTGCACCTATTGTCATGTATGAGGCGAAGGTGAGTTCTCAGTTCATTAATTTGTTGGTGATGGTAATTTTTCCCTTCAATCATAATCATTAATGATTCACCCTAGTTACCAATTTACAACCACGCATAACATTTGATAATTTTTTGGGATAAACAACAACGAAGAGGGGAGTTTTAAGGGGAAGATTTTAATGTTTAGATGATTTGTAGATGAGATAGTGAGGCTTGAGTTAAAGCTCAGATGTCTTGGATCCCAAACCAAACTAAACTTATTTAAAGCTACCCTAAGTTAGACATTTTTGGTTAATTTACAACAAGAAGTGCTTCATAGATGCACAAAATAGATTTTTGCCCTCTTATGAACTGTCATGGATATGAAAGCCAGAAAATGAAATGAAGGTTGGGCGAAACTTCTCTTGGTATGTGCATTTCTTTTATGGTCTTTTTACTGCTGCAAATTGCAGGGAGTGGGAAAAGAAGTAGGTTTACTTGCGAAGGTGATAAACACGGCAGTAATTACAAACACAAACGACACAAAAAACTTGTGGAAGGACACCAGTTTCGACTTCCCTGTTGAAGACTTCCGCTTAGTATCTTCCGAGAGTATATCATCTCCAACTTCTATATCTGAGAATGGTAGATCAAGTTCAGTAACACTGCCACCATTGGATCGGAGAGACAACAGCCTAAAAAATTATGGCAATAAATGGAGAAGAAGAACCAACCATTATTTCGAGCAATCGCTTACCTCTGACATCCCACGGGCAAAAACGGAGATCCGTTTTCCAATGGAATCAAAGAAAAAATGGTTGGACAAAAGGACCGGCAAGACGCAAAAAGAAATCCAAGAAATCTAAAATAGAATTAGTAGCGAATAAACAAATGGTTCTTTTTGGATATCAAATTAAAAAAAACGAAGCCTAGACAGCGTAAGATCAACAGAAATCGGAGAAGAGAAGGGGGGCAAACACGGGTGTAGCGAGAAAGCGGTTTAGTTTACGAATCTATTCAAACAGGCTATTGCGCCTAAGTAAATCCCTCGTATAGGCCGTCTCTCTTATGGGAGACACAATAAGTAGGTGTGAAGTCTTTAAAAGCCCAAACCAGCTTTCTTCGTTCTACCCTTTAGCCTATGTTAAAGAAGTGGAAGGATTCTTTGGTAGTTTGCTCTTGCTATAGTAGGTTTTTCTCTTGATCCAAGAAGCCATCTTTTTCTTTATTGCTTGTTTTTCTTTTGAAAAATGATTACCGTCTTGGTTGACTAAAGGTTTTTTTGTCTATCAAAGACAAGATTGGCTTGAGTATGCTTAGCCCTTTTTTCCCAGCCACCTTTCCAGCCATGTTATATCTCAAAAAGAAAAGCGATTCGGAGTGCTTTTCACCCCATCACCTTCCTTTCACTCTTTTTTTAAGCGGATTTTTCTATGCAAAAGTAGACCTAGAGCTACTCCCGATCGATTTCACGATAAGAATGAAGGACTGGAAAGGAGAGGAATTATGAAAAAGAGATAAGATGGACTGACTGAATGATGGATGCAACGAGTCTTTCGGGAACATAGAGGCACTCTAAATCTTCCAAATTTTTTAGTCAAGATTTGTTACTTTGGGAATGTATTCTCGATCGAGTGGTTGAAGGATTTCGAAAATCAGAATGGTACCCAGACTCACTCCTCTTGATTCACAACGAAGTTCGGTGTTGCCCCCTGAGAGAATCCAGTTCCAGAGGCATCTTCCATTCATCTCGATTTTGGTCTTTTTGAACCATATTTTGATCGGCCTCTTCTTCGATTCGGAATTCCCAACAAATCAAAATCCTCGGCTCCTCAAATACAATGGGATTTCACACCTGGCGAATCTTTCACCCAATTTGTTGTGGATTGGATGATGGATAAAGCAGCAAGTAGGGTCTTGCCTAGGTTGAACATGCAACTAAAGGGCATAGCTATGTAAACGCAAGGTTTGCTCCAGCCTATGAAAGGAAGGATGGTCCCAGACCCGTCTGACCTACCGTTAGCTTTGCTAAAGCAGTACTCCCAGGGTAAGGACAGGTGGCATAGAAAACCTCACCAATGTGAGTGACTGGACACCACATCTCGACCAGCTCGTCCCAACGGTTAAAAACCTCCGAAGCGAAGCATTTCGTCGCTTACTACGCCCTTCTTCATCTTTGGGTACCTAGGTATCCACCGTAAGCCTTTCCTCGTTTGAACCTTGCCATTAACGTTTAGGCTATGTCATCCTAAGGTGTTGCTAAATGGAAGGATCTTATCAACGTCCATGAATGGGAAATCATAGATTGAACCGCCGAATTGGAAAAATTGGGTGCTATGATATATATACAAGTTCCCATTGAAATATGATATACACAAGGAAAAACACTTGCCATTCGTTGGTTATTATGGGCATCCTGAAAGCGTCCAGGTCGAAATATGGCTTTCAAATTAAGTTTCAAATTAGTGGATGCTGCCAAGGCGAGTGGCGATGCCATACTCAAAAAGGAAGAGACTCACTCTATGCCTTATGCCAAATATTCGATCATCATCTCAGTCCAAAGGTAGTCATGAATATTATATTCATTTTCTTAATAGGAATCAGACATAGATTTCGTGCCTGGTGAATTTGATTGGTCCAGGCTGAAATGACTTACATTGAACCTCCAAACTCAACTTCACGCTGGAAATTCTTGATAGTTCAATCGATCTTAGGTGAAGCAGGGACTCGATCGGGGGAGATGGAAATCCCTATGATATGTCAGAAAAGTCGCATTATACGCCTTCTCTGCGGGACCAGGCCCACGATCTCATACTAAACGAAACGACTTTCACTTTCCATAAGTCAAATGAAAGAGAGTCGAACCTTGTGGTCAGTCTCGCTACCTCTTTAGTAGGGGTGGGCATCGGTTGGACAGACATCAGACAAGTTATTATTCGTTTCTGTCCAAAATTTCGTCGGACAAGATTTGTCCGACCGAATCATTGTCCGACTTGTCCGTCAGGCCCAAACAGTGTCCGCGGACAGTCCGAAATCAAATGGAAACCTTGCACTGTTTCCGTCTCTGCCGCCTCCGCCGCCAGCTCACCCCCCCCCCCCCCGTCATCGCCTACGAACTGCCTTTGCCGCCCTGCGAGCCTCCACCGGCCTCCGCCGCCCTGCGCCCAGCGACACCCCTCCGCCAACCCCTGCCTCCGCTGCCCTCTACACGCCGTGAAACCCCTCCGCTGCCGCCTGCCTCTGCTGCCCTCTGCGTGCAGCGTAACCACTCTGTCGCGCCTGCCTCACGCCGCCCTCGACCGCCCACCCTCAGGCACCCTACCTTTGCCGCCTGCCTGCCTGCCCTCCACCAGCGCCTGCCTCTGGCCTCACGGTGGCTCGTCGGTGCCTGGTGGTGGTCGAGATGTCACGACGACGGTACGGCTGGGCGGGGCAGCATCGATCGGTGGCGGCGACGGCGCTAGGGTTTGGGGGGTTTGGGGGAAAAGATGATCGGTGGCAAATTTGTAAATAAGACTTGACTCATTACCGACACGAGTCAAGAATAATAACTAACTCGGAATTAAATCTTCAAAAAATCCAAAAAAATCAGGAAAAATCCCATAAAATAAAATAAACACCACAACATCCAAATGACATGTGCTATAACTAATAATTATACCCTATAACGCGTCCTAATGTATTATTTGGCCTAAAATAATTCTATTCGACTCAAAAAAAAAATCGAACCGGTGGGTTCGAACTATAAAACCCTGACTTGGGACACAGGTTTTACAGAGGGAACTGGAAGTTATGGAACTATTTATTTATGGAAGAATATTGAAGGGAAATGTCCTAATTTTAGAATGAAGAAGACAAAAAATATGAGTAATTAACTTTTTTGTATTTTTTCATTTAGGTGAGTTACATTGGATGAAGAATTAACTATTAAAATATTTTATCTTTGAAGTATATGTAATATTGAAGTATATTTTGATGTAAATGATTATTTTAAAGTTTTTATACATTGATTATTTTTTGTTTGATTTTAAAAATTGAGAACATGCTAATTAAATTGTAAGTGGTTTGATATAATTATTAATATGAATTTATAGTTCTAAATTCTTAAATATAAGAGTGACTTTTATCTTTTTTCTATGTATGTCATTTTTTGTTATTTTAGATATTAAATATCAAATTTTATGTATAAACTTAATAAATTTTACTGTATATTATATTTTAAATTTTTCATAAACTATAATATTAGCCTTACAAATGTTGAAGATACTATATTATTGATATAAAATATCGGACACTCGGTCGTTCGGTCGGACAAAAAAATGTCCATATTTGATTTGTTTTAATTCGGTCGGTCAAATTCGGTCGGACATATTTCGGACTTCGGTCGGACGAATAAATTCGAACGTCCACGCCCACCCCTACTCTTTAGTTGCCACCCCCGCGATCGCACAACGTGCCGTTGCGGTCTTGAAGACAGAATTTTGCTGCCGCGTGAGCGCCTTATGAAGATAGGGTGAAGCGCAGAGATGCCCGAAGCGGCTTTGTCTGAAGTTTTTGTAGGCGCTCTGCTAGGATGTGTTGCAAGCTCGGTGCTATGCTCAAGAGGCTCACTTTGGCTCGCTTTGGCTGTATAGAGTTGTGACATTGATTTTGTAACTTAAGAGGCTCACTTTGGCTGCTCATAAGCCTCATGCCAAAACTCATTAACATTAAAATTATTGATTGGCAGAAGTCGATTTTGGAGCTTTACGGAATGGTTGTAATATTACAAGCATTAATTAATTACATCGGCAACTCCTGCATATTTCTCTTCACTGGTACGCAGTAGACTGTTAGCCAGATTTTCGACTCAGTTCATAATGCCAACATATAATTCAAAATAAATAATTTTGCGAGCCTCATAGCAATGTTACGTCTTGTTTTAGTGTTCCTAATTACTAATCGTAGTCGTTTGTGGCGGCTGATAGTCCTTTCTTTGAACTATGATTTCACATTTCGGTACCATGGAGAAAAATGTAGCTGCCTTGTTTCAGTGTATTTTCCGTTTTGCTGCATTGTTAAAAAGCCTTCCGAAATTCACATTTTCCTGATTATTTTTGGTATCAGAACAATCATTTTGCAAAACTACCTAAGGCCCCTTGCATGTTTGAACTTTACATAGATCATGAGAAACAGAAGGAAAAAAAACGTATGCTCCCCTTCTATAGGGTAATGAAGAACGAAGATACAATTACATGATTCCTCTAAACATCTTGTAAATTTGTCATGAAGTGATCAATTCCCCATTTCTGCCACATTCCCCAAAATGTCCATATAACTGACATTACGTTTTAAAGAACAATGAGTGGAGAGCTCTCACGCAATTTTTAGCTGTGTTATTGACTTCTAAGGAGGGGTTCCCCTGTGTATGCAATATTCTAACATACCATGAGAATAAATAAGATAATTTTTCTCCAACAAGTGATTGCCGGTGCTTTGATGCTTCTTGGTAATTGGTAAATATGTTGTTACCTATGCCGGAATCACTTTCATATTCCTTCTTCAGCTTTATCTTTCTTCAATTTTTTGCACTCTTTCTTTACGTGACCTTTCTTATGACAATAAAGCACTCAATTTCCTTCCCGAACTTGATTTTCCTCTCCCATTAGCCCCCCCCCCCTCATGCTCCTACCTCCCTCATCTGTGAGAAGTGTTTCCGTAGAAACTGACAGCAAGCTACTAGTAAACAATCTCAGACTTGCAACTCCATTGGGTGCAGAGTCGATGGCCTCCAAATTCTCTGGCAAAGAACAAATTAGCATCAAGGCTTGAAGTTCATCATTCAATTCTAACTTGATAGTAGCGAGCTGAGCTGATTGAAAACACTCGTCATTTCATTCACATGATCTCCGATAGAGTTTCCATCACGGTACTTCGTCGTCATCAACTTTCTTACAAGAAAAATTTTATTTGCCGCCGTCTTTCTCACACGTACTAATGATGCTATATGCTTTCATCAATATGCTGCCTTATGTAACTGACTTCTGGTTTGCTTCCTTTATTTGGGTCAAATAAATCATGGTAGTATATAAGATCTCTCATTCTAGATTTCCAAATCATCCAGTTTTCCCAGTTCAGACTTATCATCCTGTAGACACAAAAATATTTAGTTTAAGCTTGCTCTAATGTATATACCATTATAGCGAGAGGATAAAAATACGTGGATTTAACGGTGAGAGAGAGAAAAAAAAGTGACCATAGACCAACCAAATTTAAGAATGGGATTACACATATTTTATGGGACGCCTTCGAAGAGACGGATTACACGTATTCTGAAGTATCAAAAAATTACTGCTTTGGAGAGATAACCACTGTTATATCACCGAAAAAAAACCTAAGAAATTTTTTTAGAAACGCCTGTTGCATATATCTATGGAGATGCCCTTAAGCTTAGGGATTATCGATGGTCAGGCCCACGGCGCCTCCACAAGCGTCTGCAGCAGGCATCTCCAAGTCTTACTCAAAACCTAAATATTCTGAAGTACTTCAGAGAAATTTGTTTTATGTAGGTTAGCAAGGAAATTTTGAGTCATGATGGGTAAAGGACCACTCACATGTAACACCTCTATTGCTCACTCAATTTTCGTTTGGAAGCAATGTCCTATCCCGCCCCATCTCCCGCCTCCAAAAAATAATACCCCATAAACAAGGAGGCCCGAATAGGGCTTTCATATGGGCCCCAAATAATTTGGGCCCCACTTCGTGGAGTGGACCCATTATGTGTGTGCATGGTATATCCTTTCAAATCAAAGCACATAATTTGTAAAGATTTGGCATAAAATGCAAATTAATAGATTAAATCAATTCTTCATTTATAAATAATATTTTATTCAACGAGTATTCGAATTGAGACTAAGTTAAATGATATATATATATTACTCATCGTTAGTTTTACTTCCTCATGCAGGGGTAGTAATTGAGACAAATGAATTGAGACAAATGAATTAAGTTAAAGTTGAGTTCTATCTTCCAACTTGGTTTATTTATGAAAAAAAACCTTAGTTTATATATCTTCGAGTTCAAGTTTAGTTTAATAGACTTTTAAACTAGTCTAATTCGAGACAAAATAAGAAAGTTCGGGCTTTGTTTATTTATATTTTTAATATAATTTTAAATAAAATTAGTTTTGAAAGAATAAATAGTTCAACTTTATATGAACTACACGTTGAATAGTTTATTTGTACATAAAATTATTATATTATTATCATGTAAAATCACTGTTAAGACGTGATTTTAATTGTTATTTTTTTATTTTATGCAAATATAGTTATATACAACAATTATAAAATATAAAACTAAATATATAATATTGAATTTCTAACTGAATCGAGCCAAGTGGATGTATGTTTCTTCTTGATTGATTTGAGTTTGAATCAAACATTATTGTGAACCAAATAAAGTCAAACATGAAGCAAATTTAGGTCTAATAGAGCTGCTAACACCCTTGATCACTAGTCTAAAATGATTGAACTTTGAAATAACGAGGCACTCCCCGTATTTTCAAACATAAGTGAAATTTGTCGTACATTTCAATCTAATCAAATATATTATTAGTATATGCGTTGAACGAACTTACATAAAATTTTTTAAAGATTAATTACATAAATCCCAGATTCACAATTCCTAGTTGATGACTTAGTTCGATTCGAGTTTATAATGTAACCCAACATGTCAAAATAAGTAGGATAACGCCTTTGTTTTTTCCCCCTCCCTCTCTCTCTCAATTTATATGGCAAATGTGCCCTTTGAAAGTATATGCAGTTGCATCACTTTTTTTTTGTGGGTAAGTGAAAGTGCATGTATAGAATATAGATCATAGATACATATCATTTGAGTTAATCTAAATATTTAGCACAAAAATGCTTCGTCAAAAAAAAAAAACAAAAACAATGCTTTATCAAAGGCCTTCGTGCAACCAAGTATCTACTCTCTGAGTAATTTTTACTCATCTTGGAGTAGGTGCGGCGCCCACCCAACCAACAAACCAGATTAAATAAAAGAAAAAGAGTTAAAGTCTTTCTTTGTACTAAGATGAATTTTAATCAAATATATGAAACAAAAAGAAAGAAAGAAGAGTTCTTCGTATTGAGGGGGTATGTTTTTTCAGCATACCAACTGATCCGCTCAGGTACAAATTAGAATAAATATTTTCGAGTATAAATTATGTAGAGTATTAGCAACAATAAAAAAAATTGAGCCAAATATACTCAAAACTAGAATATGTATATTCAAATTAAATTTAATCAAACATGATCAGGTAAGATTCGCGTTGGGGATTCAAATATAAGAGTTCAAATCGCATGGCCTTTGTAAATAATAAAAATATGTTTTTAATTAATTAAACAGTTAAAGAAAATGCAGACTCCAAATATAAAAAAAAACTAATTTCTACGAATATAACCAATATTAATTAAGGACTCCTCCCTCAAATCTTAAGCACAAGGCCTTTTGAAAGAGGGAAACAGAAGAAATTAAAAAAAAAGAAAAAGAAAAAAGGTAACCCTAAAACCGTCCAAAGGCGGCAAAATTAGGGGAAGAGGCCCCTCCTCAACAAATCATTTCCCCCACCGAAACCTTCCCGCCCCCGCCATCCCCTTCAAATTCCCTTCTTCTTCATCTTCTTCCCCAATCTTTCTTCTTGTTTGTTTGTTGTTGTTGGGGATTCTTATCTTTGTTTGAGTCTGGGTTTGCTTTCTTGTTTGAGGAGTGGAGTGTCTGAAAATGCCGCTTCTCAGGAAGAAATCTTATTCTCTCTCCCAGCCCTTGCCGGACCTCCGCCCCGAGGAGCTCGTCTTTCAGATTCCCTTCACCAGGGAGGTCTTCCGATCTTATCCGTATCCTTTTCTTCTCCTAATTTTTTTTGTTCTTTGTTGAATAACGAATGTTGTAGCCATTTCTTGGTTGACTATTAAATATAGTGTTGGGGAGGATTGGTTGCTTTGTTTGATTCTATTGGGTCTCCGTTGGTTCCGGCCATGTCAAAGTTGTAAACTTTAGTTGTTTTGCCATCATTTATTGTCATATTATATATTTTTTTATTCGGGTGAATTGCGTTTCTTGCTATGCCTGTCTGTATATGGGTCAGGGATTTTCTGTAGCAATTGTTACAGAAAACTCGCAGTAGTACTTGTGATGGCTTAAATCTCTTAAATTGGGGGTATTTTAATTTTTAATTGTAATAATTAAATTATTCTCTTTCAGTTAAATAGATTTAAGCCAATCATGTAACTGCTACCGTGAGTTTGTTGTAGCATTTGTTACTGCAAATCCCTAGCCCTCCCTAGCCCTGTACATGACTGTAGGATAGAACGGTGGGAATGTGAAAAGCTTTTACTTGGTTAATTTTGACATTGTTTACAAGGTTGAAAATGAATTGCTCAGTATACTTCTGTTGGATCTGTGTGGAATCTAATCTAATCAAAGTCGCAAGCTTTAGCTGTTTTGCCATCATTTCTTGTCAGATTATGATTTCTTTAGAGAATTAATCATATTTCTTGCCATATTTGTCGATACAACTATACAAGACTATAGAGTAGGTATTGGAAAAGCTGCTTCTTTGGTTGATTTTGACTTGGATTGTTGCCGAAGCTTGATAGTTTTGTTTACTTCTGTTGGGTCTGAGTTGGTTCCAGTCTGATGAAAGTTGCAAGTTCTACTGTTTTAGCACCATTAAGTTGCAAGTTAAGATGAATCACATATGTTGCCATGTTTCTCAATACAATTATACAAGGCTGTAGAATAGGAATGGGAAAAGCTTTTGCTTGGTTTATTTCGACTTGTATTTCTGATGAAGTGAAACTAGTCGGATCAAAGTTGCAAAATTTACCTGTTAAACTGCTGATCCGTGGCACCTGTGTTAACTAGTTTACGGTTTGGTTCTTTAGCGGGTCTATTGATAGAGATCAATCGTTTATTCCTGTTTAGGGAAATTTGCATCTGTCGTAAGCCGTTGATTGAAAAAGTAGTGAATAGGTGTGATAATTGTTTGCTCTTTAAAATTAGCCATGATAATTGTTTGCTCTTTAAAATAGGTGAATAGGTGAGATTGTTACAAATAAAGCTATTACCTCTCTCCAAGGCAAACCGGCAAGTGTAAGCCTGACTGACTGACTTGATGGTACCCTATTGATAGGATGTTGAAACTTGCATTTATCAAAAAAATTGCATTCCCCTTTCTTCATATTATACTGCATCATGCATTGTGGGAGAAAAAATCAGTTACATATACTTTGGCAACCATTAAAATAATGAGAAATCACATTCAAACGAATTGGTAACAAACATTCTGATATCATTCTTAAATTAGAAATTCCAACAAAAAGATAAAAGAAGCGTTCATTAAGAGACCACACATACCACGGAAAGGGAAACTAGCAGCTTCATTAAAAAGATGAATATCTTAGCAAAATTCATATTAACCATGAATTCCTCCATTAATCCACATTTTAGAGAGTAGCATTAACAAACAGTCATGCTCAATGACAAAAATAGATCCCCGCCATTCTCTATCAACTATTTGAATAGCAGAAAATGCCACTCTTTACTTTCTTGTTATTTAGATCCAAATCATCCCAAGTTTATTTCTTCAACCTCATATACGACAGAATGTTCATCAATCAACACCAAAAAGCTTTCTAGACAACTTGCCCATATATAATTGTTTGCTCTGTTTTTTCTTTTTTGT
Organism: Piper betle; assembly: GCA_033002965.1. NCBI lineage: Eukaryota > Viridiplantae > Streptophyta > Magnoliopsida > Piperales > Piperaceae > Piper > Piper betle. The sequence continues at coordinate 39,989 of JAURVB010003998.1, forward strand.
GTGATTTAGTCCTTAACTGTCAGTAGAGATTTCTTAAAAAGGATGAGATTGTATAGGCAAAAAATGTGGACATGCAAAGTTACAAGAAAGACGCATTTGACTTATGAGGAAGCCTTGATTTCAGAGCATCAAGCAAGCCAAAAAGCTGTAATGTTTCCAGAAGAATATATCCCTTTTGTCCTGCATCTAGTGCAATTCAGTAAGTTCCTCTCTTTAAGGTTTTCATGTTGTTGTTCCCTGTACAGACCATATGAAAGTATTTTGAATGTATCCGTTGTTACACTAGTGAGAGGATTGTTTTAAACTAAGATTCTCTTGTTCTATGTTGTCCTTCTCCTTCAAATGCAGGCAACCTTAATCTAAATGATCTGGTGTCTTTTGTATTTGAGAAACTAAGTGAGCAGTATATAGAAGGTGAAGAGTTACTGGGGAAATTGAACGGCAAGGATATTCAGTGTAAAATTCTTAGAGTGATCCAAAGCACCAATAATTGCTTATACAAAGTGGGATGGCTAGATGAGGAAGGGAAACTGATTCGCACATCCATTGAAGGCAGCAAAAATTTGAATCGAATAAAGCAGCCCTTTTCAAGGAATTTGTTGAAACTTTTCCTTAGAGGCTCTGTTTCCCAAACTTCACCTTGGATGCTCCACAAGAACCTGGCTGATAAGTACGGGATATCTACAGTAGCCCCTGCAACTTTCAAAAAGGAGATTTATAGAGATAATGGGAGTCAAAAGATTCCGTCTACGGACACCCTGGTAAGCTTTAGCTGAACTTGTGTTAATGGTATAATGATCATTGAATTTATGTTAGCTGCTTTACCTGAAACCCCCTCAGGAGTCAACAAGAAATGGGATTGACGAAAAGAAGAGGTCAAGGGTTGGAAATGGTGCCTCAGGAGTGATTGAAGAAGCTAAAGGTTTGGTTTCTAATCAGTTGGAGTTATATGTAATTAGTTTTAAGTCATATTTAATATAATATAACTTTTAAAATGACAACCAGATGAGATATCACATTAGTGTTAATTTCCGTGTTTTAAATAAACAAACAATTCAAAAAGTTTGAATTCAGAAAGTTTGGATGCCACTTTCCTAGATGATGAAATGGCCTTACCTTGTATTACTTCTTACTTGACCTCTTTGGAATGAAGCACAAAAATGTGAGCTTGAAGAGAACCCAGTCGCAAAGAAAAGGAAATACCCCATGGAGGACTCCTTGGTGGAGCAGAGTCCAAATGATGCCATCTTACCTGATCGCCCCAAGCCTTCAACAAATTTTATCGCTCCCATGGAAACATTTGGCATCCTTTTGATGGTTTGGGATTTCTGTTCTTCATTTGGCCGATTACTGCATTTGTCACCATTCTCCCTTGAAGAGTTTGAAGAAGCAATCAGCTTGGAGGGTGCATCAAATCTCATAGCAGAAACACATAGTGCAATTCTCTCTCTTCTGGTTAAAGATGGCAAGCAGTTTTATGATCTTATCCGTCAGAAGAACCAGGCGGATATGGTAAGGCTGCGAGAACACTCATATTGTTGTTATTGGGTTTTTCCTTACATTGTTTGGTCTTGGTACTAGGTCACAACAAGGAATTGGGAACAGTACCTTTGTGACTTTCTAGAGTTGGAAGAAGCCAGCTGCCCAGTTGTAGATTTTTCAAAGATTAAGAGTGGTCAGTATCATAAGGTCTCTGTGGCCGTAAAAATTAAGATTTTGGGTAGATTAGTTGATTGTGCTCTCTCAACCAATGCCATTAGAGAGCAGCTAGAACAGCTTATAACCAAGCGAGAAGAGATTTTAGCTGCTAAAAGAGTGTCTCAACGAGAAGAGCATAAAAAGAAAATGGATGAAAAGGAATCACATGCAGCAAATTTACCTGACAAAGAAAACCTGGAGCAGCACCTTTTGGAAATATCTGAGAATCAGTCGGTAGAAAGGTAGTGTACATTGTTACATGTTTTTTGATTCATCGATATTCTTATGTCTAGAAGTGGAGTATTTAATTAATTTATAAGACGGTGAGCTGATTTGTTTGACATTGATAGGAACATTCCTAAGAGCAAATCCAGAATTGATGAGCTTAAAAGATTGAAAGCTGAGAAGGAGATGGAGGAGCAGATGTTAAAAGAGACAAGAAATAAAAAGCTGCAAGTACGTTACACCACTTTATTATACTTTATTGTTTGACTGTGTGGAAGAAGAATGTGAGTACACACATGTGGTTTCAAGTGACGAATGTTGTATTGTATCTGAGTTTTACAGGATGAGCATTTCAAGAGAGGGTTGGAAAAAATCTTTATCAGAACTACCACTGTTGGAAAGGATCTAGATCACAATCGATACTGGTACTTCCACAAAGATGGGAGGCTATTTGTAGAGAATGCTGATCATAAGCAGTGGGGTTTTTATACATCCAAGGAGGAGGTATTTCACTTCTCATAAAGAGATTTGGTAATGCTGAATCATTGAAGCAAATTAATTTTTTTATGTCCAACTTTGCAAAAGAAAATGACTGTCTATGTATCTCTTGCTACATTCGTCTCAAGATGTCTAACTAATAATTTGGAAAGATGTATATCTATTGTCCCTTTTGTTTCTTATAAGGATTTTGTCAGCAATATAATTATAAAAGCAATTAATTGGTAATATATTAAATGTGCCGTCCACCATACCTTGGCTGGGATAAGGTGGCAACAAAAATGGTGACACTTGCCATGTTAACAATCATTAAGTTCTACAACATAATTAATTCATGTGATATTGTGAATGCTGACATTTTTTTATTTTTTTAGCTTGACCAATTGATAAGCTCGCTAAATATCAAAGGTGAGAGAGAACTGGCTCTAAAGAAGCAGCTTGAGAAGCAGTATGCGAAAATAAGGTGAGTAACACTATCTTTCCATTGATTGAAAGGGCCATAATACTTGGTGCTCTTCCTCCCTTCGTTAACCCATTGTATTGATTGTGTTGGATGCCCCCAGTTCATCCTTGCAGAAGGTATCCAGGGAAGCATCACATAGGGCATTGTTAGACACTTCAGTTTTGAGGCGATCAATACGGGTTTCAGTTCCGCCAAAGGACAGATATGTGAACAAGTGGAGAGCTTAACATTTGATTTTTAAGATTTTGAGGCCTTTACCAACTTTATACTGTTCATTTCCTTCAGAACTTAGCTTAGGTAGGTGGATACACTCGATCATAGTGACAGGACCATGATTGCAAAATTTTTAAGTGATCATTGGTATAGTAAATGAAATGGCAAATACCCTGTTTGCTGGATTGCTCACTCACCATGATTCATGGCTCCATCTGGTTGGGCCCTTTTTCTTGTTTCTGTACACTTTCAACAAATTTTGTATATAGTTTGATACATTTGGAACTGCAAAGTTTGACCATGGGGATAAGCTTTCAGAATTAAAAAGGTTCATCTTGGAAGTACAACCTTGTGTATTGCACTTGGGCGGTCTTCTCAAATATGAAAAAGCTTACCTCTAACTCAGGTTATATTAATTATTAAGGTTGCAGAAGGGAGCTTTTTACACTTGGTATAATTATTTAATAAAAATAACAATAAGTCACTTGTTTCTCACCGTAGACATTATTTAGCGTAAGAAGGGCATTCAATTGTACAGGCAATCACCTTGATATAATAATTGCAATGAAATTTCAATTGTTGCCCAAAATTTACGAATTTTTTAAAAATAAAAGTTACTAAATTACATATGTTGCAACACTACAAAAAATAAATTACAAAAGAGAATCATGTTATCATTAGGTGTGCATGAACTGCCAAAATACTGCTTGTCAAACAGCAACATCCCATTTTCCCCAAAAAGAACGATTTTCACCAACTCAATTTGGTTGTCATACAAAAAGAATGTCATCATCGTTGATGTTGCTAGTTTGCAGCGGCTGCAGAGATGGCCGTGGCGGCCTCCATCATTATGTTGTTGGTCGCTTGGCTGTCAACAGTTTCGCCCGCCGCCTTGGCAATGACCTCTCCAGGAGGTGGATGATCAAACTTGCAGTTGGCTCCATATTTGCACGTTCCAGTCTTCATGTAGAACGCACATGTAGTTGCATCCTATTGGACAAATTTATGGCCTTCGTTAGCTATCAACTCATTTTTTGCACACCTAAAACCAGGCTATAGCAGATAATATATGAGACGCGAGAAATTGGGGAGCCTAGTGGGGAAGAATTGGACCTAAGTCTTCTACCGTATTCAAAACTAACAAGTTGCATACTCCCGTTTTTCATTTTCGAGCTTCGTTCACAATAAAAATGGCTTCACTAAAAATTACGCTGAACTTAAAAACTTTGTCACATTAAAATTAGCCATGACAAGAAGGGTAAAGGAGATTGTTACAAATAAAGTTATTACCTCTCTCCTAGGCAAACCGGCAAGTGTAAGCCTGACTGACTGACTTGATGGTACCCTATCGATAGGATGGTGAAACTTGCATTTATCCAAAAATTTGCATTCCCCTTTCTTCATATAATACTGCATCATGCATTGTGGGAGAAAAAATCAGTTACATATACTTTGGCAACCATTAAAATAATGAGAAATCACATTCAAACAAATTGTTAACAAACATTCTGATATCATTCTTAAATTAGAAATTCCAACAAAAAGACAAAAAGAAGCGTTCATTAAGAGACCACACATACCACGGAAAAGGAAACTAGCACCTTCATTAAAAAGATGAATATCTTAACAAAATTCATATTAACCATGAATTCCTCCATTAATCCACATTTTAGAGAGTAACATTAACAGACAGTCATGCCCAATGACAAAAATAGATCCCCACCATTCTCTATCAACTATTTTCATAGCAGAAATTGCCACTCTGTACTTTGTTGAGGGGATCAAATAAATATTATCAATTGTTTCGTCGTAAATAGTTGTTATTTAGATCCATATCATCCCCAGTTTAATTCTTCAACCTTATATTCATCAATCAACACCAAAAGATTTCTAAAAACTTGCCCGTATATAACAATATTACTCCCAAAAACTTCACAGAATGGCTTCATCCAACAAATTTACGCAATTCCAAAACACTATAGCGCAAAAATTTGAATAAAGGAAAATTTATCAACACAAAAACAATATCCAGAAAAGTTACTTAAAAAGTATAAATAGTAACAAAAGAACAATCATACATTGCATTCAAGTTGACCAGGGCGCTGAGGATACAGACCAGGAAAAAGGCTCAGCTGCAAAACAGTAGACAGATTTTTCATGACAGCATCGTACTTCAAGTAAGGCATCTATAAAAAACTTTTATGACTTACATTTGTAGAAGTCAAGTGAGGATTAAGACTTGCTAGAAGTGAGGCTGAATTCCCAATGCCACCAAAAGGAAGTGTACCAGCCGAAGAAGACAGAAGTGTTTGCCCTAGACTGGCAGCAGCAGTTGGATTAGCAGCTGCATATAATTTAGCCGGTGAGCTATACTGCATTATTGTAAAACATACAATAGAATTAAAAATAAAAAAGACCACGTACAATATATATCTGGATGATTAAATCGGCAAGTAGCTCCATATTTACAGCTGCAACACCACACTTAACAGTCAATCTTCAAAACTGGTAATTATTTCAATAGAAATATTTATGGTAGTTATTTCAATAGAAATATCACCAACAGAACACAAAACTTTCAACAGTAGCTATCAACTCACCTTCCAGTCTTCAGATAAAATGGGCAATATGTCTCACCCTGTAGAAGAGTAGGTTACAAACACATAAAAAGAACATTCATCATTGACATTAAAAAACAAAAATATAAAGTTGTCTTACTGGTCTTAATGGCAACCCCTTTGAATTATGTAACATTGCTGGTGGAACTGGAGTTGGCTTTGCTGCAGCCACTCCTTGATCGCCTGAAACTGATCCATTTTGCTCTTTTATAGCACTATCTTGGGCAGGGGGCAACTCGATATCTTTTGGGTGATGAAACTTGCACATTGCCCCAAACTTGCACTTACCAGTCTTCATGTAGAACTGTTAAAGCCAAAAGGGAATTCATAAGTAGCAGCAATCAGGTAAAAAAGAATATGCTAAAAATGAAATAATAAATCTTACTGCACAAGTGGGCTCAGTTGGTCTCTCAGGTAACTCAGAAACATCTACAGATCCAGAAGCATCCTACAGAAAAATTGTTACTAACACGTCTATGACAGAGTTGGAAGCCGATGAAGGAGCAAAAATGGAGACCAGAAGTTACCTGTACGTCAGTAGGCAACTTCTGTACTTTTGGATGGTTAAATTTGCAATTATTGCCAAATTTGCATCGCTTTGTCTTCAAGAAGTACTGCTCATAACACGAATAGTAAATAAACAAAATGTTGAATAGAAGAGAATTAAAACACAGCTATAATTGTTTATAAATACTCCCACTCACAGGACAGTCAGGTTCTCCTGGTCTCTCCGGAAGATCAACAGAAGAAATGGGTGGAACCTGAAAAACAGGTCATAGACCAAAAAACAACAAATGCATTTAGAACAATGTCAAAGACTCCACTAAAAATGAACCAGGCTGTTTAATTGCTGCCAGAAAATCTCAATAATTCAATTCTTTACAATTTATCTAACATATAAAGGCCTATTTCACACCCTTCGCAATGACACAGAGCCAGCATCAATCAAAAAATATTGACACTTCAAATAATTATTGTGATATTAACGCAAGTCACTTTTATATCCAGTGTACAATAGTAGAGAAAAGGCAGAGCAATACGGAGGTTCAGATTATTTACCATGTATTTAAAAAATCATCAAAGTAAGGGTCATCTTGTAACATTGACTGCTAAGTAGACTCCTAGAAGCCGAAAAGCCACAATAAAAGATATCTTTCAACAGAAATCCAAAAGGACCAACAACAATATATCAATGAATGGACTACAATAAAAGACATCTTTCATCAGAAAATCAGAGAGTTTTCAGAAAAGAAAACATGCTCACAGAGAATAAAAGCCTATGTTCTATGGGTCAAGAAAATGCAATAACAAGCAATTTCCCAAGTTCATGATTTTGGTTAAAGAGTTCAAAACTGAACATTTCACTGCTCTTTATGAACAGAAATGCAAACATTAAAAGAAATTATGATTTTAGCTTCCAAACACTTTGAAAGCTATTGAACTCCATTTTTTGTGAAAACTTGCTCAAATTATCAGTTAACAATTGAGATTATCAGGGAAATTCCAGGACGACACATGACAGTGTGGTTGGTGTCAGCTTATGCATTTGAGCCATCAATTTTTTAGCATAAAGGCAACGAGTCAAGGACAAACTAATTCTAGAAAAGTTATAATACTATAAAAAGCTAAATGCATAGCAAAAGTAATAATATAGAATGCATGGCTTAAAAGGAATAAAAAAGGCATGCGAGTTCTAATCTTCTAATACGAAGCAAGTTATATACTTCCATGATAAAAAACGCTAAAACTGCAGACTTCAAGAACAATAACACAGCCTATAACCTCAGTCACTTTTAATAAAGCAAAGAATAAATGGCTCTAATGGCAAAGTTAAATTGGATTATCAGAACAACAAGTATAATAAGCAGCAAAAAAAGTTACCAGCGTGTATTGCACCACCACATCATAGTATAACAATGAGCACAGTTAACACCGGTAGAACTACATGCAAATTTGTACCTAAGAGCTAATGCCTGATGAAAGGATCCAAAGATCTCAAAGCCACAAGGACAAATACATCATTAAATATAAATTGTTTGAAATTTTTTTAAAGTTTTCTTATTGAAGAGTGTACTTATGTTACTGAAGATAAATACTTCAAGTAAATATAGGACCCCAAAATATCCCATATAAATAAATGAAAGCTTATTTGTATCTAAAAAGCTAACACTTTTGTTAGTAATATAGAAGCATAAATACTATTTTCATTCCTACCACCCTTAAGTCCCACATACAAATACAAATGACGGTTTATAACAGTAAGTAATAATGTAGAATAGGATTAGTAGTAGTAAACCATCACCTCTTTCCAATCGGAAATTCCACCATCAGGAACCCATAGAGGATGGTCAAACTTGCAGCTATCTCCAAACTTACACGTTCTTGTCAACATATAATGAGCACAGTCCTTCTCCCCAGGCCGCTGGGGATAAATGGAGGGAACATTGCTTGTACTTTCATATCTAAGGCGTTTAGACAAAGGATTGGTGGCAAACAAAGCCTCACTTTGCCCATAGGCATTATGACTTCCCAGAATGGCTGAATGATAAGAAGCTATATATAGATAGTAGAAGAAACGAAAATAAGAAGCCAATGCCATATACTGATAATAGCAAATAGATATATATAAATATGTACAAAATGAGCAACAGGAGACACGCAATTTGGAACTGTCATTCACAGCAATCATCTATAAGTCAATTTTCAATATATAAGCACCTAAATAGCTATTATGGAGAAAAAATAAGCAAAATGGAAACCAATATAATCATTTACAAGGAAAAAATATAAAATAACTTTCCATAGAACCCAAGTTTTCCTTGCTGCAGTACAGTTAGTAATAATCCACGGCCAATGAGTAGATTTGATATAATACATGGTTCCCATTAACATATTCCGAAAAGAATTGTCTTTTATGTCCCTCATCGCCATTGAATAATATATAATATCTCACACAAAACAAAAATATTCCACTTCTACAAAATAAATGAGGCAATATTTTGCTACCCGAGCAAACTTCTGACCGAAAAAAAGTATGAAAAATATTAGAAAAAAAACAAATCAAACAAATCTAAGGAAGTTACTTAGTAAAACATCTCATTCACCCTTGCGTGTACCAGCATGACTGACGACGCCACAAGTACTCATGATTCGGCAATGTGGTCTGAACTATGCCAAAAGAATAGTGGCTTGGTTATAATTTTACATTTTTCAAATAAGAAAGCTAAAAAAACACAAAAACCAACACCCCATATAATACCACATACAGCAACAACACACTCCTGCATTTGCTGTAACACATAGAGATTACAAATCTCGGTCCCGCCTAACAAACCTAAATAGGGAAGTCGAAAATCCTTCTCGCCCCCAACAACCATTGTTCAATTCGCCAAAAGGCGGCCACCGCATTCATTTCTAATACGGACAAATAGAACAAAACTCCAACTACTACAAGTACAAGCTCAAACAAAGACGAGAAAAACGGACCTTCGGCGGCACGCTTCACGCCAGGCACCGGCGGCTCGCCCATGGACGACAACAGATCCACGCCGCCCCACGACGCCAGCGACCCAGCCCTCCCCGACCCGTACCCGCTGGCGGCCAAGAAATCACCACGGTACGTCAATCCATCGCCCTGGGCACAATCAAACCAACCGAAAGCCTCTCAAGCAAACACCGCCAATTTGCGAGCTAGAAAGCGAGGAGTAAGGAGGAGAACTGACCAGCGAAGCGTCGGCGGCGGTGGAGCGGGGGGCGTAGAGGCCCGGGCCGCCGTAGGAGACGTCATAGGAGTAGAGGTGGTTGGCCATGACGGTCGCCGGCGTCGGCGCGGGGTAGACGGAACCCTAACCTCCGTCAACGCCCCGCCGAGCCGAGAGTGTGGTGGGGGGAGGGGCAATTCTGGCATGGCATCATGTATATATCATATAATAATATATAATATGATCTTTTATATTCTATATATACAGTTTCTTGATTAATATAATACACTAAAAAGGCCATCTCTTTATAATATGCCCCAATATTCCCATTTCCCAGATTCTTTGTCAAATTTTAAAAATTGCAAAGACTCTAAATGTAGCATCTTCCAAATATAAAATTTTTAAGTATAAAATTTCATCCTATTCTTTTAATATCTTCTACATGGTTGATAATGTTTCTCTGTGCTTTAGGAGAAGCCAAATTTAATTTTTTATTATATGTAACTCAAATTATTAGAGTTATTATCAACAATCACTTTTTAAAAATATTATTAGCCCTTTTTATATATTTTTCTTTGTATAAAAATCTGATATATCTTCTTAATATTTCGCACATTTTTTAATTTTTGTAATTGAGAAGGCAAGAATTATTATAAAAAATATAAGTAATATAAAAATTTAATCATTTTACATGATTGTATTTTTTATAAATTAAATAAAATTACCCTTGTAATCTAACGCCTTACATTAAATCTATTTGACACAAAATACTCGCCCGATACTAATTTTTTCCGTATTATTTTCATGCATACACTTTTGACGATAAACATCAAAGTAATAATTTGATAGCTTCCACTTGTAATATCAGTCATATACTTTTACTCTTTTTACGTGCGTAGCTGAGCCAGAAAATGAATGGTTTAAGTTAACAAATGACTTACTTAATATTAGTTTAAGTCGGAAATTGTATTTATTTAATGATAATAATCCAAGTGAGTTTTAACTGTCACGTTTAAATCCACACGTGGCTGGGAGAGAATGCGTGCAAAGGCTTGAATAAAATAACTTTTCAATGATTTTGTGATTAGTAAATAATTTCGTCATTTTTTGTAAAGACAAAGCACGGTTGATCTAAAAGCAGTCGACGGTCGGGCCGTTGTCATTTTAAGACGAAATTAATTATAGGGTTTTAAAATAGTTAATGATACAGAATGAACATAATTTTAAAACAAAATTGATCATGTGGGATACTTTTTTATTAAAATTAAAGCTGATTAATCATGTACACAAAAAATAGCCTGCTTGCAGTGGACAAAACGAAGATGCAGTTCAAGCTAATAATATTTTATCACATACACTTGGGCACCATTCGATACAAAAAATACAAAAATTATAAAATCTATAAATTATAATCAATAGTAAAAATTATTGATCTTCCATTAAAAACTTACAGATATTCTTCGAGTATTTTACAATAAAGATGCAAATAGGGCTTCCACAAAATGGTTCACCCTGAAAATTGCATTACAATAATTAAAAAACAAAAAACAAAAAAGAAGAGATTATTTTATGAAGAGATTTTACATGTTACAACTAAGAGAATTTAAAGCAATGTACGTCTTATTTTCGAGCCAAGAAAATATATCCTAGACCCCCGCCAAACGATAATGCAAAACAAAAAAATTGTGTTTTCTCTTCTCTTATTAGGATTTAATTTAAATGCAATAAACATCTACCGAATTCTTGGAATGAAAGCTCGTTATAACCAAGGAGTTATTCAAAATTACATTAAAAAACATAGAAGAAAAAGTGCACAAGCCACTCTATTTTCATATTTTTCAACTGTTTATACAACCACATAACAGCTAATTTACATTACTAACATATTTATGGTGTCCAACTGTCAAAAAAAAAACCAATGTTTATTTACAAGCCATAGTAGATGAACTGATCTACCAAGAGTCAATCTGCAGCACTATTCAATTGCAGTACTAGGTTTTATTGACTAAAATCTGAAAAATCAGCCATTCCAAAAGTGGGTCTCCAAAACTAAATTATATACAAAAACTGGTCATTTCTATACACCAAATTCCCAATATAAGTTAAATGTTGTTCCCTTATTAAAAGTAAGGAAATCAGATCTTATTGAAATTGTATCGGCTTATTCAATCATCGAAAAAATCACATACTATAGAAATAATCGCAATTAGGAGGCTGCACTCCAAACTTTTCTGAAGGTATACCTAGCACGAGAAACAATGGTACCCGGGATCAAGGATGCCCCGGTGAGGCCTGACAACAGGAATTCCCAGCTTCTATAGTTGTACATTCCATTCAATCAGAATGACAGTAGCCATCAGTAATATTGCCATTAGAGCTACTTGCAGCTCCGTTTTGGTAAGGTTTCAACATTACTGCTCCATTGGTCACGCTATTCATAGGAACGTTTGTTCCTGAATCATGCATGATGCCTTCCAATTGACCACTTGCTGCTGCTATAAGACCTTATTTTTCACAAAAAAACATAAAAAGACATTAAAGTTCGACAGTAGAAAAAAGCACTGATATATGGGAAAACAACTTCCAGTCTTACTCTTCCATTATATTAGATAAAGTTCCAAATATGAAATTATCTTAAAAACATACACATCAAAAATGAAGCATCTTGCCTAGAGTATAGGAACTCTGTTTTGCTGATCTCCTAAGGCTCAGTTATTTACTACCATAACAGGCACATACTCCAGCATTGAAGAGGACACATATTTAACCATCAATATAAAGAGAGAAATTGTGGTGTATTTTGAGGAAAAATTTTGTGAAATACCAAGTAGGATATATACCTAAAAATAATGGGGAAGGCTTCCCTGGTCTTGACTTAAATTCAGGATGAAACTGCACTCCAATGAAATATGGATGATCAGGCAGTTCAAGTATCTGAAATATAAATAGGCAAAATAAAGAAAAAGCATAAAATTGCATTGATTCTATCAGAAGTTTCCAACAGATTAAATAAAGAAGAATCCACCCAGAAGAAGTCTGACCTCCATACGCCTATTTGTCTCATCTTTGCCAACAAACGACAAACCAGCATTTTCAAGATCAGTAACCATATCGGGGTTGATCTTCACAAAAACAGAATAAAAAGATAAACATATTTCCATAGGAAAGTCAACTAAGCATAGTTCAAACATTGTCATCTCTTTAGTAAATGCCAACAAGAACAGCAGCCATAAGTTATTCAAACATGCAAACTTCCTATTTGATGAGGTAAAAACATAAAAACAGGCATTTTTTAATGGATGACCATATCAACTTCCTATTTTTAAATAACGAGGAAACAATGGTTGTATTATCTGACTACCAAAATTTGGAGAAGCAGCAATAGAAACAGAAGAATATATCAATATATGCCTGCACTATCAACAAGCCTACAGTTGCCAGTGAAAAGGTAGTTAAAACAAAGATGGATAACAGCCAACCTCATATCTATGGCGATGTCTCTCGTCTACAAAGTCGACAATGCCATATCTAGAAAAGACGGGAAAAAATACCAAAATGACTATAGGAGACACAGTGTTAACAAAATCTAATATAATCCAAAGAACAAATAATCTGACATCAATAGGATAAACACACAGATTAATAGAAAGAAACCCTTACAACTTAGCAGATTTACAATCTTTAACATGAAAAAAGGTTCTCCTTGATCCAAGGCGCATGGTTCCTCCCATGTGCGTCTTTGAAGCCTGAAGACAGATAGTTGCATAAATGTAATTGCAACGCACACAAATAAGATGTCAAATGTTGCATTTAAATAGCTGTACCTCTGGCATATGGATCACACATGGGATTTTCGTATTACAATCAAACTCCTCACTGTTTGCATCAGGAAGGCCAAGAACAGAACGTGTAAACTCAATGACAGCAATTTGCATACCAAGACAAATACCCAAATATGGCACCCCATTTTCTCGTGCATATTTGGCAGCAAAAATCTTTCCTTGCACCCCTCGATCACCAAACCCACCAGGTACTAGAATTCCATCTGCTCCCTAAATTAAGAAAAAAGGGGGAAATTTTCCAATAATAAAGAAGATGAGCTAAAAAAATGGTATATAGCATTTTGTAGAATGAAAGTTAAAACTGAATCAAATGCCAGTCAATGACAATACCTTTATTAGGTCCCATGCTGCCTCATACACATCAGGAGTCTGCTGATTGTATATGACAAATTAATTTATATAGAACATCCAACCAAACTACACAAATTAAGCGCTTCGCTTTTTGCAAACCTCAATAGCAGATGAATCTTCAAGATCACTGGCAGCAACCCACTGCACTATAAGTTTTCTATGGCAGGCAATGGACGCATGTAGAAGGGCCTGCAAAGGATTAATCAGCACTGAGCCATTCAGAAGGCAACAGAGTAAATGAGAAAATGTTACAACTTGAACTTGCCTTCAATACCGAGAGATAGGAATCTCTAAGCCCAGTATATTTTCCGACCACAGCAATCTGGACCTACACATAGATCTCAACAGTTCTCTATGCTGTAGGAAATTGCCAAAATTAAATGATCCAACGATCAAAATATTTTAAAAAAGATACATACTGGCGTCTCCAAATTTTCACACAGCTTTGCTCGAGCAGTCCATTCTTGCAAAGCTGGCTCTGTGGCAACCCTGTTAAATGAATTAGTTAACAAACTTGCATGACAGTTAAAAAGATGTAAAAGTTACGATGAACATATTGCATGCTTTAGTTCTTGACACACCCAGAAAGCTTAAGGCCTTTCAGAATTGCTACATGTGCTCCCTGATCCTGTAACATGAAAGACACCAAGACTCATAAAGCTACCACTAAGGCATACATTACAATTCTAGTGTATAAAAAAAAAGAGGATATAGCACAGAATCACCTACACGTAACAGCAATGGGACGTGCCAGATATTTGGTACATCATAAAGAGTGCATATGTTTGCCGCCTGGAAATAGAATATGGATCACAAATCTACAGGGCCAAGAACAACCTCATTCCAAATAAGCTTTCTTTCCCTACACGATTCTTACTACCATACCGGCACATGGCAAAATTGAGAAAGTTTTTCTTTGACATTATCCTCAAGAGGCTGGTCACAGAAAAAAAATATATTAAAAATGCATAAACTTGTATATTTATTGGAAACTTCACACAAACACAATTTAGATAGAAAGGAAGAGACAGACCCTGACACTACGACAAGCCAATAAATTTGGAATCAATCCTAGTGACCTCAAACCACGAACACTATGTTGAGTTGGCTTGGTTTTCTGTGAAAGACCAAAAATAATAGGAGAAACAGGACACAAATAATGATAAAAGCAAACAATAGACACAACTTGAGGTTTAACATATGTGTACCTGTTCACCAACAACATTAAGAACGGGAACCAGACTGACATGAACAAGAAAGAAGTTGCCTTTGCCTAAAAGGTAATGCGAGACAGAGAAAGATATGTGACTGGAACAAAAAGCGACTATAAAATAAATTATGCTTGCTAACTATCTTACCAACACGGTAAGAGAACTGACCCAACGCCTCAATAAAAGGCATTGATTCAATATCCCCTACATCAAATCATGCAGGTTGTCAAGCAAAAATCATATCTGATTTTCAGAATGAGCGCAATATCTAATACAAATAAAAAATCCAATTCTTCCATGCCTATTGTTCCACCCAGTTCTATAACACAAACGTCTGACGGACTCTCTTTTCCATCAACAGGTATAAGAGAAGCACGTTCGATCCACCCCTGAATTGCATCAGTGATGTGTGGCACAACCTGAAAAGAGATGAAATGTAAGGAAACTGTTAACTCAATGAGCTTCAGAAAGAAGGGAGAAACAGAGAGAGAGAGAGAGACCTGGACAGTTTTCCCCAAATAATCTCCACGTCTCTCCTTGTCAAGAACCGACTTAATCAACAAAGAATAAACAAGTGAAGATGAGTAGGCAGGCAATACGATATGATTATTTGGGTATAGCACACAAATGTACCTGGTAAATCTTCCCAGTGGTGATATTATTATCCCGAGTCAATGTGACACCAAGGAATCTCTCATAGTTGCCAAGGTCTAAGTCAACCTTCATACCACAAATAATTAACTAGGAAAGAAAGCGGAAAGGAACCAGAATTTTTCAACACAAGCCAGAATGTGCCCATTAACGATTGAATTAGAGATAACATGAAATGATTTTGCACAGAAAACCACAAAAAAGAATACCTCACCACCGTCATCCAAGACGAAGACCTCACCATGCTCAAAAGGTGACATGGTTCCAGCATCAATATTCAGATAGGGGTCTATAAATATTGTAGACAAAACACAACGTTATAAACAATCTAAAAGCACAAACACGCCAAACCAAGTATGACATTGTCTTGGTACGCGTACAAGGCAATTCAAAAAATAAATGAGAAACACAATTATGCTTTTGAAAAAAATGACATAATCTCTATCACAGGTGCTTCTTATTGCTTCAAGCAAAAAGATTAAAATAAAGAAAATTCCCCTGAGTAGACACGTTGGAAAATTAATAGTTATACATTCTCAACGGAAGAGACCCAAGTAAACCAATGAAGCCAACAAAATAGAAGGAACTACGGCAAAAGCAGCTAAACTGTAACAAATATCCACATAAGCATACACTCCCATGTTTTAAACAAACATCTTTAGAAGGGCTGGTATTTACTGAAACACTAGCATTCTCCATTTAATTCATCCAAAATCTCCAACAATGAAAAAGCACACATTAACTCATCAAATCAACCATGGAATAACTATGATGTGCATACAAGAAGTGATAGATAATCCTTCTTATAAAATTTATGCACAGTATATCTCCTCGGAAAAGATATAGTATGTAAATCATATTACAAAGAACTCAGGCAAGAACTAAGAAATCGTAAGTTTCATAACGCTAATAACGCTACAATTATGCAGATATGAAAGAAAACTAACTAATTGATAAACATGCACCCTCACAATTACCAGCCAATTAATTTTTCATCCAAAAAATTCCAACTACAACGAATTTTGAGATTTCAGAGAAAGGAAATGACGATTGCCATGCAAGAGAATGCCAAGGAAAAGCTTCCCAACTCCCGCACACTGCCAACTACACCCATCACTTGCCAGAGAGAAAAAATCCAAATCGCTAAAAGCACACGTCTTTATCGATGCTCAAGGTCCAAACACCACCCCAAATCACCAGAAACAATAAAAATTGCACAGGCCTAACGACAGAGAATCGATTCAAGCAAATCACCAATCTTAATGGAGGTGACCCGGAGGCCGCAGGCCTGGAGCAGGACGCCGATGCTGCTGGCCGTCACCCCCTTCCCCAGCCCGCTCACCACCCCGCCCGTCACCAGCACGTACTTCATCTTCTTCAAAACCTGCACGCACCCAACCAAAACAAACCAAATCAATCTCAATAAAAAAAAAAAGGCACAACACACTACAAACACATCAAAAGACGGCGGAATTCGAGGAACCCACGAACCAATCCAACCAAAGATCCAACCTTTGCGTCGTCGAGCTTTCGGAGGAAGGCGAGAGAGGCAGCTCTGAGCGGCCTTGGAGAGGAGGAGATGTTCTGGGGTCGAGATTTTACTGCGGGGAGTGAATGGGGTAAAAGGGGTGAGAATCATGGTTCTTGCTGTTTCCACGCCACTTTCTCAAACAAGGATCCACAGCAACAATATCACAGACCGCAGTTAAAATCTTCTTACCCCACAGTGTTACTGCATTTTTATAGCATGGGTTATCTGGTGCTGTGGGTTTACATCAGTGTCTAATAAATTTGATTTGGGTTTAATTCCAACTTATTATTTCATATATGAATAAAGCAAGTTAGGGGTTTGTCTACTTGTTTGTTGGCCTAGATGAAGCTAATTGTAGCTTGATTGAGTTTTTTTAATTCATTGAAATTTGACTGATCCCAAACAACTTAAAAGCTAGCCTGTTCCCACTTGATTTAACTCAAAATTGGATACTTATATAAAAAATTAAATACAAGATTTTACACGGATTTTAAATAAGACCCGCAAGGCATGAAAAATATATATGTTTGAAATGTATTAATAATATATATGTTAGTAATATACATAATTAAATTCTAAAAATATGGCTAATTATTTTTTCCAATAAAAAATAGAGACTTCTAGAGTACAATGATTGTAACAAATATTGTTTTTTTAAAATTTTATGTTGATAATAAGTAAAAAATTTAATTGAATTAGGTAAAAGATTTTAGTTTGAGTAAAATCTTAATATTTAAACAAAATTCATCCTTTTTTAGAATTTTTAATTCTATAAAAGTATACTCTAAATTATTCTTAACAATAAATAAATAAATATTCCAGGTTATGAAAGAATCTTAAATTAAGTATGGATTATATACAAATTTTAATTCAAGTACTAATATTATAAATTCATCGGTATAATTTACCAATTATTTTAGGATTCATATGGAGAATTATACTATAATATTTCATTAATAATAATAATCATAGATTATATAAATATTAATAGATTTATGAAATTAATATGAAGGCAGAATCCCCTAAAAAATGATGACTTGTGATGAGAATAAAAAAACTTTAAACGTTGTAATATAAGGTTTTTTGATCTATGATTGATATTAGTATTATGACAAAACAAAGTATTATTATTTATATTAGACTAAATTATACTTAAATAAAGTACATGAAAAACAAATTAGTGGGGCTCAAGCTCAACTCAAGGATCCATTTTTACTAGATGGAATTCGAAGTAAATAAAACCAAATTTAAACTACTAAAAACTAGTGTATTAAAAATATCCATAATGTACGATAACCGATTGTATGGGACAATTTTTATCCTCAAGATGCTGGTCACAGAAAAAAAATACTAAAAATGCATAAACATGCCTATTTATTGGAGACTTCACACAGACACAGCTTAGATAGAAAGGAAGAGACAGACCCTGACACTACCAGAAGCCAATAAATTTGGAATCAATAAAACCAAGAACACTACGTTGAGTTGGCTTGGTTTTCTGTGAACGACCAAAAATAATAGGAGAAACATAACACAAATAATAATTAAAACAAACGATAGACGCAACATCATTGGAAACTTTGAGAAGAGGCCGATAGAATTGGTGGTGAACACTTACCAGGCCTGCGAGTTGATGTTGTTCAACTCTTGTGGTCGGTAGAGCTATTCGGAGATTGTCACACAGCTAAACTTGGGCGAAGATGATGTAAGTAGGTTGTTTCATTCTCTTTCGTGTGCCAAGTATAGTCCTTGACAAAGACCCCAACGCAAAAACCTTATCTCCATCTGATGTGTTTGAGTTCAATTCCAAGTTCACCGACAAGATGATCTCCCTCCGTCGGACGGGAAGAAGAAAGTGAGCCTGATTTCAAGGTCATTAAGAAGAGGTTCGAAGAACTGGTTGTCAGGGATTATCTAGCCAGGGAAGATCAAGATCCTAACACCTTCAAATATGTAGCCTAATGCAATATGTATTTTTTATGTATTCTTGTTGTAGTAGATTTTCTTTTTCTGTTTTTTTGTAGTTACAGCATTTGTCATTATGAATACTATAGTATAAATATTTCCTTGGCATCACAAAAATTGTTTTATCCTGGCTATGTTGTTAACTTAATAGAGACCATTGTTTTGAAATTTATATTTACTTATTGGGCAAAAATCAGTCTTTTAAACAGCAAGGCTTAATATGAAATTATGTGTAAGTCAAATCAGAAAATGATTAATCCGTACAATCATAGACGTCTCTTCGTTTTTATGTATCCATTTCCAGCAAAAGTTATTCCTATCATTTGAATCAGAATCAAGTTACCAGCAAAGGCATTGACAATTTTTACATGAGGATAGTATCGCATCGCCCGATAAATGTAGGTAAAAATTAAAAGGGCTTATACATCGATGGAGAACAAACAGACAGAAATATAATAATCCAAATAACAGAAAAGAAAGACTCAGTTATTTTAAAGGAGAGAGAGAGAGAGAGAGAGAGAGAGAGAGAGCAGAACAAGAAGATTTCAAAGTTGTCCCCTACTATAAACTTTTTTTATAGCGCTGAAGTCTTTCTTCATTTATTCACTCTCATCAGAAAACTTTTCCTCCTTAAAATTCTCAATCATGAACCAGCTGTATTTCTTAATTGATTTACAATTTTCTTAAATATATGGTTACACAGTATTAAATTTGTAAATCTGCTCCTTATATAATTAAAATTTGCAAATCTTTTAGATGTGTACTAAATTATCATTATTATAGATAGGAATCCAAGTGGTTATTTTTTTGTTCAACATCTCTTGCTTTCTAATTGTTGTTTTTACCTCCTAATATATTTTTTACTTCTCAAGGGTGCAAAGAAACTCAAAGGCAAAGCTCCCCCGGTCATCTTTGCATGGAGAACAGTATCAAGTATTAAACCCTAACTATATGACATAGTAAAATACTTCTAAAATAAAGAACAAAAATTACACATAAATCCCTAAAACAAGATAAATAATTCTATTGATTGCACCGCATCAACCAGTTATGCGAATAAAGAAGGTACTGGGAGACATTTAATTATTGAAACCAGGGGTGCACCAATGCCTGACTATTACATTTACTCAGCAGAGCATGCTAGTCACAAATGAAGACCAGAAATTATTTATTTTGCACATAAATCAGTATTCGAGTTACATCTTGTGTGTGCGTGGTAAGGTTGGTCAAACGCAAGATCCATCCATATTGCAGTTCTTTAATTTTCGATGTGAAAACTGCAAGAATAAAGAAAAAATATGTTTGACAAGTAAGTGTTGAAGAGCAAGAAAAGCATAAACCATTTCCTAAAACGCTTAATTGATTCAATCCCCCTATTGCAAACTCTAACCTGTAGATTTGATATCTATCAGCCAAGTCCCCCGCACGCCCCTTCCCCCCTTTTCTGATATTAATTGTTAAAAGTGAGCCACTATTCGAATTTTTGCTCAACTACAACATTGAAAATCAATTACAGTGACAACATAATGATACTTAGTTGATTAATAACTTTACATATGTGCATTCACCTTCAATATAACTTCTCGCCCAATTCTGAACACATATTTTTGCCTCTCAAGTCTTTTTGCATCAAAACATTTTCTGCTCTTTGAAATGGTATTTCCTCCAACACTTGCATCTACAACCAAGCTAGGACAAGGGTTAACCAGAAGAGGCATGTCGAGGTAGAGTACAACCAGTGGTACTGTTGAAGTTGGCAGAGTTTCCAAGACTAAATGTTCATTGAGCTGCTAAAATGAAGCTTGTATTCGGTAGTAGGCTTCTGCTGCATTGCCATCCTTGTAGATGGAGATGCCCTTCCAAGATGAACTATTTCAATAGGGGGGCTTCTTGGGAGATTCGCTAAGACTTTATTGCTTGGTATCTTCTTTCAATGAAACCAAAAGATTCAGTTGTTACATCTCTAATAGTTTCTGGACAGAGGTCAAGCTCCCTTTACAATGATCCAAAACATAACCAGTCTTTAATGTCGACCTAAGACAGAACCTACAGGAGAAATTAAAGAAGTAAATTATTTTGTCGCCACCAAATAGGACTGGAAACCTACACAAAGATTTCATTCTCATGTAAAGTTGTAAACATTAGTTAAGCAAGGTTATCAGCACGTTTTTGATATAGAATTCCCACAAAAGCATTATTCACTGACTTCAGAAGGGTATCAAGTAGAGAAAGGGATCACACTTTTCACATGAGCATGAATTAAAGCTTCCGCTGGCATCTATGTATCTTGCAAAGCCCTCTTCATTTACGTGTCATACCCTAAAATCACTGCCGCAACAACATTATTTACTAACACCTGCAGTCAAAAGAAAGTTGCTTTATAAATTTTTCATTGACATTAACTTCATCAAAGCAACAAAAGTAACCCATTCTATCACCAACATAAAAGCAGAAACTCAAAATTATAAGAGGATAGAGCTGCCCTGAATAGGAAGATGGAGAGCAAGACCTCTCAGCGCACTGCCTTGTAAAGCACTGTAAGCCACACATAAGTGTGAAGTATCCTTTTGCTAAGCTTATCCTACATAAATATAAAGACAAATTACTCCCTTATGAAAAGTTCATCACTTTCTACCCTAAACATGTTCTCCCTTTGCTGTCTTTCAAAGCGAAGAAACTCTCATGCTACCAGAAAAAATCTTTAAAAATTTCAGGGAGGACTTTTGATGGCTCTAACAAAATTTTCACATCCAGCAGAAATAGAATAGCTATAATGTACAGGAAAATAGAGCAAATATAAATCTATTATTATGCAGATGAAATAGAAGATATGGAGCTTATTATAAGTGGCATATGTGAACCAAACTGATTCGAAAGTGCAATTTATAGAACCTAAACATGGTATTAGAACCATGAGCAGAAACATCTAGTAAGTGTTGTTAAGACAATAAACGCATAAATTTTCACTCACCGTCTGCATACAAAAGAAAGATGATTGATTCAAATATCTTTCATTAATATTGAATTTATCAGAGCAACAAATCCACCATATCAAATCACCAAAATAAAGCAGAAACTCATAACCCAAGTAACGAAAGATATACAAAGCATTAATGACCTCACAATATGCTCGACTGGGGGTCTCAATTCATATGCTGTTATTTCCATTCCAGATTCCCTAGCTCATGAGCATTCCTTCAAATTGAACAATGACAATAGACTCTTCTCGTCCCTTAAACCATACTCCTTTTTCTCAAAAGTTGGAAGCATTTCACATACATCTTTATATTCTTCTTTGTTTGACCACATTTCAAGCATCAATGAACCGATTGAAGCATTTGGAGAAATATTGTTAATATGCATTTCATCAAAAAGTCTGGCAACTGCAATCATATCCTTTTTCCCATAAAAGGCGTGCAAAAGTAAATCAAAAGTAATGACATCTGGTTCACAGCCGTTCTTTTGCATATGAAGGAACATGTCATTGGCCTTTTCACATAACTTTTCTTTGCATAACCAATATATGTACGAATTATATGTTATGACATTAGGTGACAACCCTCTTCTTGATATTTCATCAAACATATTGCTGGCCATTTCAAAATTTCCACATCGGCAACAACCATTTAAAATTGTACCAAAGGATGCAAGATTTAATTCCACATTATAATCATCAGCCTTATAAAATAGTTCTAATGCCTCTTCAAGGTATTGGGCCTTGCAAAGGCCATCCAACAACACATTGAAGGTCACCACGTTAGGACGTAAACCATAATATTTCAAATCACCAAAAATACTCATCGCAAGCTTGACTTTCTTTTCTTTGCAAAGTCCCTGCAAAACAGTAGTGTATGTGACAATTGTAGGATTTATTCCTTCATTTGTCATATTCTTTAGAGTCGCAAGAGCTCTTTCAGTCTTTCCACATTTGCAGTACCCATTAATGAGAGCATTGTAACTAATAACATCAGGTTTCACTCCCTTATCTTCCATCAACCCAAACACACCTTCAGCTTCTTGAATCTTATTTAGAAGAACAAAACCATCAATCATAATATTAAAAGTGATAATATTAGGTTGGGGACCATCACTAAGCATCTTATCCAATAGAAGACATGCAGTTTGAACTTTTCCGCCCTTGCATAGAGAATCAATAATTGTAGTGAATGTAAAACAATTTGCAACAAGACCCTTTTCTTTCATCTCACTTAAGAACTTCATAGCCTCTTCCCATCTACCAGCTATGGAAAGGCTATGTATCATTGAGTTGTAAATGTAGACATCAGGTTTGATGCTTTGCTTTGTCATTTCAGCAAATAGCAACAGAGCACGGTCCACCAATCCATCCTTGCAAAGACCGTCAATCACGATACCATAGGTAACGACATTGGGCTTACAATTGCCACCAAAATCAGACATTTTACCAAGCAACTGCAAAGCTTCTTGGGCTTTACCCTTTAAACAAAGTCCCTTCACGAGCGTAGTGTAGGTCACAATGTCTGGACTCAAACCTTTTTCAATCATAACATGCAACAGCCGATATGCCTTGACCAATTTCCCTTGTTTGCACAGAGTATTGACTAAGGTAGTATATGTGACAACGTCAGGTACAATCCCCATGCGCTCCATTTCTTTGAACAATGACTGGGCATCGTCCATTTTTTTATGGAGAGAAAGTCCCCAAATTAAGATATTATATGTAATAACATCCGGCATTACCTTCTTGTCTTTCATTACTGAAAACAGGTCGAGGGCATCTTTTGTGAGTCCATTCTTGGAAAGTCCATTGATAACAGTGTTGAACGTAACAATGTTGGGCTGGCAATCTCCAGCGCAGGGGATGTTAAGCATTTTACGAAGCAATGTGAGTGCCTGATGCACCCGCCCCGTCTGGACAAGACCCTTAACAAGTATATTCACGGTGACCACAGTCACCCGACAATCATTACGCACCATTCTATGAAAAAACTCGATCGCCTCTTCGAAGGGCTCGCCCTTCCTACAAAGTCCCCGCAGCAGCGTAGAGAAAGTGACAACATTGGGAGGGCATCCCGTCTTGAGCATTTTACCGAGCACCGAGAATGCATACGGGACGCAGTCCAAGCTAGCATAAGCATTGATCAGCATGCTGAAAATTTGGACACCGAAAGGGAGACGACGAGCTCCCATTTCTTCGCAGAGGGAGACGACATGGAGGTGGTCCTTGGACTTGGCGATCTCAGCCAGAAGGCGACTAAATTGGGAGCCGGGTGGGAGTGGGTCTGCCAGGAGCAATCGTCGGAAACGGGAGACCGCCATGCTATACGATACAAATCAGCACAAGAGAAGCTTGGACCGCCATACTAGGACGATCCAGATTCAGAACAAGGACGACACGGCTAGAACCTCCTTCACTATCATCCCTCTAGCCATGCCTACATGTAAAAAAAATGGATCGAAAGGGAAGAACAAGTACGAAGAATTGGTTAAAGATCGAACCTTGGTCGCTTTTTGACAACGCTGGCCGATGGAAAAGTGAAAGTCCGATCAAATGCGCTGCCGGAGTCGGCCGAGCACCGGCGGCCGAGCTACTGCTTCAGCTCAGAGACCGACCGAGTTCTGGAAAATGCACAAAAGGACTAAACAAAATATATATTTTACAAAAAAAGTTTTTTTGTTAAGTTTTATTCAAATGATCAGTATTTGACTTATAAAAATGATCATTATTGTTATTAATACATATTATTAATATTTTTAAAATCTTTCATGCTTAATGCAAATTGTGTGATACAAAGGTCGGATATAATTTTAAGAAAACCATTTGGTTGTAAGTGAAAACTGTATATAAAATTTTTAAATAATTTTATCAAGATTTTTGTTTTATTAGTGTTCTGGGTTGAATAAAAAAAATTTTAAACTTTATCCAAAATTATATAGATGATAAAACCATCATCAATAAAACCTTTTTCGTATCAAATTATCAAGAAAATAAATTTAATAACGGAAGCGTACCCGGATCCATAATAGTAAAACAATTCTTTGATTTCTTCTGGTATGATCTTCCAAATTCTACACCGGTTCTCCAAAGCCAGAGTTCGTGGATGATAGGATACCAGAAAAGAAAAATTACTGTGCGAATTCGGGGACCATAACCATATTTATCCGTATTTATCCTTATTTTCATAATTCCAATTTAACCCATCATAAATTAGAGATTACGAAAACGGTATCTACACATATTTATCTACCCATCTTAAATATATGGTATCTCCACATACTTATCTTAAATATTAATGGCTTATTAACCTTAACTTTAATAGATCAATTTAATTTAGGCCCAAACACAATTATATACTTATATATATACGTCCAAAATCCAACACTCTGGGCATATAAGGGAGAAAATAATGAGCATTAAAAAACAAAAAGAATAAATCTCCCCCCCCTCTTTTTTTCCCTAACATTTTCTTCTTTGTTTGCCAAACGCCTTTTATCGTTATCACTTTTTATTTTGGTAATAAATGGACACTAAACAGCACAATTAAATGCCCTATAAATCCAATTCTTCGTTAACACTTCATTTAGACCCCAAAGACTCCTTGTTCATTTTTTTACTTGAAAAATCTTTACTCTATGAGAATCTGAAAGAGGTCTTAGATTAGACTGATTCATTTTTACAGTATACTATCTTCATAGAGTGCACAAGGCACGAAAGTCATAAAAAGAAATATTAACGCCCGAATAATACCTTGTGATACATTACTTCACCAAGCACTACTGTTATTGTCCTTGCCTAGTTCTCATTTCCCCTCTTTTTCCGTGTGCAAACGTTCATAGTTATATGCGTCCCTAGCCAGTAATGGGTCATTTAAAAGTAATAAAATAAAATAAGTAATGGACATGGTTAGAAATTAGAAATGAAAAACGAACTGTGAGTTGTGACTTGTGACATGTTCGGTGATACTAGATTTATGCATACCAAACTAAGGCACACTGGCACATATTATTGTTCATAAAATCGATCCAAAAAAGGTTTAGACGAATTCAATAGACGAAGTTATACAACCACGCACATTCACGCATATTTAACGTAGTATTAGGGTTGCTAATTGAGCGAGCCAGCTCGTGAGCATTTAACGTTCGGTTCGGCTTGACTCTGACTCGAAACTCGATATTTAAATGCTTGACTCGAACTCGACTCGAACTCGAATCTTACGAGCCGAGCTTGAGCAAGGTTGTGTTCAACTCGGTTGTAACTTAAACTCGACTCGAACTCGACTCGTAGTTCGACTCGATAAAATAATATAATAATATAGTTTTTATATTATATTATATTTATATATATATATATATGAAATATAATAATAAAGAAGAAAGATAGTTGAGATGGTAAATATTCGCCTTGATGATTTCAAGTTGTGGGTTCAAACCACATTGGCCTCATTTTTTCTAATTGAGGTACTTTTATCGATCGTTCGATCTCGAGTCGAGTTCGAACGAGTTTCAAACTATTCGAGCCGAGTTTGCTCTCGACTCGTTCGCTCAATTAGCACCCCGTAGCATTAACAACACCCATGTGCTGAAACGCTCAAATTATTGTTATAGCTTATTCACTTATATCTCTCATCACATCTTGCTTCGGCTGATCAAAACTTGACAGAGTAAATTCCTTCCACCTTCTCTATGAAATGGCTCTTACAATGATCTGGGCGGTCATGGCAACGTTGCATCTGTTTATGGTCGCCGGCTTCGGCGATGGCGGTGGCTTTCCGGCCATGTTCATCTTCGGAGACTCTGCCTTGGACCCGGGGAATAACAACAATCTATGGACTATTGCAAAGGCAAACTTCTTTCCCAATGGAATTGATTTCCCGGGTGGTCCAACGGGCAGGTTTTGCAATGGCTTCACAATGGTAGATTACTTGGGTACGTATCGTAGAATAAAACAAATGATCATCAACTACAGTTTAATATTATATTTACATTGGTCATTAGATGGACTTTTTAGGATAACAATAAATGAAAAAATATGCCTAGCTTATGAATGACATAATATATATATATATATATATATGTATGTATATATGCAAGTTTCTCATGTAATTGTAACGTGCGCATTATTACTTTTGGTGTTGCCAGCCTATTTGCTGGGATTACCTCTGATTACGGCGTTCAATAATGAGACCACAAAGGGCGTGAACATCTTGAAAGGTGTGAACTATGCATCTGGAGGAGCTGGGATTCTCAGTTTCGCCAATCCGGTAAATATGTATACATGATTAATATAATCCTCAAAAGGGTCCTGCAATTACGCTAACTTTACACTATGTGCATATGATTAACTGTTGTACGTGTAGACCCTGGGAGACAAGTTCTCAATGGATAGACAGGTTCAGAATTTTCAGCGAACGGTTGAGGATTTGAAAGGTGAATTGGTGAAAATTGGCGTGGTTGATACCACAAAGTTCCTTGCCGAGTCTCTCATCTTTGTGAGCATTGCCAACAACGACTTATTCACTTATCTCGGCCTGTCTAATACACTAAGATCTGCTCTGTTCAATTCTATGGATGGTTTCATTGATTTGGTCATCAAGACTTTCAGTGAGCAGCTCGAGGTAAATTGTTCATGACCAGTCTATATAGAACTTCTTGTCGGAGCTATAACATGATGCTTTTATTCTTTTTTAATGATTTTTGTTGTGCAGAAATTGTATGAAATAGGAGGAAGGAGATTTCTAGTTTGTGGACTTGGCCCTATAGGATGCATTCCCTTCCAGCAGGCTGGCAACTATGGCTTGAATGGGAGTGCATGTTCAGATGCTCCAAATCAAATGGCAACCAAATATAATGAGAAGCTAAAGCCTCTCTCACCCAACTCAAGAGAGACCTTCCTGGATCAAATTTTGCTTATGGGAAGCCTATTACTTTGGTCTGAATATCATCCTTAACCCTGCTCCATATGGTAACCAAATACCTGATCTGGTCTCTCACACACCATATATGTAACTTTAATCTTCACTATATTTTTTGAAGAAATTACAACGAGTTTACCATTTCTTAATAATACTTCAACATATATGTTTACAGGATTTAAGAATGTAAAAATACCTTGTTGTGGACAGAAAGATCACAGCGGCAACGCCAAGGCACAATGCTTGCCGTGGATGATGCCATTGAGGTGCAGCAACCGATCTGACTTCTTTTTGGGATAATTATCATCCTACTTCTGCTCTTAATGAAATTGCCGCAAAGCAAACACTTCTTCCGGCAGCTCTATCATTGTTGAGTTGAAATAGAGTACATATATATGCATGTTTCTAAGGATTCCCATATGTATCTTATTTATCAAGTTTGAAGATCAAATGGGCAAATATTAATAATGCTAAATTGCCTTCGTCAATTCAATAAACTAATGAATTGTGTTTTGATGTCAAGCATTCTATATATTGAATAGGGCGGCGAGTCCATAAAAAAGTTTTATTTATCTCGAGTGGATTACTTTGTGACAATCGGAAACTATATGAAAGTTATAAGATTTAACCGTTGATAAGAGAAGTAGCGCAGTAGATCCACAGCACAGACACCGCAGTTTGGATTTGTAGGTTGGGAATGATGATAACGATGATGATAATAATAGTAATAATAATAATAATAACTTATCTAAGAATTTTGGGGTTGAATTGTAATGCCTATTTTATCCCTAGAATGACAAATTAAGCAAATCAACTAAAGTGTTATCTTCACGTGACAAGATATTAAGATGTGATCAATTGGCAACCAACGGTCACATTTACTCTGTATTTACAACTAATTGGAAGCATCTAGTTAGAGTGATTAAAAAATTAACTCCATTAAAAATGTACAGAGAAAAAGTCAAGGGCTTTTTGATTATTTGTAGGTGTCATGTAGCTAAATAAGGAGCCATTCATATATTGTCATAAGTTAGCAAAGAAAAGATCAACATCAAGGACATGGTGCTTGAAGAAAACTTTGATCGGTGATGTTTGTGTAATTTTGACGATAATAAAAATAAACTCGCTCACTTGATCAAACAGATAAGCCCGAAATAATCCAACAAATTTGATCTTCAAATTTTGATTAAAATATCCATAATTAAAAAAATTCTCATTTATTATTTATAAAAATCACAAAGAATGTCAGACAACCTATGCTACGAACTTTTCAATTCGTGAGAACAGAACCAATCAAATAGGGGGCGAGACAATGAGAGTGGGCCAAAACATGACAAAATCAAATGAGCATCACGCAAAGTTAATGGTGGGCCTAATCAAGCATAAATAAAAAGCGACCTCTCCTTTTCTGTCCAATCTTTGATTCCCTCTTGGCCCTTTTTTTATTCATTAAACGAACGTTCCTCCTCTTTGATTTGATATATCGCCTCCAACCGTTCCTATTTGCAAAGGAGCGCCATCCCTTCTATTTGCAAAAGAGAGTGGGCATAGATTGCTTTGGAACTTGTGCCCCTTTTGGCCGCTACACAACAATAATTACTCTTATCGACAAAAGGTCAAAAGCCAATTTTTCTTAATATTAGGGAGCTACATTTTGCAATTGTCATAAAAACCGAGGAGACAGCAATGGGCAAAGCTCATTAATATACAATTTGACTTGAGAGTTGCCATTATTTAATCACCAATTGTCACATCCTCAGACAAATTAATCAACAACCAATCTCACGTTCCATCCTTTTTTTAATTTTTACAAGCAAAATTTTCCCCTCCCTCACAAGCTAAATGTCCCCCCCCCCCTACGTTCGGCTCGTGGTACATGTGCAACATACATACGTGTGTATACAACATCAATTATCACAGTACTAAATAAATATCTCATACACATACCCATCTTACCTTACCTTATGAGATGGGATGTGTCATTACAATATTGAATTCAATATCATATACCTCATGTATGATAACATTGGTTTACTTGTGTTCTTCTTACTCACTAGTGTATAATATTCTCTTAGTTCCATTATTTCTGTTCCACATGTTTCTTTCGTCCCATATATTTTCATCATCATGTAACATTTTTGCAAAAAAATATCAATTCAGATTTGTAAGATAATTAAATAATTAATACAAAAAACAAGCCCGACCTTGAAAAAATCTAACACCTTCGCCAGGGCTAATCTGCACCAGGATCTCATATTGTATATTATTATTTGCAAAATTAACGTTTCCATCGATCGAAAAGAAAAAATAAATAAAGATTAAAAAAATTAAATAAAAACAAAGTGAGCCTTTCACTTTTGCTAAGCATGTTCCCAAACCTGTTCAAAAACCTCAATCCCGACAAATCGTCTGCCAAACAGTTGCACTCTGGCAGTGTGACACCCCTTCCCATTCTCCCTCTCCACCTCTTCCCTCCTCATCTTCCCCCGCACCATCCACCTCGCCCATTTCCTCTCCCAAAGATCGCACCTTTCCTCGTTTTCACCTGCTCCACATCGGTGCAGGAAGCGGAGCAAGCGGCGAAGTGGAAGAATTTGACGTGCCCAGTTGAGTATCCGATCGGGGAGTGGAGTTTCTACGGAGAAAATACGTTTTTGCGGCGGTTTGGGATTGAAAAGTTGGTGAATTTGGTAATGGCGGGGGGTATTTGTAGGCATTGAGTGAGGGAGAAGCGAGTTCTTGCAGTTTTTGGACCCTTTGGGATTCGTTTTTCCTGCTGCATTTATTGCTGGGTGACGAGGGGGACTGTTGGGACCCTGCGGAGGTGGAGATCGCCCCGCACCCTTTTGAGGTGGGGGGATCGGAGGATTTTGGGCGAGCGATGGCGGCGGTGGCGGAGATTGCGGTTGCATCGGCGGCGGCGGGAGGCGTGGAAGAGGATCGGAAGGCGGAGGAGCTGCAGCGGGACGTGAGAAAGCTGGTTGATTTGCTCTCCAAGCTGAACCCGTCGGCCAAGGAGTTCTTCCCGTCCTCGTATCCCTCCGGCGGTCAGCGGTCGCCGCCGGGAGACGGCGGCGACGTAGGAGTGGCGGCCGAGAATAAGGAGGCAGCCGGTGGATATGAGAATTATTATAATCGGAGGGTAATTTCTGATATTTTCTTTAAAGCTGTTGTATGCCATTTGTTAAATGAGTTGATTGGAGCTTTTATGATTTTGTCTTTGGTTGGTTAATTGTTGTTTGACAAACGTTGGAAGAAATGATTGAAGGTTTTATGAACCTTATTTTGCATTATGTGTTTGATCAGATGCTTTTATCTGTCCGTACAATTTACTATATGCTATGATTTCGGATCAGTTTTTGGGTGTAGATTTTGTACCCGGTGAACTGTTGTATATCTAATGTTCTATTTTCATCATTTCTTTTTCGATTTATGAGTTTGATCATATGTCCCCCCCAGTTCTTGTAATCTATTATATCCTGTCGATATATGATTATTGTTCAATGCATTTGTTTATGATCTGTGTGTTTTCATCTTTGCAGAGAAGGTATAACAATAACCATTGGAAGAGAAGGATGAATGGCAGAGCGCTTAGAGCGCAGAGAGAAGAGAGCATTAGGAGGACTGTATATGTATCAGAAATTGATCAACATGTAATAAGAGGGGAAATGATCTTTGGCTTTTCGGCTCTATGCATACCGCCTATGTAATTGCAATCTGATTTTTTGATTATATTTTGTTTTGTAGGTGACAGAGGAACGCCTTGCTGCTTTATTTGTTAACTGTGGTCATGTAAGCATGATTTTGTTTTACTAATCATTGAGGATTTTGAAGTGTAATTTTGCTCTCTTATGAGAAATTAATGCTGTTGTCTCTCATGACTATGATCGACACGGGTGGATCGTTTATTAGGACTAATTTATTTTGCTATCTTGCATATCATGGATTTAATGGCAATAAATACACTTGGATTGATTTTTTTTCTTGCATCTTATAGATGTAGTAGCAATAAATACGTTTGTTCTGATCTTGTGCTGTTTCTTTGTCATGTAGATCAGGGAACATCTGTAATAGTCATATTCCATTGCTCGATAATTGTTGGAAGTCACATATTTCACGGGGTTTGGAAGCTTGGTTTTTCTCTTAATTATTGATTTGTTGTTGTTTTTGTAATCTAAGATGTTTCTTTAGTTGTTTGTCTTTCGCCTGGTCTGAAAGTTTTTATTTTTGGGTAACATTGCGGAGTTCTGCCTTCTTTCACCATTTTTTGGGGAATATTGGTGATTGAGTCACATCACTATTGAAATGTCAATAGCTTATTCACGAGGTCGTAAACCAGAAATCTTGTAATGCGTGGGGGTTAATCTTGAGGGAGATCAAACCAGTGTCTTGATGGAGTAGAGATTTGAGAGTAAGGAAAATAGCATTTGTGGAAAGTAATCTTGAAAGAAATTGCAAGATCTCTTTGTCCTGAACTGCTGGGATTCTTTGCAGTTTGGCTTACTTGGCATGGAATGCCTGTAGATTGCTATGAGGTTCTGTCGCATTGACTATTTTCTCAGCCTGGACAAAAAAGCCTCATTTTGACCTTTGTAATATTCTCATCGAATTGAAATTCCAGAATTTGGTCTTAGTTGTACATTCTGTTGATATCCGGTCTATCATACTTTAGTCCAATCACTGGCCAGTTTGTGCTATTAATTGTTCTCCTGGAGAAAATTGATTGATCACGTATGTTGATCTAATGTTTTTGCTCCCATTCACATTGCTAGCTATAGCAAGTAGTACACATTGTTTATGCTACAGTTTACTTTTTTGTCATTTTCTGTCTCAATACGCACTCTTAATGTCTCACTGCTATCATAGTGTTGTCTTTTTATTACGTCCTTTACTTGTGTTGGGTTTTGGTATCCTGCATTTTGGTGGTATGATGTTTTTTACTATTTGTATGCCGTGCAAGGCTAGTTCTACAACTCAAACCCATGATTGAAGTGCATAGCACAAATAGCTGGAGTAACAAACTGAATATTGGGTTAGTTTTCTGTTGGCTCTGACATGTGTTTTATCTTATAGGTGGTTGATTGCAGAATTTGTGGCGACCCTCATTCAGTTCTACGTTTTGCCTTTGTAGAGTTTTCTGATCAGGGTAAGGCAGTTGTAATTGCATGGTCACAATCACTAAATATGCTACTGATATATTACTTAAAAATGTGGTAACAGAGGGTGCAAGAATCGCCTTGAGTCTTTCAGGGACTGTACTGGGCTTCTATCCTGTCAAAATTTTGCCATCTAAAACTGCTATATTGCCTGTGAATCCTACATTTCTACCACACGTGAGGATGATTCTTATTATAGTATTTATTTTGCTTCATTTTCTAATTTGTTAATTTTTTTGTTTAGTTGTAGAGAAGCTTTCTGTTAAGTAGGTTCTGATGCTTTCTACTAAATACAGTCAGAGGATGAATGGGAAATGTGCGCCAGGACAGTGTACTGTACTAACATTGATAAAAAGGTATATCTGGTGTAACCCTTGTCAAAAATTTCTATTTGTGTTTTGTGTATATGGATATACGACTTATTTAATAGCATGAATAAAACTAACATGATATTTCTGCTCATGCTTATATTATGAGGTCCGTGTTGACTCTTTTTTAGTATTTTTCTTTGTTTTGCTACCCTGTTGTAGTGTGTTTTTCCCCCGCAATTCTTCTCCTTTGGTTGTGATTGCCTGCACCATAAGTATGTGCTTTGTTGCAGATTTCGCAAACAGATGTTAAATTTTTTTTGAGTCAACTTGTGGTGAGGTAAGAAAATGATGTTCATGTTATGGTTCTTTAAATAATTTCGTCATAGAAGGTGAGGTAAATGGCATTTTATCTGTTTTTCAGGTGTCTCGCTTAAGGCTCTTAGGGGATCACATGCATACAACTCGCATTGCATTTGTGGAGTTTTATCAGGTGAGTTTTCATATTATTAATATTTTTACTGCTTTTGCTTTATGAGCTAATTGCACTTGATTTAGGAGATTAAATTCAGAATTTTATTATGATAAACTTTTATTTATGTTTTAGATGTATTCGATGTGCTCCAAGATTTGTTGTTGTCTGTAGTCTTTCTTTTGACTCCTACTTTGCATAATTTTGACAGGCTGAGAGTGCCATAATTGCATTGAGCTGCAGCGGTAGTTATTTGGGCACACTTCCAATTCGGTATGACGAGACTTTTTAGCAATAACGAAGTTTGTATTATCGCTATATGATTATGTGATGATTTGAAGATTTTGGATTAATTAGGGTCAGTCCTTCAAAGACACCAGTAAGGCCTCGAGTTCCACGGGCAATGCTGCAGTAACTAGGAACGGACGGGCATAAAATGCCACAGGATATTTTACATTGATAGAGAGGAACTTCTTACGGAGTTGAAAGGTTGAGTTGTTGAGGCATGGATTTTTGTTCGATTTCAGAAAACTTTTCTTACCAAACTGTGGTTTTTAAAGTTTATCGGTCTATGTCCTTCATTAATCTGTGTTCCAATCTGGGATGCGCTTACCATTTATGTCAGCCTTGGCTAGCCAACTATTTATTTCGTTTATAAAAGCATCTAATGCATACTCTTTTAATATCATTCATGGCACTGGTGTCTGAGTCCAACTTCAGCCTTACTAGCATTTGTTGTTGTCCATGGTGATGGATTGGGATATGTTGGTGATGATCATCTCCTTCATCACCCTCCGGTGAAAGTTGTCTTATTCCCTTGAAACATTACTGTGACAGCCCATGGAGGTGTTAAAGTTCCAAAACCGGGGCAAAGCAGGACAAGGATCCCCTTGTTCATAACCATGATGATACTTAAAAATGTGAAATACGCGAAATGAAGACTATGGATTTTGGGTCTCTATATAAACCTTGATGAATGTTATAGATCATATCTGTACCCCTGATATAAATTTCAATTATCTTAAACAATGGCATTCTGAATAATGCTTCATCGGTATCCATGTAAACACCTCTGGTATTGTCTCGTCAGAATGCACTCTGATATGTTAAATGGTTGTGGGTGCGCGTTTGGCATCGCATTCTTTTCTGGGATTATGTGTAGGCGAGAGTACTTGTAAACCATTAGCCATACAATTGGAAGTGCAGGGTTCAGGTGGCCATTCATGGCTGAATAGTTCATGTCATGGAATAAAGTGTTTGATGCTTGGGCTTCACGTTAAGAAAAGAAAGAAGTCCCCCACAAAGTTGTTGAAGAACCTTTCTTTTTACTTTTCACAGACAAAAATTTCAAGATAAATAATCTCAAAAGGGCGAATCTCTTTTTTTTTTTGGTACTCGATTGTGTTCCACTTCCTTTTTCAAAAGAGACCACACATTTCCACTATGAAAAGAGAATATGTTTCATCATAATTCAGTACGATACAAAGAAAATCCAATAGAAATGATGGGGAAAAAGATGGATCAACATTGTGTAGTTGAATTTTCTTTAATTATGCAGACATAGTGACAATGAACGTATTTGTTTATAGTATAGTTGGTGTGTATTAGTGATAAGATTTGGCATAATTAAGTCATTAGCGCGCAGCCCCTCCAATTAGTAACTGCTCCAAATAATTAGCAAATCTTTTTTTTCTTAATGGCGACCAAGTGGTTGTTGGCTAGTGTTACGGGGTTTAGCTCGTGAGACGGTCGAGAGCTAGGGTTTGGCGGTTGTTCCTAGCGTTCCCGCGTCCAAGTCAGGTAGGGTGCTATCCGAGTGGTGAACAATCTACTAAGTATATTTCCGTGTTAGTTTGAAGTGCATCATGGTGCATGGGCTTTATCGGGCGAGTTGCTGTACCGGGTGAGATATCGGGCAGTATCGATAGCAATTGGGTAGCGGACATGATCGGTAACGAGTACCGAGCACCGCTACCGTGTACTGAGTGTGGTGCGGGTTCCAGGCGCGTGACGGGTCAGGCGCAGCCGGGACGTTCTACCGAGCATCATGTGCGGGTAGAAGTTGCGGGTTCTGGATGCGTAGGGTGCGAGTGACTGAGCACCACTGACCGAGCGTGCTAGGCGTCAGGGCCGGGTACTACCATGCGACATGCGGTAGTCACGGGTGCGCAAGTGTGCGGGTGACCGAGCCAAGGTGCGGTAGTGGTTATCATGCACGTGCATGGGTGCTGTGGAACAGGTGGACTAGGGTTCAGTATTGGGGTCGCTGGGTCGAGCCAGGCGACCGTGCCACATCCAGGAAGTTGATGAGGCATTTGCGCCACACCCAAGGGTGGGTCTTTCTGGTAATTTTGCTAGAACACCAAGGGGGTCGATGACAAGGCTTGGAGGATGGGAGCCGTTGATCAAGACTTCGATGGTGAGGATGCAAGCTGATGAGGTGTCACACTAAGGCCGAGATGTCTATATAAGGAGGTGTCATCCTTGTGTAGAGATCAGAGAACAACATGAGAAGTGTGTGTGAGTGATCTTAGTGGAAGGGAGAAACTTGGCCGGGTAAGGGGACGCCTTGGGGTTACTGCAGTCAGGTCGAGGGGCAGTCTGGAACTTCAAGGGGGACTACCGGGATAGTCGACGTCCGCCTTTAAGGTCAAGGCTCACATACCAATTATTCGGCAACCCTGCATGGTGAACCGAGGGTTGGGTGAAGTCTTGTCGAGTGAGGGTCGAGAGGCACGGTCGTGGGGTTTGCATGTCCACGACCGGCAGGTAGTCTAGAGTAGGAATAAGATTATTTGTATTTATCCTGTATTCAGGTTGTAAGAATATAGGTTGAGAAGAGTTCTTGTAATTCTTGTGGTGTATGTGTCGTGTTTGGCTATCGGAGCTAGACCTGTGATTTCGAGGTCTATTGGTATCGAGATGGGTGATCGGTACGTGGGACGCGTAGTTACTACGGCTTGGTGATTGGTATGTGTGTTCGGTACAATCGCTGGTAGCCTGTTACCGGTACTAATGGCGCTAGTAGCTGGGCGCGACACCGGGATTGGGTTCGTGCGATATTCGCAAGTGTGTGGTCCGAGGCCACTGTGCACCATAGCACATTGGTGGGTGCGGAGGTAGTGTTGGCTAGTGTTTCTAGAGAGGGAAACACGCCGCACAGAGGCAGTTAGGGCGAAAATTTTAACCCCTAAGTTGACCCCTGTGACAGCTAGCCATGAATGATCTCTTACAAGGATTGCTATTTTGCTAAAAGAAAATTATCAAATCCATATATCACAGACGAATAATTAATTAGAGTGCTAAATTAACATACAAAAAGTACATTAATGTGTATACAAAAACTATACCTACATATGGACAGATTAAAAAGGCATCTCCGAAGAAGG
Source organism: Piper betle (assembly GCA_033002965.1). Classification (NCBI taxonomy): domain Eukaryota; kingdom Viridiplantae; phylum Streptophyta; class Magnoliopsida; order Piperales; family Piperaceae; genus Piper; species Piper betle. Next base: position 77,172 of record JAURVB010003998.1, read on the forward strand.
GTGATAATCTGAGAGAGTCTTACAACTGTATTAGATATGTAAGACTCGATAAATAAACTAGATATACATAGACCTAACAGATTATCGCTCCTCTCAAGGAATCCCCTTCCTTGGAAGATATTCACAAATTTCATGATTCTAACATCTTAATGCCTCAAAATTAAAGCTTGGAATGTCAGTAGACACATGAAAATCCAGGTCTTTGAGCTTCTGAAATCCTTCCCTGCAGCCTGTGTTTTTTTAAACAAACAAAACTCAATAAAAGTATGAGCGTAGTTGTAAGAACAAAGAACAATGGGATTGCTAATGCTTTACACCTGAGTAGAGGAGGATGTGAGAGTGATTGAAGCAGTAGAAGATGACATTCCTGTGACATCCTGCACGTTGTAAGCCATGGTCCCATCTGGATGGTACAATCCATAATTCCTCTCTGACGTAGGCCCCGGTTTCATGTCCTCGTTAAACAGCGCGAAAACGTAGATCTCCAGCCGTTGATTCGGGCGAAGAGGGGTCCCTTCGCCGTTGATCTGCCTCTTCAACAAATTCCTGTTGTAAATAGCTGCATTTTCCAATGTTGCACCAGTTTCATCAGTGTCACCTTTGGATGGCCACCCTGTCTCAGACACCCTCACTTCTATGCCACCAAAGCCCATCTTGGCCACAGCAAAAATCACCGCATCAACTTGTGCATACAACATGTTGTCATAGTGTAACTTTGCGTAAGGGTCCACCATCTCAAATTTGGGGTTTAGAAGCACATAATCTAGTGGAACCTTTGATGGGTCATCTTTGTATGCAAAGTATGGGTAGGCATTGATCCAAAATGGGGACCTTGTTGCCTGCAAGAACTGTAATAGTGGCCGGATAATGCCCGTGAGGTTGCCGCGAAATGCTCCGGCCGACGGTGGATAGGAATTCTCCAGAATTGCCAATGAATTAGCTGTCGAGACATGGATGAATGTGTGCAGACCTGATTGCACTAGTGCCTCGTATATGCTGCTCATGGCAGGGACTAAATTCGATATCAGGACGGGGTCGTCGCCGGTTAAGACCTCGTTCCCGACGGCGATGCCGGTGATCTTAGTAGCAGGAAGGTAGGGTTTCACATTGGTGTTGATCCAATCAAGTGCTCTGGCAGGGTCCATGAGGTCACCAACTTGTCCATTGGGCACAGTTACAATGAGTTCCACATCAGATTGTGCAAATGCAGCGAGGACTTGAGGATTGGTGTCATAGATTCTTGTCTTAGTGATGTTAAGTGAGGTTAATAGCGCGAGGACTTTGTCCGGTGAGGGAAGATTGTTTGCTACTTGGCCATAGTTTATGCCTATAGCCTTCACTCTTAGATAACCAAATTGATCTGAAATGGAAAAAAAACATTAGAACTAATCTGAGGCTATGCATGTAATTATATGGAATTTAGTTGGAGGGATGACTAAGGCCTAACTATGACAGATAGGAGATCCAGTGAAATAAGCTAAGAAAGGAAATGGGTACCGGAGATGAGGATGGATGTTATAAAATAAATGTGGACGGCAGTGGAAAGAATGGAGAAGGGTGCCATTTGATCAGTGGAAGTAAGAAGAATGAAGAACCCTCCTGAGAAGAAGCTGGAAAAGGGGAGTATTGAGGGCAAGGTGGTGAGGTTTATATTGAAGATGGGATGATCATTCGGATTCTCGAGGGAAAGAAAAATTGTCAGCTAAATTTGATTCCTAATTATTGCCTACTTGTCTTGACTATCATGAGTTTCAGCTAAATTTGTCTTCTTGAAACAAATTTACTCAACTGTTGTATTTACTCCAAGATTAATGCAGCCATTCCTCGTCTACATTTAATTACTTTGCTGCAGTAGTTGATGTAATTTAGAATCAATTAAGAAATTCTCCTTTGAGTGTTTTTCTTATGGTAACTTATACTAGTTAAGTTAAGATGCAAACTAATTGTAAGTGTTTGATATTGTTTCTGCAAATTGCATCTCTTTTTGATTATAAAAGAGATAATAAAAAAGAGATGATATGTGGTTCCTTCTATAGGAAGAAACTAAATGCCTGTCTGGGATTCAGTCAAGAAAAGTCGAAGCATTCTTTTTGCCTTTGGGACGCAAATTGTGCCAGCTTTTATATATATCTTCTTCCAAATCATCCCCATATACCAGCTTTTTGGGGCCTTTTGTATAGTTAATTAAGCGTATAAGAAATTTGTTTTACAATATTCCACAAGCATGGTGGCAATATATAGCTCTTGTGTCCAGTGCTTTTCTTTACCAAAGCAATATTGGGATTAATAATTCTTAGTACTATATAGTCAACTTTTTAATAGAAATATTAGATGCATGGCTGTATTACCATTTATCCCATTTAACTATCAAATGATCTCAATATATATGGAATTGAAATTTGACAATATTATCAACATTTTATTCATTTTTCCTCTTTAATTTGAATGCTGCACAAGAAATGTCACACCTGTGGTAATAAAATTACAAAGCTTCAATTTCTTTTTACACGATTTAATTAATTTGTATTACCAGTTTAAATATGAATCTAAGTTATCTCATATCCATGATGATGATGACTAAGAATGATAATTATAATGATGTTCCCGATGACGTTTGACATATTTTTAGCCTCAATTCTTCATGTTTTTAAAAAAAACAGATTGCAATTTAATAATGACCAAATTAATTAAGTGCATATTATTCTTGGGCCAAAACTTAACATAAGACGCACCACAAATTAATGGAATTAGAATTAAGCTTATGAATATTGCAACTAGATAGCAAGTTTCATATTCAAAGCTTCTGGATCATGTCATATATATATATCAATCATCTTAATCTTGGTGCTTCGCCCGGCCCTTAAGCCCTTTTCAAGATGGGAAACATTCCAACTTCTAATGGAAACCATCAATTAACTAAAGATTGAGAGATCAAAGATAAGGGCAAACATCCTGATATATCTTTAGGCATATATATGATGATCAGGAAAAGATCCATCATATATATATATATATATATATATATATCACCACAATATCACAACAATGTCCAAAGTTATAAAACATTAACAGATCAGATGATCTCATACCTATTATCCATGCACTATTCGGGATGGGAGCATTCTTGAAACGATACATATCCAGATTCATACTTTCGTAAAAGAAAACCCATATAAATGTCTGTGATAGAGAAATGCAGGATAGAAATATATGGAATATGAGATAAGTTGACGTGATGAGGTAAAAAGAGGATTAAAGGTGTTAAAAGGATATGCAGACCGTTGAAAATGCATGTGTATGGCATAAAGACGGTTGAAAGAAAAGCAGATAGAATTTGGGATGAAAGAATGCAACTTATCTAGGCCAGTATGCTCATCGACTGCTTTCGTGTATAACTTTTGGACTAGATTTGCCGTCATGCATGGTCGGAGGTTCACCATACTTGATAGTATTGTAATGCATGCGGGCACTTACGTGAAGCAAAAAAGAAACATTTATTAATATGATTTTGCAATATTAATTATATCATTTAGTTATACTTAATCAACTAGTAATTAACAATTATTAAACTGGTAGTCCAATGTTGAATATGACGATAAATCAGATTGGCCATGTCTGATATATAAAGTGACACGACATCAGTATGATTCCCATGATTGTCGGGTAGAAAATATTTTTAGCCAATTGCTAATTAATTAACCTTATTTATTTCAATTTATTAATTAATTCCGACCACTCAAATTCTGACGATGTCGATCGATGATCAGCATATTAAAATTCAAACTGTAATAGCACATGCTGGAATGGTTGGAAATGGTTGGATGTTTTCGACGTTGTACATGCTGCAGAAATCATTTAAACGATGTTCACAACTTAATTTTGTACTCGATCGTAATAAACCTTATTCATACATGCTCAGATCAACTCATGTGAGATGTCGTAGTCAATTGCTTAACTAGAATGTGGGATGAGAGATTTGTAATCGTCGATTGTACTCTGAAAGCGTCATTTTTCTGGGTCAGAAATATATTTAAGCTTATAGTGTGAAACACAACTGTTCCACGACGAAGACATATCTTTTGGAGAGATCAGATAAGGCATGAAAGTGAGTGGCTCAATGACGTGTAGCGGCACTAACAACTGAGGGCCTATCTGATAAGCAGCCGACACTTCTTTCTTTTTCTTTTCTTTAATGGTTTTTAAGACACAAAACCAACGTTTTACGTACTGCATGCCGACGAATTTTTATCCAAATAACAAATCTTGACTGTGCACAACACATCAGCTTCTTTGTCAAATACAAAAAGTCAATGAGTTTTCAATATGTCGTGTTGGAAAAGCATGCAAGCCATGCACATTGGTTTCTGGGCATTGCAAGACTTGGCCAGCCATTGGCTAGCAGAAAGCCGGCAGATAAGAATCGATCGTCATGAATAGGAAAAGCAATTCGATCGATTCAATATAGATGGCGCATAGCGCAGAGTATTTTAAAATTGTCAAAAGATTTGCCGATGTAATATTGCTTCCTATGCACACATGGGAGATTGTTGATCATGTAAATATAGGCTTAGACTGGTGAATTCTTTTTTGTATTTCCTTCTTACTCAACAGCTAAAAAGTGAGCAATACTAACTTTTACTACTGTTTGACGTTTCCCTATAATGAATCTTAAAGAAATTCCAGCTAAAACGTCATTTGAGATTTATACGTAGTACTCTTTGGTAACTTTGCACCTCTCGGCGGTAAAAATACAATCCGGTTACATTTATTCTGTGATTTGTGATTAACAGTTTCTCATATTAAACAGTTCAGCACACAAAAAGGTTTCCACCGATATCAGAAGTAGGAGAGCAGAAGAAACGGCCGAATCCAAGTAGAATCCTTTCAATAAACTTAATCTGATTGGTGAAGAGGGTTTCATAGAAGCTTGGAATCAACAAAAAAATCCAGACCAAGGAGCGAATTAAAATACCTACATTTTCCTTCGGGTGAAGGCCTGCGCGATGGTAGAATTGTGATTGACTGGGACAACCATTACTTACAGCCGATTCCATACATACCCAAAAAAACTATTGATATGCATTCAAAGTCGATGAAGATGAAGAATATCATCTACAAGGCCTCTGTTCCCCAGAAGACCTTTTTCCTTCACCACGGTACTGTGTTCTCAATAGGAACATAGCTAGACATCCAAGAAGTAACATCTGTTTTGTAAATAGAGTGCAACAATTATAAGGCGAGGAAAAATACTCTTATCAATTTCCGTACATTGATATTATTGATATGATAAACAAGACAGTCTTTATTTCACTAAATAAAATAAAATCTTGGCATATTCCTAATAATGTTCCTGCTTTATCAATAACCAACCCAAAAGAGTAATATCAGCTACGACTTATAAACTAGATGACATGAATACCTTTTGCCAGCACTATTTCCAAAAGCTATCATCATCACTGTCTGAGAATTGGCTGAGTGTCCGAAGAAGAGAAGTATTGAATCCATCCACAATAGTTTGGTGCATCTTCTATCTTTTCCACTTTCTCTCTTTCGACTGCAGTATTTACCTTCCCATTTGTTGTTTCCTCGTAAAGAGGTGCAGATGAATCTTTCTTGTGGACTTCAAACGTTTCAAATTATAATAAGTTTCATCAAATAGGGAACAAGACAGGACTAATGGCCACCAGCTGGCTAATCAACCAGAAAAAAGGCAGCCTGCTGAGAACTGCTCAGATAGAGGGACAACACATGAAAAGAAAGACTTTGGAGAAGGGGGTTGGAGACTTGCACCTTACGCATCTAAAGCGAGCTCCACGAGCCTTGCTAACATAAATCCTTCAAGGAGCATTCTGCACTTGCTACAAGCCTACATTCACCTGAAACTCGCTTGGCTAAATGTCATGGCTCCAATATCCCCTAATGAAATCTGGGTACGGGAAGAGGGATTGACTGGCATAGAGGAGATACCTTCCCTCTAAGGAAGCCTTTGGCCAATCCGCAAACAATCGAACGAGGGACAATTCTCCTCCCTCTAATCAAATCAGTCATTGTGAAATCTAATGGTTCCAGCCAACTTCAGCCGTTGACTCCCTTGAATTGCTTTAAATCCAGACAAACAGAGAAGCCGACCCTTCCCATCCAAGCTGGTGTCCAACCAACCAGGGACAAAAGAACTCGTCTCCCTGTCCGATTACATGATTCAAATTACAAAACTGCTTCTAGATATGAACAGGAAAAAAAGAGGGATCTTATAAAAAATCTCACCTTTCTCCCCATGCTTTGGAGATTCGTTCCGTGTCGTCAAGTAATCTGTAGCAGAAAAATTGCCAGTAGTTTTTTGTTTCTGCAGCAAAAAATAAATTAAAAAATGGTATTTAATTCCTAGCTAAAAAAAATTGAACAGAAACTGCTGAATTTTAAATCACAAAATGCAGGCTCAATACACATTTGCAGTGGATTCCAGAAATAATACATGAAATAAATAATGCACACTAGAAGCAAATCGTAATTACAGCACATAAAAAGGAGCATCATCAAAATCATGAACAAAACCACTTCTAATCCTGGTTGCAGAAATCGGCCGATTCCGTGCGGAATCGGCCGATTCAAATCGGATCGAGCGTCGCGCCGATCCGATTTCGGGGCCGAATCGGGCGGCCCCGAATCGGCCCCGAATCGGCCGAGTTCGGCCGATTCCGACCGATTTAAATCGGAATCGGAATCGGCCGATTTAAATCGGAATCGGTTTTTTAGGAAATTACCAAAATACCCTAGGTATAATTTTTATTAAATTATTTAAGCATGGGTAAAATGGTAATTTGGATTTTAAAAACCTAAAATCAAACCCGCTCCCCCGACACCGCCGCCGCTCGTCCGCCCGCCGCCGCCCGGTTTCCGCCTCCGCCGTGCGGCCCCGACTCCGCGCTCGCCGCCGACCGGGCTGCCGACCTCGCCGCCGACCTTGCAACGTCGCCGCCCACCCGTGGCCGGACCGAATCGGGCACGCACGAATCGCCGCCGGCTCCGGGCCGCCGACGGTTCGTCCGGCCGGGCTGCCGACATCCTCCGACATCGCCGCCGACCGAGACTCGCCGCCGGCTCGGCGGCGGCGGGGGTAAAAATCGCACGGTGGCATTCTTGTAATTAAAAGTTGACTCGAGTCTAACTCGAGTCAAAAATAATAATTAATTCGAAATAATTTAAAAAAATCTTAAAAAATATTTAAAAATATCAAAAACTATAATACACAGAATAATATCAAAATAACATCAATACTTAATTTTAATATATTTATATTATAAATTGTCAAATTATTATATATAACTGATTAAATTAATTTGGACCGATTCAACTGAACCGATTCCTGGCCGATTCAGACCGATTCCGATTCCGATTCCGATTCACTGGAAAACCGATTCCGATTCCGATTCCGATTCCGATTCCGATTTATGCAACCATGCTTCTAATGCTAAACATCCATAAAAGTAGCCTTGATTAATTTCCTGCCTAAAACTTATAGTTTTATGACAAGTCAAAACCAACAAGAAACAATACATATATACCATTATAACTTCGATTTATTTTTTGAGATTGTCCAAATTGTTCAGAGACATTTTCCTCTACATCATCTTCTACTCCATCAGGAATACGACGAACAAAGATTTCTGATTTCTGTAATAAATATGTGAACAAAATGTTACATTAACATGTCATACAAAACAATCTTTAGGTCTGGGTGGATTCCCGCCGGAAGTCGTCACTTACGGCGCTGGAAAAAAATCAGTAAGTTGCTGATCGGAGCAGGTGAAAACAGAGGAGATTGAAGCAGGAAACTGCCGCGGAGAGTTGATTTCTAGGCTGTTTTCCGACCAATTCCGGCCATCCCCAACCCCTCTGTGATGTCCGAAGTGAAGCCGGAAAAGAAATATTCGCACATGAGTGGAGTCTGGACGGAGCTCGTCGCCTCCATCGCCGGAAAAAATCATGAAGTTACTGATCGGGGCAGCGAAAGAACAGAGTCCTCTGTTGCCGCCATTCTCGTCGTGAAGCCGCCTCGACAAGGGAGAGATATTACCATCTTCGGAGCCATATCACCGTCGGCCATGACCCACCAACAAGGGCCCCTTGCCGGAATTTGTGCTGCCGAAGTTTGTTGCTGCCACCCAAGGTTGAAGACCACCAAAACAGAGCATTGAGGAGGAGGACGCGCAACCCTGTCCATTAGAGATTGTCCGTCGCGAAGTTGGCTTTGAAGCCCTGTTGATCACCGGCCCGTCACAACCTTGCACCTTGCCGAAGTTGCTGCTTGTTGAGAAGGAGATTACAGGAGCTTCTACAGCCTCGTTAAGTCTGGTGGTTGCTTACCCACACTGGAATTCGTCGTAGCCCCTCATCCTTGCTACTGTCAAGTGTATCATTGCCAAAAAGAAGGATCACCGTGGAAGTTGGCTTTGAAGCCCTGTTGATCACCAGCCCATCACAGTCTTGCACTTTTCCGGAGTTGGAGTTGTAGCTGGGAAGGATTGCTGCCGAAGCTCTGCCTAATGCTGCCCATCTTGGCCGAAGGAAGGTGGGTATTGCCTTGCTGCTCGGTTTTGCTATTGCGAAAACTTGCTGGAGTCGTCGCCAACTCCTAAAGATTCCCACCGGCTGCCCTACTCTCTGCACTTAACTGGATCCAAGAGCCACTGCTGGGATTTCGACATCATCGCCGGAAGAAGAAGAGGCGGCGATGCCCAGGAGAGCACCGTGAAGGAGTGTGTGGAAGGTAATTGGGTCTAAGGCCCGTTACTGTATGCCCGCCTGGATGTTGTTTACCCGGCTAACTTTTTGCATTTGACCACGTTCGCTAGTGCTGTCAGCGTCACCGGTAGACCGAGTCCTATTCGATTCAGATTAACAGATCAACCTGAATTTCAGCTTTAAGATTTATTTTAAGATATTTTCTTACTCGAATTTGTATAAAATTTGGTATCCAACGATTTTTCCCTTATTTTGGTTGCAGCGGTGAAGTGAAATTTCAGGAAAGCATTGTACGGGTCAATTCTAAAGCTTTAATGGGATTAACTTTATATTTTAAAGTGGTAAAAATTTTACTAAATTTTATAATTTGTAAAAGAACAAAAAAATTATTGTATTGTGATTATCAGCCTTATCGTGAATTTATTTAGGGATTTAAATTAGAACCTAAAGAACCATGTAAAAATTTTTAAGTATTTTATTCTTTATTTATAATAATTTATTTTTATTACATTATTTCTTTATACATTAAATGCGCCTCGGTCATACCGAACCGTCTAACCCGACTCAAAAATACAATTCGTAGACATCCCACGTCTGAACAATATATAAAATTATTGTCCACGGTCAAAATTAATCATAACTTAAAAAAGGCCAAGAAACAATAAAAATGAGAATGAAGAAATCATTCAAATTTTGACAATTGATTGATTTAATTCATTTTTTATCAAGCTTAGTCAAGCCAAACTGAACAAACTGGACCCTTTGATAGCTACACCAAGCCCGAACTCTAAATAAAACTTTTAAATATATCTTTCAATCATATAACTTTTGTAATACATATATAAATAATATGATTCTCATGTATAACTTTGGCCCTTTGGGAGTAATGGACTTTATTCTATCATTCTAAGCGCCGGATGATTGTCCGGTGAAGCTCATATCATTATAGTTCACAGCCTCTTTGGACGACTTCCATCAATCTACTTCTTTTTCTACAAAATTGCAAGTCAAAATTAATGGCACGTACTTGAACCATCTTAAATGGCGTTCACAGCTTTTGTACGCAACAGCCGGTTTTCAATAATTAACCTTAACTCAGACTTGGTCACATCAAAATGTATAAGCTGCTTTGATAAAAAATATTTAGCGTGGGTTGTAATCAATTACTTAATTAGAAGGGCGTCAAAAGATTTACCAACGTTAAATTCACTGCTTGAACGGTATGATTTTGTCTCCGTGCTCACATAAATTCTGCATTGGTGAAGAAATGACCAGCCGATGTTAATTATTACATAGGAGCTTAGAATCAATGAAACAATCCAAACCAAAGAGCGGATTATAAACATTCACTTTCTTTCATGAGAAAGCTTGCTGGACGGTTGACTCGTGATTGAGTGGGACAACAACGATTCCTTACCAAAAAACCTTCCAGCCGATTTCTTATAGGCTTGAAAACCGTTGACATGCATTCAAGGCTGATGGAGATCGGAGAATCACCTAGAAGCCATTTGTGGAAAGAGTCCTCTTTCCATTATCTCGGGACTGTGCTCTATAGGACCATAACTAGGCACCCCAAAAGCACCATCTGTTTTATGGAAAGAATACAATAATGATAAGGTACGGGAAATAAGTCAGATCGATTCAAGTTCATTGTTATCGATAACATAAGCAAGCCAGAGTAGTCAATAATATTGTAGAACAAAAATAAAATCTTGGTACATCCTAATAACTTCCCAGTTTTAATGACACAACCAAAACAATAATATCAGCTATTGTAGAATACTTAAGATGATATTACCTCCTGCAAGTAATATTTTCAAGAGCTATCATCATCACTGTCTGAGTATTGGCAAAGGGACTGAACAAGAGTCTTCAGTCCACTGTCCTTCGGTGCATCTTCTCTCTTTTTCTCTCCTTCAACTAGAGTATCTACCTTTCCATTTTCTGTGCCCGTTTTGAGAGGTGCAGATTCTTTCTTAAGGACTTTAAACATTACAAACGGAGAGTTTCTAACTGGTTTAGGCTTCTCCATTGCAGCTTCTGTCAAAAAACATATAACATATAAAAAAGATTAACTATAAAGATAGTTTAAAGGCATGCTAAATTATATTCTGAATATAAAAACATCTGTAAATGAAACCCCAAAAGTCCACAACCTTGTTCTATTTTCCAACGCTTGTGATATAGAAAGGCCAAAACCAAACATATGAGAATTGCATCGAAAGGCAATGATATAAAAGAATAAACAAGGTGCGTAATCATTCATTACTGTTCCCATTCTCTGCACCACCACGTCATTTGGGCGAGGATCTAATATTAAATTTCACCAAGGAACATGACAGGACTAACTAGCAGTAGGACTGATCAATCAACCAGTATGAAGTAAGCCTCCTGAGACTTCCCAGTGAGAGGGTGAACACGTGAAAGGAAGACTTTGGAGAAGTGGGGGGTTGTACACTTGTCTATCTTATGCACCACCTACAGCGAACTTCTCAGATCTTGCTAGCAGAGGTCCTCCTTCACAACAGTCATGTACTTCACCTATGGTGCACTTTATCATTAAAACATAATTCCACAACTGCTACAAGCCTACAATCACCTGAAACTCATTTATTAAAAGTTATGGTACCAATCAGCTACAACTACAATCTCCTCCCTACGGTATCTAAGTCCAGTAAATGGGATGACTAACATAAAGTAGCTACCCTCCTCCTAAGCAAGCCAGTGGCCAACCTTGACAACAACCAACACACAACCAGAGGAGGGACGATTCTCATCCCTCTACTCATCTCAGTCATAACGAAATCTAATTGTTTCAGCCAACTAAAACTGTTGTCTTCCTTAAAACACTCTCGATCCAGACAAATGAAGAACTGCAACAGAGAAGCCACCCCTTCACAGCAAACCAGACCAATCATAACCAATTAGGTGAGGGAGAACTCACCTTGCTGCCTGATTGCACTATTCATATTCAAAAGTACTACTTGCTATGAACAGGAAAAAAACAGAAGGATTTTCTAAAGAAAATCTTACCTATATCACCAGTATTTTGAGAATTTTTATGAGTTGACAAGTTATTTGTGGCAGAAAATATGCCAGTAGTCTTCTGTTTCTGCGGAAAAAGAAATGAAAAAAAAAATCATAACTAGAAGAAACATTCAAAAGAAATTTAATAATGAAATTGCCGAATTACAAAATCCAGTGGATACCAGAAATAGTTCATGAAGTAAATAGGAGTATTCCTAAAACAAATTATAAGCATATACAAATGGCCACAAACACAACATGAATAAAACTATTCCTATAAGCTAAACCATTCGTAAAAGGTAGACTTCAATAATTTTCAACTTTATACCTGCAATTATAACATATAAAACCCAACAAGAAACAATACACAAGTACCACTATACCTTGAATTCATTTTTTGATGATTCTCCAAATTGTTCAATGACATTTTCCTCAGTATCATCATCTTCTTCTTCATCGTCGGAAATGCGCCGAACAAAATTTTCTGAATTCTGTAACGATTATATAAACAAAAGATTACATAAAATGTTGTACAAACAATACAGACAGTACCCAAGGCCAAATCTTACATGAAACACAATGGACTTTATGACTGCTTCGTCTTCCTCTTCTAATCTCTTTTCCTGAAAGTACATCCAATTTAAGATATAATACTCACAAAAGATCCATAGAACATAGAAAAACAAAAAGTTACCTTCTCAGCAGCAGTCTGTTGTAATGCCTCGAGCAATGAGTCAGTGCTGACAGTAGCATGTCTTGACTAAATAACAACAAATATACATATTAGTATAAAACATTATCCAACTAATGTGAATTGAAGGACACTTTAACAAAACAAATTCAAAAGCATCATACTTTCATGGACTTCATCTCGTCCAAGGCAGCAAGGATGTCCATCTCCATTTTTGAGTCTAAAGTTCTATTCTCTAGAGATTTCATTGCATCCCCCATCTCTTCAGCTGTTCTTTTCTTCTTTTGATTTTCAGACTCCTAATAAGTCAAACACACGCAAACCGTAAATACAGGCACAGGTCAGGAACAACAACTACAAAAATAGCACAAGTGAGTATAACCAAGACCCAAAATCTTCAAATAAGAAAAATTCACCTCATCTTCTGCACGCCAAGGCTCGAAATTTCGGGTAGCACCAGACTCAACAACATAATCAGAATTTTGAGGATCTGTTTTCATGGTAAGCTCCGCAGAGCACTTGGTACACTTAAAATAGAATCTGAAAATTTGGATTCCAAGATATTTCTGCAGATATCAATAAACCAAACAGAGACACTCAATCACATTACATCAACAACCAAAATTCAATCATATATCAAAGAAGCGAATTTCAGATCATAAAAACCAAAACACAAACCTCTCCAATCACATCCTCTTTGCGAGAATTGAACTTGGTCCCCTTATACACATAATTGCCACATGTATTGCACCGGATGCTCATCGGAAGCATCATCCGCACCTTCATCTGTTGATTCTTCGGCTGCCGCCGCCGAGGAATCTTCGCCGGATCAAAATCCGGCGGATAGTACTTGTTCAAAACCTTCCTTTCACCCATTTTAGCTACTTGCCCTCACAACCAACGGCAAAACCCTAAACAAGATCACAAACACGATTCGACATTCAATCAATACAAGATGAAATACGTACATATACAACCGAATCGATCAAATTAGATGAAAAAGACGAATAAATTTTCATTTCCCAGAGTAAAAAAGACGAAGGAAATTAATCGAGAAAAAATAGTCCTACCTGATGAAAACGACGGGACCGACGGAGGGGGAAGAAAAAGATGGAACCTTCGACACAGATCGGACGCTTATGGCGTAGACGGCGGCGGAGGTTGGCGTAGACGGCGGCGGAGGTTGGCGTGCCGGCCGCTGTCACCGAAGATTGGTCGAGAGCGATGCCCGGAGACAGGACCGCGGCAAGAGGGGTAGACGGAGGGTTGGGATGTAGACGAGGGTTTGCTGTTTATTTTTTGTTAATGAAAGTAATAATAAAGAAGTTAGAAAACGTTTTTATATATTTCTTTTTCGAGTCAGAAATTATATGAATAAATGGTAAAATATTTTATATCCAAATGTCTCGCCTAGATCGTATTTTATATTTTATAGTTTATATAAATTGTACTTTTTTATTTGGAATAATTTAATAGATAATATTATTTAAATTTTAAATAAATAATATAATTAATTATAAAATTTTAACTCAATCTAATACTTCTAACCTTTTAATTGTAATTAATAAATTAATTATAATAAAATTAATTTAAAAATATCTTCTAATTAATACTTTTTAAAAAATCTAAAAATAGGATACATTAATGTCAAAAAGGTAAAATTATATCGTCTTCTTGATTATACACTCTAATTTTTATTCATATAAATTTTATTTGGTGAGATTGATTAAAAAATATTGAAATTAATTCACGATATATGAGCAATTATATATATTTTAATAGTATACCAATTTTTAAAAACATATAAAATTTTAACACTGTGACAATTGTACAATTTAATCGTACATAAATTTTTTTTATTAAATATTATAATCGAACTTAAAAAATGTTTTCATTTCGTTTTTTTTAAGTACCGTCAGACCGGCCCTTTCTTTTCTAAGAAGAGACATGTCAGTTAATCCAAACAGCTGATTGATGGTATAAAGATATTTCATCGATTTTTTCCTCAGTTATTTAACCCGGTTATAATCATCCGTTGATGTTTTGTTTTTTTTAAATAAATACAACTTAATGATTTACAGGTGACCCCCAAGAATTTCGCTCCAATAAGAAAGATTAAAAATTTGTATCCAACTTGCTGTGTAGAACAATAAATTGTAAGAAGCTCATATCTAACAAGCATCTTCCCGTCAAAATTGCTCTAATTGGAAGAAAAAGAACAAAAGTTTTATAATAATTAGATACAAACACTCTTTTACCTTTCGGAATTCATAATTAAAAATATTTTTCAACATATGTGAAATATAGTATGGTAGGTGTCACAGGGTCCCCTTTGGGTCTAAATTTTTCGCCTAGGACTTCCCCCTGTGCGGCGTGTTTCCCTCCCTGGAAACACCAGCCAACCCCCGTACGCAGCACGTGACCGCTACGCAAAGCGGCAACGCGGGCACCAACACCCCAGTCCCGGTACCACGCCCGATTGCTGGCGCACCCTGATACCGGTACCTGGTTACCGGTGTTAGCTCTTACCGAACAAGTTATCGATCACACGGAATCGCCAAGCAGCAGCGTTATGCGTCCCAGTCCCGGTCACCCAATTACCGGCACGACCAGACCTCGGAATCACCGGTCCAGTCACTGGTGGCCAAACACGACGCAAACACTACACTTTTACGGGAAATCTCCCCAACCTCTATTCCACTAGTATGAATACAGGATAACTACAAGTAATCCTACTCTCGACTACTTGCTGGTCGTGGACATGCAAACCCCACGACCTTGCCTCTCGACTCTCACTCGACAGGACTTCACTCACAACCCTCGGCAATACCTCGCAGGGTTGCCAAACAACACTGGTAGGAACCTTGGTCTAAAGGTGGACCACGACTACACCAGCAGTCTGCCTTGGAGCCCCAGTCCGTCCCCCACGGCCTGGCTGCAGCAGACTCCAAGTTCCCCTTTTCCCGACCAAGGTGGTTCCCCCCCCACTGAGAACCCACACACTCCTACTCCTCACTTGTTGTTCTTCTCTACTTTCTGATCTGCCTCAACACAATGAAGCACCTCCTTATATAGGCTTTGGGCTGGAAATAGTGCACGTCACCCCCTTGGATCCTGACCATCCAATCTTCGATCAATGGCTCAGCTCGATCCACATGAGTCACCAACCTAGTGATG
Organism: Piper betle; assembly: GCA_033002965.1. Taxonomy (NCBI): domain Eukaryota; kingdom Viridiplantae; phylum Streptophyta; class Magnoliopsida; order Piperales; family Piperaceae; genus Piper; species Piper betle. Next base: position 92,809 of record JAURVB010003998.1, read on the forward strand.
TCACCAAACTGATCCACACCGTCGACCCCCAGATCCACGGTCCTCCTTGGCCAGCTCACATCACCCCAACCCTTGGAGTTTCCAGCTGCAATTACTGAAAAGCCCCGGTGCACCCTAGCCAGGTGGTCGAACCCTCCTGGTTCGCCCCGGCTAGCCCTGGTACCGAAACCAGCACTCGACATGCTCCAGACCCCCACAGCACTCAGTACCGGGATCCTGACTCACTCGGACCCGGACGCTCACCGCCAACCTCAACACCAGGAGTCCTGCCCAGCATTGATCGGTCACTTTGCTGGTTCGCGCCGACGTGCTCGCTCGGCACACACGGTACTGCTGCCCACATGCTCGGTCGCGGTGCTCGGTCATCTGCACCCTCCGCTCCCGGTACTACTCCCGGCACAGCTCGACCTCGCACGCGTCTGGATCACCCATGCTCGATACCTGCACCCGTTGGAACCACGATTGCACACCAACCCGACCAGCACTCCGGTAGGTTGTTCCACCACCCGGATAGCACCAGCTACCGGCTCTGGACTCGGGACGACTAGGACCAACCGCCAAATCCTAGCTCCCTTGGCGCCCCACGGTTACGACCCGTAACAGTCTCCCCCACCAATGAGACCCGATGTCCTCATCGGAAGTTTGAGTCCTGTTCTGCCTCTTGATCCCCTCTCACGCAAGGTTTCCTTCCTGTTCCCACTTGAATCACTCCGTCTGCTCTTTCGAAGCCCCCAGGTTGACGTACCTCTGCTTCAAAAGTCCTTACTACCTCTTGTTCGCCGGTGGTAGTAGAAGCCCATACAGACAGCTATTCAAACCGGACTGACCAAATCCCCTTGGAAAACACACAAAGGAACCCGTACCTTCACTTGGTACACCAGATTTTCTCCAAAATCTGGGCGTGAGCGTCAGCATCACTTGCTCTCCACGCGGAATGATATGCCCTCCCCGTCAGGTCCGCATTTCTCTTCATTCGGCCCGTTGCACCATCCTCGGTCCACAACGTCGGAGAACTAAGCCTCATTAGCTGACCACGTTGCAGATTTTCTAGCTGCTCCGTGCAAGAGGTCCATGTTACGCACGCCTCACATACTCCTCCTGAGTAATGCACTCGTAACCTCAGTCCCTGCTCCGGACTGAGCCTGGTTAGTTGTTATCGGTCACTCTCCCTTCCGCATGTACCTCGCGTACTTCCCCATGATTCGGCAAGCAGCCCACAGTTGGGTGTATACCTGGGCACTGCTCCGAACAGCGTACTCCGAGACTCGATATACTAACCCTGCTGTTGCTCCCTTCTCTTTGGGAATCTGGACCCTCGGCCCATGAGATCGAGCTCCAAGATCTCAAGGTGAAGTTAGCGCTGCAGCATCCCAGTCACCAACTCTGTCAATGCACCTACCCTGCTGGAAATCTCCAGTCACGAGTTTCACAAAAGCTGCGTTATCGGTTGTATTGCCGATAACGATTCACCCTAACACCGGGTACACATCCAGACTCAACCTGGACGTCGTTCCACTGGGGAATGTGGAAACCCCCTCAACTTTTGTCTTAGCCTACCTGTAAGGAATATAAATAGCCGATCCCTTGCAGTCATAGGCTAAACTCATCATCTAACCAACACATATGAGCCAAGCACCGACTTGCTCTGTCAACCAAGTTTCTTGTTGTCACGATCTGACCCTGCTAACCTCTCGACTTGACCTGCCCCACTTGCCTGTCTCGAGTAACCTCTTCCTGGGTCTGGAAAAAGGCGTTAGCTCCACTGTCCTCCTGACAATGAACTCAGATCCAACAAGCAAACTCGCCATAATTGGATAATGTACTCCTGCTAGCCCTTGCTGCCTTCCACCGTCCCGGCATTCTGAAGCGCGTCACCACTCCAAAGGTTGCCTGGAACCCGGCCGTTCCAGAATTGGCTCCGATGATCACAGCTCCGAGACTCTTCGAAAGCTGTAAGGCATAGCTCCGACCATGCCTCGACTTATCCTCCCATAAGTCATTCAAAGATGACACTACATGGCTAATTCCATGTACGAACTTCCTGTAATTGGCCAAACTCCTAGGAAGCTCTTCCATACTGTCACCTCTGTTGGCGTCCACTCGGCAATGGAATCCGCCTGATTCCGTACTCGCACCTCACTCGGCCAATTCTAGGGAAGCTCAACTCCCCTACTCATGAACTCACACAGCTCTTCACACAGAGAATGCGCCTTGAGCCCTACTTCAGGCTGACCCGCGTGAACCCTCCCTGGCTCACTACCTGATGTCAGGTCCAACTCTAAGGAACATGGGTACTTCTTCCTCATGGTGCACGATGGCTGAATTTTCCCCCATCCAGGAACCACATCTGGATCTGTGTGAGTTCGTCCGGCAACACACTCTAGTGTGCCGGCGCTGGTACCCTCCCTGGCACCAACTCGATCTGGTGAATGATCGTTCTCTCGGGAGACTCCTTTGGCAACTCGGTAGACTGCTCATCCACCCGCAAATCCGCCACCACCACCACATGGTCCGGTCGGATCTCACCCGTTCCTGCAAGATCAGTCAAGGCCCCCGTGCACTCTCGAGCCACCTGCATTGCCGACAGATGCTCCTCCCTGACAGTGCTGCACTTGACCCCAGAAGGTCCCTTCTGGCTACGAACAAAGCTCGCACCTGCCTTATCCGTAATCAGAACACCTCCCAGCTGTGGAAACACTCCAACTCCGGCAGAACGCATGAAAGGATTACCGAGTATCAGATCAAAATCGTCTAGCACGACGACCGTCAAATCCACTCGGCCTTCATACTCCCCCAGGCGGATCGGGACATCTCCCGCTATGCCCTCGACCTGTTTCGCCTGTGAGTTCACTGCCTTCATCTTGCCGGTATCGATCCTGGTCTTCAACCCTAGCTCCAATGCCATCCCTTTGGAGACGAAATTGTGCGTAGCACCTGTATCTACTAGGGCTGAAACTGCTCTCCCGTTCACTACACATGGAACGTACATCAGGCCAGCTCCCTCAGAAGCTGCACGTCCAGCACGCAACGCCCCGAGTATCTGAAAGGTAGACGCTTGGGCAAGAGGCTCCTCCTCTTGGACTTGGTCTGCATCAGCTACCATAGCACTCACCTTGGCACGGTTCGGACACTCCCGTGCCCGATGCGGTCCACCGCACAGAAAGCACCCGGATGCTGGCACACCCGGCACGCGATCCCTGCTCCTCTCCTTTGGCCGGAAGGGCCTCCTGCCATTCCGTTGGCTGTTTTTGCCTTTGCCTCCCTGGAAATTCACACTCGGGCCATCATCTCCCGAGGCCCCAGCATGCTTGAAGTCCACCAGTGCATCGGCAGCCACCAAAGCTGTAGGTAAATCCCGAACTTTCTGCCACCTCAGCTCCGTCTGAGCCCAAGGTTGCAAACCTGAAATAAAATTAAACAACTTGTCCTCCTCCGACATATTGTTGATGTCTAGGAGACAAGAACTGAACTCCTTGACGTACTCCCTCACTGTTCCGGACTGTCTCAAATTCTTGAGTCTATCCCTTGCCACCCAGGTAGTGTTAGATGGCAAGAACTGCTCCCGAAGCTCCTCTTTTAAGGAATTCCAGGTCTCCATTCGGGGTCGACCAGCACTCTGATCCTCCTCGGTGCGAGTACGATACCACAATTTGGCATCCCCCGAAAGAAACATGCTGGCCAAAGAAACCTGGTGCTCTTCGGGTATGTTTGCAGCAACAAAGTACTCTTGCATATCCCAGATGAAGTTTTCTAGGTCCTTGGCCGACCTAGCTCCCTCAAACTTCATTGGCTCCGGCACCTTGAGCCTTCCTGGGATCGAGTATTCCTTGGCTGCACGGTCAACCCCACCGGGTTGAGGATGTCCTCCTACTACCTGCTTCAACAGAGCAACATCTGTATATAAAGCTTCTAGTGCATCCCGGAGACCTCCAAGCATCCCCGCCGTCTCCTGCTCTCGTGCAAGGCTGGCCACGGGTGTGTCATTCACCCGAGTGCTCAAGTCCCGGACCCCTTCCGTCAGGAACTGCAATCGCTCGAAGACGGTATGCCCATCTTCACTGATAGGTTCTCCTACCAGCCCTTCCAGCCGTGCTACTCTTTCTCTGAGAGCTTCTGCCCGTGTGTCCATCTCTCTCTCGGTAACGCTACTGGTAAAGTGTGGGGACTTTCCTCTGAAAGCTGTGTTGTGCCCCGCAAGACCTTTGGCTCACACCGAACCAGAGACGCTCTGATACCTCTGTCACAGGGTCCCCCTTTGGGTCTAAATTTTTCGCCTAGGACTTCCCCCTGTGCGGCGTGTTTCCCTCCCTGGAAACACCAGCCAACCCCCGTACACAGCACGTGACCGCTACGCAAAGCGGCAACGCGGGCACCAACACCCCAGTCCCGGTACCACGCCCGATTGCTGGCGCACCCTGATACCGGTTCCTGGTTACCGGTGTTAGCTCTTACCGAACAAGTTATCGATCACACGGAATCGCCAAGCAGCAGCGCTATGCGTCCCAGTCCCGGTCACCCAATTACCGGCACGACCAGACCTCGAAATCACCGGTCCAGTCACTGGTGGCCAAACACGACGCAAACACTACACTTTTACGGGAAATCTCCCCAACCTCTATTCCACTAGTATGAATACAGGAAACTACAAGTAATCCTACTCTCGACTACTTGCTGGTCGTGGACATGCAAACCCCACGACCTTGCCTCTCGACTCTCACTCGACAGGACTTCACTCACAACCCTCGGCAATACCTCGCAGGGTTGCCAAACAACACTGGTAGGAACCTTGGTCTAAAGGTGGACCACGACTACACTAGCAGTCTGCCTTGGAGCCCCAGTCCGTCCCCCACGGCCTGGCTGCAGCAGACTCCAAGTTCCCCTTTTCCCGACCAAGGTGGTTCCCCCCCCACTGAGAACCCACACACTCCTACTCCTCACTTGTTGTTCTTCTCTACTTTCTGATCTGCCTCAACACAATGAAGCACCTCCTTATATAGGCTTTGGGCTGGAAATAGTGCACGTCACCCCCTTGGATCCTGACCATCCAATCTTCGATCAATGGCTCAGCTCGATCCACATGAGTCACCAACCTAGTGATGTCACCAAACTGATCCACACCGTCGACCCCCAGATCCACGGTCCTCCTTGGCCAGCTCACATCACCCCAACCCTTGGAGTTTCCAGCTGCAATTACTGAAAAGCCCCGGTGCACCCTAGCCAGGTGGTCGAACCCTCCTGGTTCGCCCCGGCTAGCCCTGGTACCGAAACCAGCACTCGACATGCTCCAGACCCCCACAGCACTCAGTTCCGGGATCCTGACTCACTCGGACCCGGACGCTCACCGCCAACCTCAACACCAGGAGTCCTGCCCAGCATTGATCGGTCACTTTGCTGGTTCGCGCCGACGTGCTCGCTCGGCACACACGGTACTGCTGCCCACATGCTCGGTCGCGGTGCTCGGTCATCTGCACCCTCCGCTCCCGGTACTACTCCCGGCACGGCTCGACCTCGCACGCGTCTGGATCACCCATGCTCGATACCTGCACCCGTTGGAACCACGATTGCACACCAACCCGACCAGCACTCCGGTAGGTTGTTCCACCACCCGGATAGCACCAGCTACCGGCTCTGGACTCGGGACGACTAGGACCAACCGCCAAATCCTAGCTCCCTTGGCGCCCCACGGTTACGACCCGTAACAGTAGGAATTATATCGTTACTTGAATTCATTTCTTGAAACCCAATGGAATGCCAGAAAGAATGCAAACATACACATGACGAGAAACAATTGGAACATCTATGTTTGAAAATAAAGGATATTCACGGAAGATTTATCCTTCAATAAACAGTCGTTAAAGCACAATTCACTGCTAGACATCCAAGTTCTGATGATCCCCCCAGAGCTATGTTCATTTACGTCAGTGCTCCACTTATCAATGAGCTGAAAGCCAAACTCTGAAGCTGCTGAAAGAATTGATTCTTCCTGAACTCTCCTCACAAAATGGCACAAAATAAGGGCTGCCTTCGATTTCTCGCTACACCTGTCAGAGATCAATGTTCTTGCGGTCTTGAACAGAGGAACTATGGCTTCAGGAACATATGTTACATCAGTTCCGAGAATGACTTCAAATCCTTCGGGATTCAGTTGAAAGACTGACTCAACGTGTTGCATATCACCCCAATGCAATTGTTTAACGACAATTTTCTCTAAGATGGCTGGCTCAAGATTCAATGTCAAATTACCATGCAGCAACTCCAATGCTTTGGGATCACCGTCTGTAGCAACAACAAGAGAGGCAGATCCAGCAGCCGCCAACATTGAGCAGATTCCTGCAGATCCACAGCCTAATTCAAGTACAGTTTTCCCTGAAACTATTGACGGATTTTCGGCCAATATAATAGACATAAAACGAGCAGATTCCCACAGCATCAGGCCGGTTGATTTGCACGTGTGTTGGTATTCTTTGGGAAGAACATTTATTTTAAATTTATGGCCACGGATGTCAATCTCCAAAATCTGAGAAAGGCAATGGAAGTGTCATAAGCAGAATTTGTGAACAAGAAAATACCCCTACTCCACTACAAAGAAAAATTACTTTCAGAATAAAAGGAAACTTGCACACTTTGCAACAAGACAAGTTAAAAGCTACAAATAAAGGCTTACTTCATCAGTAAAACCTGAAAGACCAAACATGTCCAAGGCAATACTCTCAGACATATCTACGTCAATGATGCTTCCAGGGTTAGGCGTACCACAATCACCCTTAACCCTTGCATGATCAACATTTTTACCATTTGAATCCACCTCATAAACAGACCTCGAGTTATTCCAAGAGTCTGATGCAAGGGAGTTGCAGAAAACTGCTTGGATCCATCGTCTGAGAATAACACAAAAAATTAATGGATTCACCAAACAAATTGGCCAAAACTTAACTATTATAGAACGCAAGCTTATTTAAATTCTTATGGCCGCAATAAATATTAAACAAGCAAAGATATAGTATTCTGTAGGCACACATACATCTATAACAATTTTTGTGATCAATAACTGAAATCTTCATACCATTGTTTGTCACCAAGTAGTATAAAAGTGTAACCCTGACATGTATGTTATGCAGTATAGCACCACATTAAAACAATAAGCACAAAACCCACAAAGCATGCACCTCAAATTTCTAAGAACTGAGGTAATTTCGTCTATTCTGCAAAGTAGAGTGTCCCCAATGCCAATAGGTTTGACTGAAACACAAGCTGATTTCATGATACTCAGCTTATAAATCTCTTAAAAGAAAAATTGAAACAAAAATTTAAAGAATAGAGAGAGTATCAGAGTTCTCCGTTAAGAAGTCAACAACAAAAAAGTGAAAATAAAGACTATTGTTCGAGTTGGATGATTTGAACTACCAGCCAGAGATAACATCTGGCTCAAAACATTGCCTTTAAGAACTATAAATATCAACTCCTCCCATTTGTTCGCGTAAGTGAATAGCAGACACTTAAAATTAATTGGCATAAGCTAGTGTTGATGAAAAAAAGTGCCAAATGACTTATTTATCTAGTCACAGTAAAACAAAAAAGCCAAGTACAGTACCGATTCATCACTATCTCACGGGCTCGATTCTCCACTTGCTTACAACACATTCCAACTTTCTCCAAATCAAATCCATTGCTTTTGAACAAACCATTCAAAAAATCTTCAGAAAAGTAAAAAGCACGCTGCACAGACAGTATAGAGCCGCCTTGAAAAATGTTTTTTATATATTGCAGAGGGTAACATAACTCTACTAGAGATCCTTACAGTGCCATCTCCCCTGACATAAAAATTTTCGCTTATCTCTTGTTCTTTGCTCTGTAGTCTTTCCTGTCATTTTTAAGCGGCAGAATAAAAAACATTGACATTCATTGGAGACTAGCTCAAAGAACCCAAAGAAGAAGGCAACATGAATAAATATTGTCAACAAATAGGAAACTAAAGCGAAGTCCATCATAAACTATCCAACAAGAAGAAACAAAACGCATAATCTGCCGTCCCATACGAGTATTACTTTTACAAAGATCAAAAACAGATGCATCAACTAGTTTCCTGGTAATCTGTTAAGCTAGGGTGGGAAAAGTGCCTATGTCATCTCATAGCATCTCATGCCTCTGATAATTTGTCCTATACCAACCTCAACATGCCACTTAAGCAGGCCATTGCAGAAGAAGGAATTAACAAGAAAACAATAACATTTCAGCTAACTGGCTCTTAGTCAATGGTTGGAATGAATCACCAACAGATAGTTGTTTCACATCACCAAGACTAAAATTACAGTCAAATAGTTCATGTATATAGGAAAACATTCTTAACCCCAACCTGAGCAAGGTCACCAACAGCATAATCACGAAGCAGCACATGACCATTTGGCTGCAAGTGTCAGACAAGTAATGAGCTGAGAGCATTCACTTCAGCAGATTCAAAACGCAGAAATGGGAAAATCATACCAGTGGGATGACTCGTGCATACCTTGAGTACCCTTCTCACATTCTGCAGTACTGAAGGCATCTTTTCGGGAGATATGGCAGATAAAACAAACACCTGCTCAGAAAGTCAGCAAATTGAATATAACACATATCAGAGGTAGGGATACTATGCAATAGATAACAGCCAAAATACCAACAATTTTCTGACGTAGGGTATACACACACAATAGCTGAAAAAACTTTCTCCCAAGAAAAGACAGCCACAAGAAATGCACACATGTAGTTATTTGGCGATGAGAATAAGTGACAAGGAGCTGATATTATGGGGATTAAAAACATTGACTTAAAAAAAGTGATGGGCAAGTTGGAAAAAAATTGTACAATCATAATAAGGATGTCTGGTGATACCATAATCACAATGTCAACAGAAGATGGTAAGATGTTGGCGTCCAGCTTATCAACTGTGAGATCACAAGGAAATACATTAAGCCGATCCTCTCTGAAATCCTTGTGTGCCTGCATGAATAAACATGTTTTATATCTAGTTATAACTTGAATCTTCCCTAAACACGATACAGTTATACGGTGGTAAAATAGGATCATGCTACAAACCTTGATCAAATCAACAGCACGAGGTGAAAAATCACAAGCATGAACAAAGATGTTTTGATATGAAGCCAAAAGTGGAAAAACAGTATTTCCAGCCCCACAACCGACCTATACAATGCATACACTTGAAAAGTGAGCTTGAATTCCAAGTGACATTATGTTTTCAGGCATATCTCGCTAACTCATATACAATATGCACAAGAAGTGTAAAAGAGCCATCACCTCCAATATAACCTTTCTGTCTTTGGCCTACCAAACAAAACAAACAGAAAAATAAGAAATGGAAAAAGGGGACTATGTAGAAGGAAATAAATCCAAGAACAATCATTGCCTTGTCTCACATTGAAATAATGACCCCACTCCTTGTCCAAGTAATGCCTGTCCTTGAAAAACTAACAAACAAAAGCCGTATCACTTACTCGGCCTAATGCTGATAAAGATTTAGACAAAGAACATAACGAAGAAAAAATGTACAACGCAATGACAAAAAGTCGGACAGCTATTTTCTGAGTAACAGGAGGAAAAGAAAAGCTAAGAAAGGCAAAATGCTTGAAACAAAAAGTATGAACCTTGTCCTGATGACGTTTATAAAAGATATCCCAATACCTCTTAGCATCCCTTTCATACTTCTCTGTCAAACAAAGTAAGAAATATGAATTACGATTGGAATCTGAAGCTATTAATCATATTCTAATCTACAGAAAAAACATACCTTTCCAATAAGGGCTTACTCTAGAACTGGAAGGAGAGTAAATCTGCATCATGAATCTGTTCCAAAGTTCAAAATTACAAAAATCCGCTGAATCACCATTCCTATTTTTCATTAAACAAAAGTTCTGAAACTTAATTTATACATGTCAACTTATTTTAAACAAGGATGGGAACCAAGAGGAAAGCCACAACAAACTGCACTTTCAAGCAATCAACTACAATGAAGAGGAAATTGTAAAACTCTTCCCAGACAGCTTCTCTGGGATTGAATTTGTGTCTAAACTGACCTCTACAAACCAATCAGGTGTAGTTTAAACAAATTTCGACAACAGACAAATTCAACGATCGTATAATAATAACTCAGAACATGTAGTTAGAGAAAGCAAGTACTAGTAATGATAAAAAGATAACTTGTAGCACGAACAATCCGTCAAAAGGCATTCACAATTCGATCGCTTTGACTACCAACACTTCTTGCATCCCACCGCAGTGCTTGTGAGCCGAAGTCCGGATGTAAACAAAGTTAATGAGGCGTACTACTCACCAAAAAGATAGATCCTTTCTTCCACCTCACACCTTCTGTGCTCCTATGGGCGGCGGTGGCGCGTCGGAGGCGGCGTTAGAGACGTCGACGTGGCGGTGATGGACGGACCGGCGGCGGCGCACCGCCAGCGGGAGCTAATAGTGAGAGTACCGGCTGGGCCGACCTACCACCGACTGCTCGAATCTAATTGACGGACGTTTGAGATCGAGTCTGATCGATTGATTAATAAACTAAATAGATACATCAAAGCCTGATTTAAATGAATAAAAAAATAATTTATAAACTAATAACATTAATTAGCTATATATTTTAACAATCTATTACCAAAGTAATAACGAGTAAATCATATGGATTAACCGACGGCATGAAATTTGTAAATAAATTGTGATTTTTTTGGGGGTCAAATCTAACTTGGTTTTTTAAAATGAGCCTAGCCTCATGTTTTTTATTATCTAATAATAGATGCTTTTAGTATGGTAATTTTACAATTTTTTTATGAACCTAATGTTTACCTTGTTAGACTGTTGTATATTATGTAAAACAATTTAGCAATATTGACGAAGAGAACCTACTAAAAAATGTCCAATCGACGATTGTCAATACATGGTATCAAAATTTAAGTTAAGTTGTGCACACGAACTCGATTTGGTCACCCTTGAGTTAAAATCAAATCAAAGGGTGAATTGTTAATTTATCCAATTAAACATCAACAAAAAAGACTTACAAAGTACTAAAAGGGGAGGCACGGCAGGGGAAATAGAATCTGTTCATTAGACAATTGTTTGAAAACTTAACTAGGTTCAGTCATCTCGATTTTAATCATTGGTGAGCAATGGGTAGCAACACCTTTTCGCGGTCAATTCCCTACGCCAGCAACTTTGAATTAGGAAATGGAATTGAAAAAATATTCTCAGGGTCGATTAGCATGGATGCTCACAACAAACAAAACAATCCACAGATGGCGTTGGGAAAGACACACACAGATAGTAGACAGTTGGCATACTTGATAAACTTAGCCATGCTTTGTTAAAAATTATCAGTGCGCGAACATAAAACTAAGCACAAACATTCTATCCAAAGGGCATCCTTGCCAAGCAGGTAGACAGCGTCGTTCACTAAAACAAAATTTCTATTTCCGCAAATGCAAGTTCATAGCCTTAAAAAAACCCATGGTCGTAACAATCTTAAGATAGCTCAACATTCAGACAGATATCACAGTAAATGCGCTTAATACACCCTAGAAAGTAGAAACTAAAAACCACAACGGAGGGAAGAATAACAAAAATCCCGGTATTGACTTAATAGCCACCCTTGAGGTCATTGACGACATCATAGGGGATGGGAGTCACAGTCCATAGAGTTGCGCCCTCCACCATAAAGCCAGGCTTGGGTCCAGCCGGCTGCCTTTTTGTGCTGATCTTCTCCCCACGAGCCTTGGCTTCGGCCTTCAGTTTATCGTTGTTTATCTTTCTCAATCGAAATTCCTCGGTGCACTTTGATGGCTGAACATGCTCCACTCGTACATGGATTCTCTTCTTGATGATCCTATTCCCAACCTATTGCCGAGAAAAGACATGCCATTCGAAATCCAATTTAACATCAACTCTTTTGTAAATATTGAAGAAATTCTAAGCCACAAATGTCAGCTGAATACGCAACAAACAGATCCAGATGGGTTTAATGCAAAGCATCTAAAACAAATTCCTGAACTCTAGTGAGAAAACCTTCTGTAGTCGTTTGTAATTCAACGAGACAATCCCATTCTAATTAGATTTCCACCAATTTCACAGCAAGAAAAGTACGCATATATTTTATATAGTATACACAACTAAATAGCAAAAAGCAAACATATTCACATAAATGCACTATTAGTTTATAGATAGACATGTAAATTACTTAGGGTAACTAACAATGAAAAGAAATTTAATTGTTGAAACAGGAAATAAATAATAAATAAAAACAACATATAGCTAAATGACAGTTCCATATCAGAACATAGATGAAATCTCACTTGGAAAAACTAGTGAATTCTCTCAACCATCACCATGCAAAGAATCAATAACCACCGCAGGTGGAAATACAGGCAACCATCCATGTACAAAGCAACGAGTAATTTGCATAACAGGAAACCTTACCAACTAAATATTGGCTACATTAGAAGCTACAGCTAACAATGATACCTAAATAGCCTCGAGAAATACTGACCAGTTACACCAAATATCTAACATCAAGAGTTCAAAATCAGCATCTTTTTTTCAACAGACAAATAATTGTCGTTTAAGATAAATAAATACAACACATTGAGCTAACTAAAAGCAAATGACACTAACAGCAGCATTTCATAGTAAAACATAAGCACATAAAACAACCATTAACTTTCTACCGTATACTTGTCAAGTAAATCCAAATTCCAAAATAAAATTGACAAATACCCTGACGCGATAGTACATATCAACCATCAAAAGCACACAACAACATCAAGATTCCTCATTTCACATAAAAAATTACACAACCGCTGCTCTTCAAAATAATAACGAGTCAACACAATCATTTTACACATAAAAGGGAAGATAATAATAGCCCAGATCATAGAATTACTCAAAATCCATTAGAAGCAAAACAAATAAACTCCAACAGCCAAAAAAAAAAAAGTAAAACAGTATAATCAACCACTACTACACACAAATGAAACAAAATCGATAGAGAAAAATAAAATAAATGAAAAAAAGCGACCTGCTTGTTGATCTCGACGCCAATAGCGCGCTTGGTGACGTTCCAGACGCGGCCAGTGCGGCCATGGTAGAACTTGTGAGGCATGCCCTTGTGGACGGCGCCATTAACCTTGACGTCGACGTGGTCGCCGATCTTGTAGGTGCGTAGGTAGGTGGTGAGCGGGATGTAACCCTTCTTCCTGAACGGCCGCGCGAACAGGTCCCTCGTCCTCGACCTCAAACCATGCCCCGCCGGCATCTTCGCCGCCGATAGCGGTGGCTGTGATGGGGGTGGTGGCGGGGGTGGTGGTGTAGCGAAACCCTAGCCATGGGTGCTTTTATAGCGATGTATGCATGTATGTATGGGCATCATCTTAGAGGGCCCAATTAGATTAAATGGGCTTGTTTATTGTTTACGAAATCAAAATGGGATGAGAAGCGGAATCGGATTAAATAGTAATTAGAGTTTTGTTTATTAGTTTGGGTTGAGCTGAGTTATAGTTACTTTGTCCTTGGGTTTTACTTGAGATTAATTATGTTTAGAAAAGAGCAAACATCGCTTGAACCTATGAAATTACTCAAAAAAAATAAAAAAATCCTTTTGTTGCAAGGTCTTCCAATTAATGTTGGCTATAAGACCCCATGAATAGCTAGAAAATCCTAAATAATTATACTTATTTTTTCTTAAAATAACAAAAATACCACGGAGGTATTTAATGAGCAGTGATTTACTATAATTCAATTTGGCTTTACATCTAATTGTACCTATAAGGCTTTATAGTAGATTCTTATTCAATCAAATCATCACTTAACTCCCTTTAAAGTCCACTCATCACTTAGGCGCCCTATTTTTAATGAAATAGCATTTAACCACCTTCTAAACTAACACCCTATTAGATAAAAATTGTTAAGTGATGGCACAACAGGTTCACAATGAGTATGAGGTTGAGATACCACATCAAAAATAAAATTAATTAAATTAAATGAAAATATTTATTTTTAAATAAAAATTGACATAATTATTAAATATTTTGTTTTATTTAACTTTATTCTTTTTAACCTGTATGTGAAAAGAATGATAATATTTAGTTTCATATACGAGTTAAAAAAATAACATTGATAAAAAATTAAATAAAATAATAATTTATTTTATTTAATCATTATATATTTTATTTTAGTACATATATTTTATTTTACAAAATAATTAATTTTATATTAATTATTTTTATTTGATGGCATGAGATTGCCACATTACCCATTAACCAAATTTAAACCTGTCATGTTATTCAATTAATGATTTTTGTCGGGTGTTAGTTTAGACGATGGTTAAGTGATATTTTTTGAAACAAGGGACCTTAAATGATGAGTGGACTTGGTAAGGGGGGTTAAGTGATGGTTTGAATAATTTCAAAGAGGTTAAATGATGTTTACTTTTAAAAAATACTTAAGATACATTCAACATCCAGTTCACTCTCTACATCTTTATATAATTACCAAAGTTAGATTTCCTAAATCATAACTCATACCTAACCCTCATTTCATAATATAGATGCAGGATATACATATGACATGATTTTCTTAAATCCATTTAGGCTTTTTTTGAATTAATTTGTATTTATTAATATTTATTTTGAGCATCGTTGCCACTTGGCCGGTGAAGGAAGGAAAACCTTAACTATTGTTCTTGAGAAGTATGGCTGCCGTTAATAGGCTGTTCTAAATGATTATACAAGACGCAAGAGGAAAAATTAGGTTGATGGACTTTATTATGCAATGGGTTTGTCAGTAAAGGAATATCAAGAAGTATTAATCGAGCAAGCTAAGTAGAATTCCATAGTTCCGTTGGTTGACCTCTTAGTTTGGCTCGAATTTAAGCTAGGGCTCAATTTGGATGACTTAGCATTACATAAATTTGAGTTTGAAAGGACTCGGGATTATATCATGCAGCAGCTACCAGCTCCCTTCAACGCTCATCGAAATATGCAGCTAAATTTCCATTTGAATAGGTTTGAATTAAGCTAATTAAGTGATACAAGTACCATGGTGATTAAACTGAAACTTTGTTTGGTTAACATAAAATAAAATACAAAATCTATGAACTTTATAAACTACCTCATGACAAAAACATTTATTTTCTATTAAAAATATATCTACTTTTAGAGTATTTTGTGATACCCTTCCACCAAAAGTCCCCGCCTCAGAAAATTTCGCCGGAACAAATTATGAAAAACATAAAAGGGAATTTTTTTGTGAATAAAATTTAGGCCTCATATTTACATCATTTTTAGTTCTATGTAACTTATAACGAAGAAAATTTCATATATTATATCTTTTTGTGCCAACCAAATAAACCCTAATTAAATCTTATGCATATTATAATTACTTGAAAACTGACTGAATAAAGGTTAATTTACGCGAGAAGCACATGCTATAACATTGAACCAAAAGAATAGAGAAAACTGTATGTTCTTTTTTACTCAAGCGACCAACAGAAGAAAAAAAATGTTACGGCTTACTCATAACGAAGGAAACTTCCAAACACAACAATTCACATTATTCCATAATGACAAACGCATATAAAAGCAGCTGCCATCTTTCTCCAAGCAAGTTAATAGTCCACTGATCCAGGAGCCCAAGGGATTGACCTTTAGAGCCCTCTGCAAAGGCCAGGCAAAAGAGACAACAAGAAATGAAATCAAACGCTGAACATAAACCTGTAGGACAAAAATGCTCTGTTTAAACTGAACACAATTACTAGGGCAACATGAACAAAAGATCTTGACCCTCAAACTATTATCAAAACTGACATTAATTGCATCTACGAATTCTAAATATTTCTCAGAGATCAAACAGTACATGTTTTACAGTCAAAGACAAAGGCCTGCACATTCTCTTCAAATGGAGCTACGATAGAACTGCAATTGGACTGTAACTTTTACACAAAGCAATTTTTCTTCTCCAACACACACATCAACTACTTGCGTTTATGATAAGAAAAATAGTTCTGCTTAGCCTTATGAATTCTAAAAAAATATCATTTGACAAAAAAAACCTAATCAGCACTTTTCTTGTTTTCCATTTATCTAGAGCCCGTATTCTTGTTGTGTTCCCCTTGCCACCATTTAAAGACATAATATACTCTAAAAATTAAGCAAAAAGCTTCAAATTGTTACCAAATCCTAGTACCTAGATTTGTGTCTGTTCCTCCCCACTACTTCCTATCCTAGTCTTCACGGGCTACACAAGAACAAAATCCTAATTCGATTATTAGTGACTTATGCAGTTTTTGTGTCAGATATCACCACATCATATTGCAAATAGATCTGCTCAAGCCCAAATATCTTCTTATATTAAAGTGAAGGAAAAATTGGAAGTGATAAGCATGACTAACGACCAGGAAAATAGAATGTTAATTGACATAAAGAGGACTAAAGTGGATCGAGAACAAGAAAAAAGGAACTATGAGAAACATCCCATGAAAGAAAAAAGAGAACAACTCAGAGATTAATAAATTTCTGAACTCAGGAACAAAATCACAAATTGAATCCAAAAGGAAAACAAACAGTTAATTAAGATGCATTGCAGACGTAAAGAAGAAAAGAAGCACATCTGTTGAAAGAAACAGTTTTTTCCTTTGCATGTATTTGTATGCTCACTCAAAATGATACTTCTAAAAGTATAACGGACTGTCCTCATGTTTTGAAGGAAGACGAGCACCTCAAGAGCTAGATAAACACCAAGTTGATGACAAATTCTAAGTAACAGGATGGATGTAAAGCTATGTCAAACAATTTATAATGCGTTGGGTCAGTAATAGCAAGCCCAGAAACCAAAAACACAAAAATAAAAAAACAATACTCAAAAGGCAGTAGACATTTGCCTGACTTTCTTGATAAGGATGGACGTAAGTTTTCGTGAAAGATTCTCCGCACGAACACGGTTCTCGAGCCTCTTACGAGCAAGCACGCGTTTTTCAGAGTTTTTAACATGATGGAGAGTCTGACGTTTGATAAGGCGTTCAATCCCACTGCTCGCCATTTGTCTGCCCATGTAATTCAAAGCCTGCTCCAGATTACCATTGATGACTCGCACTCGAATCCCTCTCCATGACTGCAACTGAGACAAAGGTGGTGGCGGCACCATATTCCAGCTGCAAGGGGTACTACCCCTTCTTAGCCACCCAGCAGAAACACTTCTGGTTATTGCATTCATCTCTTATGCTCTGGAACAATCAATCACAAACTTTAATAATCCCTTTGAGATTCATTTTAGCCAAGGAAAGTACGATCTATAACATCAAATAGAGATAAAAGAAAAAATATCCACATTATTCCAAAGTGACAATACTCAAAAGGGAAAAAAAATGTCATGAAAAAAAGTTCAATTATGTTTAGTAACCATTTGAATTTGCAATCTGAAAGTTAAACCACAAGAGATGATTAATATGTACAAATTTGTCTTCAGGAGATGTGAATACTCAATATCAGCCACTTAGATTAGCTTATCAAGTAGCCAGTTTTGAATGAATGGTCGGGATGGTGGCTAAGGACTTCCATGAAATGACGGAAAAACTTCAAATGGGTCGATTCCATTCTGTGAATTATCTTTCTGTATCACAGTCAAAAGTTTACTACAAACTAAAGTTTTGTTCCCCATAAAATAAAAAAATCAAAGCATAAGCACATCAAATAACAGACACCTATCTGGATTACCAATCAACAACTAATCTTTCTCTGTGTCAGGAGAGAAGAAAACTTATATTACACACGCAAACGAAATCAATGCATCAGAAGAGAAGAAAGCTATTTTTTATAAAGACAAGAAATGATAAACTGCCCATGCTCTGCAAAATATACCAAACCCAAATGCATCATAAAAACAATGGTACCAAATGTTTAAATCAAATCTGCCGCTCGCGATTACATGATCCATACATCCAACCACAACCACAAACATCTTCAAACAGAAGAAGAGTAATGGGTCCAAGCAAAAGCATACCAACAATCAACATATATTGTCAAAAGAAGTTGGCAAAATAGGAATAAAAAAAGGGCACTTTCGAATTTGGAGAGAGCAATGGAGAGACTACAAAGTACAACCTCTCAAGTCGGTAAGAAGAAGAGAAGCGGTGGAAGCTGCAAAAGCTAGGCCGGCGCTTCCGACAACGGCGGCTGGAGTCGTCGACGGCGCGGCGACGGCGATGGTGACTGAAAGCGAACTTTTCGGCCAACCGAACGGAAGCCTCGGCGAAACCCATTAAGGAGTTTGCAGGCCCACTAAGAGAAATAGTGGAGTCAGACAAAGCCCACCGAGCCCATGGTGTTTCCAACATCCGAAATGTTTAGGACACAAGAAAACTGATTTTTATCATGTATTCAAAAAATTGTATCATCTAAAATGACTATTACATAATGAGAATTAACTTTACCTATAGATAAATAAAAGAGTATAATTATGTAATTTAAACTGATGGTAGATTAAGCGTCCACTAATAATTCTTGCATCAGCTTGAGCTTAAATCTAAACAACAAAATGAATAAAATACAAATGACCCCAATTTATGATTATTTGCTACATAGTTTAATAAATTAGTTATTGTGTGGTTGCGCTTATTTTTGATAGCATGCAGAGGTGACAGAAAACGAATGCATTTAGAATGTACCACAAAAAAAACCGAGTACAAATTTGTTTAATGTAGGAAAGGTATTGAAGAGGAGAGTCAGGATATATATATACATATATATGGGACCATCCTCCACGAAGCAGTTGTAGCCACACAAATGGAAATAGCTTTTTAATTTTGATTTTTCTTTAAAAAAAGAAAACACAAATAGATGAGTTCAATCTCATAATTTTGGTGGATAAATTAGTCATTTGAAGGCATGCATGGATGACTTTTTTGGGTCTCCTCGAGTGTTAAAGGTTCATGATCAACAACTTGATAACGCAAAATTAAGTATGGAACTTGGCCAAAGCTGGTCTGCCGTCTATGTCCAACTATCTGTGGTGCAAAACAATTATCTTGCTGTCTCGATTCGTGACATAAGGACTTCCTGCCAGGCTTCAATCAACAGGACCCTACCATGCTCACTATTATTCCACCAATAAAAAGCAGCCAAACATTTGGATACATGAGAACCACATCTTAAGATACTCAAATTACAATCTCTGTTCGGTACCTGTTGCAGAAAATATGGTCGCTTTCATGGTTAAGAACGTTAAGCTGCATGATTGAAGACATGACATTGACAAGCCAACGACACTAGTAAGAAGCTTTGATGAACTTTGAAAATTTCATATAAGATAAATGATCGTTAGCAGTCGATTCTTAGTTACCAACGTTGAAAGCCAATTTTTTGTGATAAAATTCTACCAATTTACGGGCTTTCTCCATCTATATATTTTCGTTGCTTGGTCTAGTTCTCCCCACCCCTCGAGTGTCCTGACTAGTAGAAGCACTTGAAATGGATATCTTCATCTCTGAAGAGTATGTCAACAAACGATGGGAGATGAAGCAAAACAGAGGCAGCAGCGGCCTTTACTGGTTCAGACCGAGAGAAAAGCTGAACAAACCACCACCCTTTCTCCGGCGAACACTCCTAGGAACTCCGGCAACATCACTTCTCCGGTGGTGAAGGCGTCAAAGGCATCAAAGGCGCAGCTTGATGCTTACAATGGATGCTTCACGTCTTAAATGTTAGCGATATTCGCTTTGAGCATCCAACTTGTAATCAAGCACTTGTGTACTCGAGCACTTGCTAGCTAGAGTTTATCTGTATTATTTGATCTTATATGTATGTGCACAACTTGTAGCTTCAATGCATTGTACAAGTTACAACCGATTATTGACACTCAAAAAGACGACCCTATGGAACAGAACCCATAAGTATAAAATCCATGTCATGTTTGTAAGAACAATAGTCAGCAACCTTGTTGATCAATCATCAACATGATATTTATGAGAATCTTGAATTTTGCACCACTTACCAAGCTTATCTCAGTTGGGAAAAAATATAAACCAGGTCCATATCATTTTTCCGAGCAAACCAGTTCCATATCATTCTCATTTAATCAACACACAATGAGCTACTCTGAACAAGTGTTTTTCTATTTACAATTTCACTCAAATAACCATCTTCAATAGAAGCTTGGGTCTTCCCCAGCAAATCAGGGCAGACTTTTAGGCCAACTGCTTGGCCAACAACCGAAAGCCAAGAAATCAAGTACTGCTCAACAATTAATTCTTGGTTCATAACTCTTCCATCTAGTAACAACTCCATTCGCCGGCTCCGCAAGGGCGCAAAAAATGAACCAAGGTCGATTCAAGAATGTGTGCTCCTGCAAAGAATTCCACAATATTAGCCACAAGAAACTCTCTCCTCTTCAATGTTCTCCTAAATATGTTTAGGGAAATTAGCTAGGTTGAAGTATACTTCTCGGGTTATGAAAGTCCATTTTGCTTTTCTTACAACTTCCAAAGAGTTCAAGGGAAGATCCAGCTCAAAATCATCAGATCCAAGAGGAGCAACTGATCAGATATTTCATAATCAAGAGTCAGTTCTACTTTGTACTGTATGCAGTTCCTTTAAGCAAATGATCGCCAAACAAATGCATACCTAAATAGCGCCCGCCCATGAAAATACAAAATAGGGACCTGATACGAGAAGCTGTACACTATCTGAAAATCATAAGCAATTTCCACGGTGGCACCGAATTCCACTTATTCTCGAGAAACTTGGCAGCAACTTGGAATTCCCCCGATGGGATGGAAGCTCCCATCTATTAGGATGTTAAGAATGGTGGGATTAACCAATCACTTAAATTCTTATTTTAACACACATAATTGATAAAAAGTAATAATCAAAATATACACTTCAATTTAACCTGAACAGAAATTTCTTTTAATATGGGTAAAATTAATTTTACGTTAAAAACCTAAAATTTTGGAAAAAAATTATACAGTACACAACATGATCAAATTCATTATATCACAATTTAATATAAAAAAAAACTACTGAAAGAATAAACTTTTTGATTTTAATTTATTGTAATTTATACACAATTATTATTAATTATAAATAAAGAAAATAACAAGAGATTTTTAGTAATTAAGAACTTGATGAAATTATTATTAACAATAATAAACGAATATAAACAAAATATTAACTCTTCTTCAATCTATACAATTTTTTATTTTTCCTAATCACTCTTTTCCTCTGCGCCCAAAATAAGAAAAGTGCTTGTTTTTATTCCGTTCACGTGAGGTCAGAAATAAGGTTGTTTTTATTCCCTGCACTTGTATAAATCGCGTTTTCTAGAAAATTATAATATTTATCAAAAATAAGATTGATATTTTATATATTTATAGAAGAGGGACAGCCAATAAAAAAGCAACCCAGTAAACGAACTTCTTATTGGCTCTGGGCATGGTTCAGATGGGGATATGATTCGGCAGTAAGCAGGGAGGAGAAGGAGGTACGTCGCAGCCGGAAGAGGAGGAGAAGGGGTTGGCGTCGACGGCGGACACAAGTGCGATTAGCGACCACTTCCACAGTAGCACGCCGCAAATTTCATACTGCTTCAGTTTATCAACATAAAAGCTGGCAACCAAGAGTCCCAGTAACGGTGCAAGAGCGAGACACAGCACGTAGGACATGGTAGATAGGCTCGTACCCTTCTCGCTCACTCGATGACCGCTGTAAATCTCTTCGGATTCATCTTCATCATCTGAACCTCCAATGTTCATGGTGATCGGGTCATATGTGGATTTTTTATTGCCTTCTTGTAATTTGTTGAGCCTGTGGTTAGAGGAACTGGGCTTGAGCTGCGAATTGGCCTTGTGGTTAGGACTGGTGGTGTGATGATCAGATTGGAAATCAGGAGGGAATGAATTGGAGCGAAGTTTCTTGATGAGGGAGATGTTGGTATTGGAAATGGACCATGAGGCTCCCTCGCCACTGTAGTTACCGGCCGAGTATGAAGAACCTTGTCGCTCTTCTTCTTCTTCATCCCCATCTTCTCCTCCCTTGTTCTGCTATGTTTCTCTTCTGGAATGGAAACCACCACGTCCTGATCTCTCCTCCCCATTATGTTATCTTGAGCAGGGGATCCGTTCTAGCTCCTCGAGTCCTACAATATGGGAAGAGAGAGCCTTCTTCTCTTCTCCGGACTATTGAGCTCGTTGAGTGGCAATTCTCCTATTATTACACATGCATGATTTGATTTTAGTAAATCTAACGTCATTTGGTTGGAAAATAATAAAAAATAAAAGCTTAACCCCTGAACAAAGTCAAATTATCACTTCAACCTTCTAGATTAATTGATAATAAAAAACTAGTTTCTGGTCGTTTTCCTATTTTCCCACTTGGTGTAGATTTGAGTGTCATTGTAAATTATATATGCTGTAATATTGTTTTCACATTCACTAGTAATTTACTACTATCTTGGTATCTGAATTATTGAGACATGAATGCCAACCAAAGAGATAAAACTTGGTGGGACTAATCTTCTGATTTTTTGATTGATTAAATTGAGGTGTTTGTCGTTTTGAAAGTTTGCCACTAATATAAAGTGAAGAGCGAGAAGGAAAGGTACTAAAGCTGATTAGTCCATCGCCAGTGATCAATGCTTTTGTGCTTTACATCTAATTAAGAGATCTGCATACTGTTTCTGATCATGGTGGGAAAAAGCAGCTCTTGAGGATATAAACAAATGTAATTTGCATCACTCAATGAATTAATAGCGCTGATCCAATATACATTCATTGCCTGCATCCAATATTTTATTTTCACTACTGTTATAAACGGATAATATTCAGATCTTAGTTAGTGTTGAGATAAATATATAAAGAATATTGTATGAATGGTTTCCTAAGAGTTCAGAAAAATTTTCAATAGTTGGATATCATTCTTAACGTCAACCTCTCTCTTTCATCCATTGGATTAACAATACACTAGCATTGAATAATATTATGAATAATGTTTGGTTTGTGTAGGAGGGAAAAACGAGACCAGTCGTACTTACACATACATATAAATTTTTATCACTCTTAAAGAATGGCGTATAAACTTTCACTCGTTAGAGTTCCTGCAAAATTCCACCCACAACTTAATATATTGACGACCAATCTTTGACCTTACCAATAATAATTCAAGAAATGCTTTTGCATTATGGCATTAATGCTTTGGAAGTGATATCCATCTTTATAGAAGATCAGTAAGATAACTGGTTTACTTAATCAGTTCTTCAATCTTCTCCATTCATCACCAAAAACTGGAGCCAACTTAGCAGGAAGGAACAACCTTGTTCAAGTAATTGTATGAAAGACAGACCAGCACCAAACACAACATACAAGGATTGTTTCTTTGAGGTAATATATATATTACTCGTTTTTTGATTTAGGCAACACAGTGTAATAAGTCTGAACAACAGTCAAGCTCAAGAGCACCACCGCTGCAATCAAAGACATGAAGGTCCAGGGATTCTTGAAGTAGGTCTCTTTCAAGTTCTTTCGCCATTCCCTCAACCTTCTACTCCACTTTCTCATCCCAAGCATATACTGCCAATTCAAGGAATCCCTCACTTTGCACAAACTGCTATATGGGTCGTAGCACACATCCTTTGATAGCTCATTCATGAGCCTTGCAACATCTTCGTCATCCACAAGAGTGGTCTCTATGAGCTTCTCAGACCTCAGCCATGTAACATCTTTCACAGAGCTTATGAGGCCTGACATGAATGCTATGTAGGAGCTGACCTTGAGGGAAGTGTAGGGGCATAGTCTCTCAAAGGCTATCATGTTGAGGTACACCACTTCGGTGGTTCTTTCTACATGGAGAGTTGGGAGGGAGAGGACACCATTTTCGAATGCAATCCCCCTGCGATCTGGGTGAACAAAGGCTATTCCGGCGTCTCGAAGCTCGGTCGCCGACTTGACGGACACAGCCGGCAGGCCGGGGTCGATGAGATCTTGCGTTGAGCCTCTGTACAAGTCTCGTACAATGGCCTTGCGGAAAACATCCAGCAAGTGCAGGCCTGGATCCATCTGAGGTGTCGTTGATTCTGCGTGCCAAAAGGATTTGCACACCAGCTCCTTGGTGTAGTTCTCATTCTGCCAACACAAACTTGAAAATCAGTTTCATTTTAGTGCCATCAATTGATTGTTTTCACAATTTAAATTGATGATAACTAAGCACAAATGGTTTACAAGATTCCAAAGAGTCTTAAGAACATGAAAATTCAATCATCATCGTTATCATACATATACCTTACACATAATAGAGAAGAACATAAGAGAAATCAAGAACATGGTTACAGATTAATAGCTCGAGATGTGATCACATAGTGTACCTGTTCTTCGTTTCTTGTACTGTTCCCAACAGAGAGCAGTGTCTCAAGAAGTAACAGAGGGACCTGGTTTTCCACCATTAACAGGTCTGGCATCCAATAGCTAAAGGTGTTGAGCACCCCTCTGAGGCTAAAGATTGGATCATCCTTCTCATAATCATCAGGGATCTTCTTCTCTGCCTGTATCAGTAAGAGCTCCAGCAAGAAACACCCGTCAATCAACATCAAGTTCAAGAAATTCCCTCTATCTTTCCACTCATCATCCAACGTCTCATAAGAATCCATCAGATCACCAACTTTTTTCTCAATGGCAGCTGCAAACTTCTCAATGGGCTTCCTTGATCTTTTTATAAAATGGGCAAGAGCCCTGCGCTTATGCTGCTCCATTGTTTCCAGGTGTGGCTGGCCACGGTGGTAAGGACCAATGGACACCACCTGCGGAATGTAAGCTTTGGGGTTGAGGTTCTTGATGTAGGCAGGGACTTTGTAGATTGAATGCTTCTTCCATGGGTCTTCCTTGTTTTGAAGAGGACTAATTTGCTCATTTAGGTGTATCACCCAACTTATTTTTTCTGTTTCTGATTCTGAACTATAATCGGATTCCATGCCTGACAGCAAGCTCAGTTCTGAGTAGGTTCTAAATGCAGGAGTCACAAGTTATGACTCACTTATACTTTTGCTTTCATTGGCTGTTTGTTGTTTGCAATCTTCAAGATTAACAAACTTGGCAGCTGTAAAAACGAAAAAGGTGGAGGAAGTGGGAATACATTAGCAATGAACATGTGAACATATGAAATAATTCAATAATGCCAGTGAAAAGCATAATAGTTTAAAGAAACCAGATCTCCAGGAATATATGCTTTTAGCTTTTCCAAATGACAGACAGCATTACACTCCATTATCGCAGTGGGGATTAATCCTAACCCCACCCCACAGCTCTTCTCATCTCTAAGTGACTAATCATCTGTTGCTTTCCCATGCGTCCATGGAAACCCAGAGGAAGTAGACAAGATAAGTGGAAGTAGCCATGACCATACACTCAACTCTAATTTTTTGACAGCAGAAACATGCTCCGGTCCTCAAAATGGGCTTTCACAAAGATGATAGAACGCATCATTTGCGTAGAAGATAAGCAGGAACACCCAGAACCTCTATCCAACTGGATGTCGGTACTGTATAATTTTAGCAACTATGAAGGAAAAGAAAGAAGCTACAAAGACTATGGGTAGCATACATGATGGAGAAAAGAACATTTATTTTCAACAACCCAAAAATCTTGTGAATTGAAGATTTTTAATACAACATTTACTATCTGTACAAATGTATTATCAGCCGCCTTCTTTTACAACAACTCTTTCTAAAAATTCTAGTACGCCCACATTTATGCGACGACAATATCAGCAGCCATGTGGGACAATCGAACAATTACATCTATACACGAATAATCTCAGCTTTTATTCTCGTTGGAACTATTTTAACCAGTATAATCAACTTTCTGATGAATCTATCTGACTCCAAAGGACCTCTGCATAGTTCTTGTCCTCGTCATTTTCTTCCACCATAATATTGATTTCGGCCTCCACTTCATCTTCCTCGCCAGGAATTTCTGTATCTGTAAGATCTTCTATGTCACCCTTCCCAATAGATTTTGCAGCCATTTCGGCCCAAGCTTCTCGCATGGCTTGTGCTGTTGCAGGCTTGTCACGAGATCTGTAACTTGGAGGAGGAACAATAAAGGGGAGAGGGACATCATCTAGATTAGAAATTTTGGAAGTAGCATTACTGCATGGATTTGATGGAGGAACAACAAAGAGGACACCAAGCTCATAGTTGCGCACGATAAGCTTATAACCTAGAGTAGAGGACCCTACAGTAGCTAGGCAATCATCACCATGGGCATGAGTGATTGGCTGCCCCCAGGCTGCTGCACTAAAATTATGAGACCCACAATATACCCAGCCGGAAGAAGATGATCCAGTACTTGATTGAAAGCGCCTCCGTGCTACCTGTACGAGTCATGCACCTTAAGCCTCAGCTCAAATGTTAAGTAATTCGAATAGTATTAACTAATTACTAGATATATTACCTTGACATGCATTGGACACCCTACTCTTTCATTTGGATTTGGAACACTATCACAAATTATGTCCCTTGTTCTAAGTCTCTGCCATGTTTTCTGACATAAAAATAAAGAGAGAAGATAACAAGCTATGATGGATTCTCACACAAGCACACACCAGAATAACGCTCTATCTTGAACCAGTGAGCAAATTGAAACTTGACAGCTATCACCAGAATTTTACCTCGGAAAGAGAGGAGGCACCGGGAAGACATAAGACCAAGTATTCCAGCTTTCACCCTTTCAATTGTCGGAAATAATATTTTCATAGACGGACACATCCTCTCATGATTAGCATTCCATAAACCCCACTGCAAACATTGTTTAAAATATGAAAATATCACAAGCTAGTGCCTCCAAAGGGCTTCCGTCAAATAATGCCTAAATTTTTACCTCTGGATCAGACTCTTCAGACTCAGGATAACAAATCGCTCTTTTACCAGCTGCCGCAGCAAATGCAGCCATAAATTCTGCATTGACTGATGTGCCAATTGAGGATGACCCTTCATAATCATTGGTAAAAATATCAGATCATCGATGCTAAATGAATTCTACAATAAAAAAAGGAGAATGAAACTCCAGGATTGATGGAAATTTTCAGTCCGTTTACCATATACAAAGTCAGTTTCTTGAGCTTGAGGCCACTGGTATAAGCTAAGGACCTAATTTTAGATATAAAAGAACCAATTTAATGTACAAGAAGACAATGATAATACAGCTATACGATAACAATCACGAGCTTCAGACAATCAAAAAGACAACTGAACAAGGTTGTGATAATCGCTAATCACCTCCTGTAAACGCCAAAGACCAACAGACCTTTGCAAGCAAGAAATAAGAGAGCAGACTGCAGCAATCTGCTCAGGCTGCTTTAATGTTGGAACTGATGAGAAATTAGGCCCCTGATCAAAATTAAATTAATTGACATATCTAAACAAAGTCAATATTCATGATATTAGTGTTATTAAAGCAACAAACTATAAAATAAAGGTTCACAGGGCATCAATAAACATAAGAGGAGACTTGCCTGTGACACGTACAGGATCAATTGTAATTTTCCAACATTTCCTGCTGAAATAGCTGCCAAAGCTTCCTTTGGACGTATGTATGCTGAAAAGCTGAAAAGCTCAGAATCGCACAAAGGGGAGACCCATTTCGCCACATTTTTTGGAAGAAAACCAAGTTGTACACTATCTGGATAAACAAACAGATATAGCAGCTGTTAGTATGTTTTACTAAAAGATTTACAAAACAGAAGTTGTTTAAGGCAGAGAAGTCAATGACACTTTTCTAACCATTGCAAAATATCAACCAATAATACAAGCCAACACAAAACAAAACTGCTCTAGAGTGTGGAATACAATATATAGCACATTGGACTGAAGAGTTAAGGGAAGTATCATACTGCCAATTCGAAGCCCAGGAAAAGGCAATCAAAGAGCTTAGAATCCTACATATAAAGCACAAACTAATAACAAACAAACAAACAACCAAAAAACAAAAACAAAAAAAAACAAAAAAGAAAAAAGAAAAAAGCTAGAACATTTACCTCCATTCAAAGATTTTTCTGGATTACAAACTACTACAGCAATGGCATTTGCATCGGCAGGAATATTTGTCACCCTTTTCAATAATACTTCAGACAGTCCATGCGTATTTTGATGGCATTTTCCAAGAAGAGTTGCTATCATTTTACACTGGATACCACTTGCATCAGCATTACCACCAAATCGGTACTTCAAACCAACAACAGATGCTTCAACAGAGCCAAGAAATCTCCTTTGCTCAAGCACTGGTTGTTTTTTCTTGGGCTGAACTCAGAACATAAGCACATACAGATAACATAAAGGAAATCTATAATCTTACAGCTTTTAAGTAAAAACACAAGATACCAGACACTTACTGATAAGAAATGGACAGGATCCAAAAGAAATGAAGGCTTTGGGGCATAAATTCCAGGTACTGAAGCAACCAGATAAACAGAAGCCTGATCAAAGTTGTATTGGGCCAAATCCGAAATCCAGTCTGCCTGACTAGGTACATCAACCAGAAGCGATGCTAAAAAACCAGCAAGCTGTGCAGCAAAATCAGAAGTGGTTGCATTTTCTCCTGATCCCCCTTGCCAACAGTGGGGAAAAGTGACAAAAAATCAGGTGAGTTCTGACGAGGAAAATCTTGCCACCAAACAGTATTTGTCACACTAGTCCACTGACATAAAACATCATCCAGAATTGAAAAAGGAACCACTAAATATGTATTGCAATGAATATATTTGTCACACTAGTCCACGAAAACAACCTGTTTCATGACTAAATTTGCTGATGTAACAACAACACGTACGCTATCCTCCCTCAGCAAAACTATAAGTTTTGGGTGATGGCAGGCAATTCCTTGCTTTTTACGATCTTTTCCAAAAGCTATCACTTCAGGAAATGGAGGATAACTATAAAATAGAATCGCACAAATTAGCTAAAGGAGAGTCTGGCTGAAGGACATTAGCCATGTGATAAGAACATCAAAAAATATAAAGCACTTACACTACTACTAAATTTGGATAATCTGAAAAGGGAATGCAAGTTCTTTTGTCAGGCGACATATTCCAACAGCGCTCAGAATTATGGCATGCAATTGTTACGGGCAAAAGGTTAGGGATCTCACAATCTGAAAGAAACCTGGCAAATTTCCATCCTTGAAATGTTTAAAACATTTTATACAATGTAATGTGCACCAGTAACATTAACGTCCTTGCATCTTCCCTTTAGGTGTCAGAGAATTAAAAAAACTAAAAATTCATACACCAGAAAATGCATAATTAAACTTCAAAAAGATAACAACATGAAAATAGCAATTTCACATACGATTCTTCAAAAAGAAAAATAATCAGCTGTAAGGTCTTACAACCAATATTAGCTGTAAGACCCAATGAGCAACTATAAATGCATGAGTAAAGGAGCTCATTTATTGCCAAAATTTCAAAACTGCCACTAATTGTATTTAATGAAGTATGATTTGTTTATACCTGATTAGGTCTTACGGCCATGTTAGTTGTAAGACCTTGCAGCGGATTCTCACTCCTTCAAAAATTTAACAAGCCCACCTTTCAAAACATTTTTTCTCAGAAGCATGATTATTTGACTCGTTAATCAAATTTTGCTCAACCAGTTTGATTCACCACATTTACACAACATAATGGACTAATGAATAGCAAGTTGCATGTACAAATGCTAGACAAACAACTGCAAAGAAATCTAAACAAAAAACAATTTTGACAATTAGCATATACTCCATAATGAAACATACCATGATATGTCACTTGTAAAAGTAGCAACAAAGACACGGCAAATGCTTGTCACTGGATGGAAAAGTTCCTGAAGGGATACAGAAGAATGTTTGCTTCCAGTCTGGCCGTGAAATGAATCAATATTGTTCAAACGAATTGTTGTCCCCCCTGAGGAAAATTTCTCATTGAGCATTTCTTCTTCACAGTAAATCTGATTGACTCCCAAGGTGTTACAGCTCCCCTGTATTTTGTTGTTTCTTTGTGCATGATCCTTCCCTTGTAAATTGGTTATATGAAAGCTTACATCGTGTTTGTTCTTTGGAGAAATACAATCAACAGCTCTGCTGGCATCCGTCAAACTGTCATTTAATCTTACATTGGATAATATGGCCTTCTCTCTGCTTATGAACCTTCCAATCAACAAAGTTCTTGCAGATTCTACTATTGACCGACTCAATTGTTCATCCTCAGAAACATTTCTTCTATTTCCAGTTCTTGTGCATCTAACTGCTGAATATCTTCTGAATTTATGTCTCACAAAATCTTGATGCTTATAACTTTTAGCATCTGAAGAAAACCCATTTTCAAGCAAAGCAAGCTTGTTGGATTTATCAAAACTGGAACTTGCTTTGCTACATAACAAAGGTTCTGAGCTTTGCAATATGTCTCTGCATTTTCCCAAGAGAAAAAAGCTTCTCTTGATCAAATCCTCATTTCCCAATCTGCGAAGTTTGAGGTTTGCAGGTACAATCTTCTTCCTTGAAGCAATCAAACCATCAGGCCCTTGTAATCCAAGATTAATATCCACGCCTATATTAGTGGCTCTCTTTTTCAATACCGATCCATTTTTGTTAGTTGTCTCCTCAATACACAAAACTCTCTCAACAACAAAGCCAACATTGCAGCCATAAACAAAGGTAATTTCATCACCCACAAAAATTTCCGTACAACATTTTCTCTTGACTCTACTCCCATTCACAAACAGCCCATTGACAGAAGCCCTCGTCCTAACATTGCTGCCCCTTTCATGGATGCTCTCAAGCCGCTGAAACCTACCCTTAATAGCATTACTATTATCAACACCTGAAGATAAAGAACAGCCATCCCAAATGAATATCTTGCGCTTCAATCCATCAAACAAAACCTGGCAATGTCGCCTGCTCACACGATCATCATCAAACATCACATCACACCATCTACTGCTCCTACCCAGTGTATACAACTGATCGGACCTCAAGCAAATCAATCTACGATCAAAAAGGGCTCTCAAATGGCAATAACCAATGTTCGAAACAATCATCTGCCGCTTTCGAGGCGACAGCGACATATCCCCTCTCCCCTTTTACTAGATTCTTGAAATTGCATAAAAATTCTCAATCCGAGATTCCCGATACAAAATTTTAAATCTGTCCACTTGATTCCTTAAAAGAAATTACTAATATGCATACGACATTCGCGATCTGTCCGCTAGATTATTGAATTTGCAATAAAAAAAATAGCCACAAATTCTGAAAAATTACGGAATCAACAGACAATACAAATTTCTTCGCAAGGAACAACAAAGAGGTCAGAAAAACCCAATTTTTACATAATCGAGTCACAGGGATACCCGGATATGGAGAAGCAGATGCACAATCGATCCGAAAAAAATAGATGAAACTGATTTCGGACAAGATGGCGGAAAAGGGCAGCGAGAAAGCCCAAACAAACCCTAGAAAATTTCCCGCCATTTTCTCGAAAGTGGCCGGGAACGCCCCTTTGATCCGATGGGCCCTTTTTATTATTGTACTAAAGAATTACACGTGAAATTGTTTAATAATCAAAAGGCCAAGACGAGTATGTTTTTAATATATATATTAAAAACATGTAAAATTAACTCAAAAATATTATTATATTATTTTAATAAAAATAATGAATATCTCTATTTAACTTAATAAAAAATATCTTTTTAGAAGATAATAGTTACATACAAATATTGAAATTAATTTTAATTTTATGTTAAAAATAAGTAATAATCTTAATTGAGTAAGTATTAATAAGTAAAAACAAATTGAGTAAAAGTTTTATAATTAAATGTAATTTTTTAATTTGGATAGAATCATTCTCTAAATTTCTCTTATATAAATAATAAATAAATAAATAAAAATTCTAAATTATGCAAAAATTTTAAATTAAGTATGTATTATTAGGTGACAAATTACTTTAATTCGAGTAATATGATTATAATATATATATATATATATGTTCGTCCAAATTTTGCCCTAAGGAAAAATCCACAAAAAGAAATTTGGATTTGGAGGCCACGAGTGTCGAGTGAGAGAGTCACTCCTCAAGATCAAAATGATGGTCAATGGCCACACTATAACCCACGAGGAGTCACCTTAGGCTAAATTATGAAAAAAAAAGAATGAAAAATGAATAAAAATGTTTTGCCGATTCTTCTTTCTCAGATTGCGAAAAATCGGCAAGGGGGCTGATGTTCGTCCAAATTTTTCACCGCACCCCTCGGCTCAATCATGATGGTTAACCCAGCCAGTCGTGGTTGAACCCGTGGTTATGCCTAATTTAATAGAAATAAGATACGTGAGATTTATTCGGAAGGAGGGAAAGGGGTGGAAGCCGGAACACCAAGCACCAAGGGGTGGAAGCCGGAACACCAAGCACCAAGGGGTGCATGTGTTGGCGTGCAGCACTTCAGCCGGGTGTCTATATAAGGAGATGTTATCCTTGTGTAGAGGGGGAGAAAAACAAAATCAGATCAAAAGTGATCAAGTGTGGGTGAGTGCCTCCCTGCGTGGAGATGTGAGGTAGTGTCGGGTAAGGGGATTGCCGGTGTGTGGCTGCAACCAGCCTTGGTCGGGGCCAAGTGCTGGGCACACCCGGTAAGCTGTCGGTGCAGCGTTGTCCACCTGTGACCGAACCATCCAGTTCTATTCCAGCAGCCTCGAGCCTGCGTGCCGAGTGCTAGGGAAGTCCTGTCGAGTGTGTGTGTCGAAATGGCCATCCCACCGAGTGCATAAGAATTGTCTAAGTGTTATTGGATACTTGTGACTCTTTAGTCTCATCCCGCTGGCTCTTTGCGTGGCAAGGGCGCCTCGGTCCCACCGAACCCTTCCAACCCGACGCGGGAACACTCTAACCCGCACCAGCGGACGAACCCGCGCCCGAACAATATATATATATTAAATTTTATCAATTTTTTTGAACTCCTAACATATGTAGAATTATATTACAATATTTCCTAATAATAATGATAATTTAAAATTAAGTAAGTAAAGCCGTAAAATTACAATGGGACCAAAATCAACCAAAATACAAAAAAACTGGAATGTGATTAGAGCGGAAAATATCTTCACTTTATTGTTTGAGGGTTGATAACACTCCAACAACTAATTCGTTTTTATGAGGCATTCTTTGAGGTTTTTCACAGTTAAACAATTATTTTTAAATTGTTACATAATATATGTATATTAGATTGCTCTCATTGTAAATAATCCACATTATAGATAAAAGAGTTGTTCTGTCTTATTAGTTGAAAATAATGATCATAAATAGATATATAGATAAATCAAAATTATTTGACCAGAAAAAATTTATGTGAGCTTTGAAACATTCATCAAATGGTCACTCTCTCTCTCTCTCTTTCTCTCTCTCTATATATATAATATATACACACACATATGTTGTCTTTTCCCATCTGGGTCCAATTCCAATCACAATTCATATGGATGTACCCTGCAATCAAAAGATGTCATGTTCATGTTGGTTGATTGTTCTTATAAATAGCTGTTAGCTAAGGTTAAGAAGGCGAGATTTTTTTTATCCAAAAAAGATATTAAATTATTAAATATCAAAGCATACAAAATGCACAGCTCTTATCGCAGCTATTTTTGCATAAGAGTGTGCAACAAGATTCTCTGGTCTGGGAATCCAGGAGAGTTTTGTATTAAGGTTACAAGCATTCAAAAATAAGTTTTTGTAGAATTCTAACAAAAATTTTCAATGAAGCTGTGGTCTTTATCATTGAAAGCTTGCACCAAGGAACAGCAGTCCATTAGAACATGAAGCTTCTGTGATGGCCAATAAGAGTGTAGGTGTGATCTGAGTTCCCGAAAACCCAGTGCCTCGGCATGTAGGGCATTCAACGCCCATCCAGCTCCGGAGAGAACGAAATAATGAAGATTTTTGTTAGACCAGAAAATTGCTGCCCATCCAGCGTCTTTGGTAATGATTAAAGATGTTGGAGAAGTGACTAAGACTTCTTGCACCGAACTTGCTGCAAAGTGGGGAGAGGACTCAACATGCCCAAACATCGGGAGTAGATAGTGGCCATAACTAGGATGTCCCTCGAGATTGTTTCAATGTCAGTAGAGCCTCCAGCAAAAATGACTGAATTTCTGAGTTTTCAGATTGATTACGCCATGAGGAGCCATTTGAAGACAAATTGAGTACCCTCATTGGACCCATATGCATTAAGGAGGTAGGGAATAATGTCTACCATATCTATCCAATGGATATTTTCAGACCTTATGTTTAAAATTCTGAACCAAAGTGCTCTAGCAAAGGCACAATCTTTAAATAGATGGACCACGTTCTCTGGGTGTGCTGAACAAATTTGTCAGCAATCATTATCTAGGATTTGCCTTCATTGGAGAAGGGATCTTGTTGGGAGGATGTTTCTTCCTATTCTCCAACCAAAGAACAGTAACGGAGGAGGAATTTTGAGGTGCCACCAGCATCCTGGAATACTGGAATTAGACATCGAGTTTTTGCTATGGCGTGGTAGGCACTTTTGACACCAGAAGGTGAATTGATCCAAACAAGTTTGTTTGTCTTGAATAAAAGAGGATGGACTAGGGAGACCGAAAATGGCTTGAGCACAATCAGGGTGAAATAATTGATGAATTTTTTTTACATTCCATCTACCTCTTCTTTTGTTGAGTAGGGAAGGGACAGTTGAGAGAAGAGGAGAGAAGAGGATCTGATATCGGGGGGTTGAGTCTTGGATGAAATCTTGGCATGATGGCATGCACCCAAGGGTCTTCACCAAGCTCTATTTGAAATCCAACTTTTCAGTAACAGTTACTTTCAGGTAATTTAAACCAGAGGCAATTCCTTTTTCCAAGTTTGGAGCCTGAAGCCAAAGTTTTATAGGAGTCCACCATCCATTTTTTGCAAAGAGAATTTTGGAGATGAGAGCATTTGACTCTGACACTAGTCTCCAAGCGAGTTTGGTAAGTAAGGGGAGCTGGGACGTCTAAGTAGTGCCACACAGGTTGATAGCAATTCATTGAACAAGATGGGCTATCCACAATCTCATCCTCTCCAAATTCCAATCACCATTCCTTGCCCCTCTCATTTGAAAACCTCCCCATTAGATCAACTTTTTTTCACCGTCCCATCGCTCTCGCTCTCCCATGGCTTCGGCTACTCTCTCTGTAGCCAAGTACTCTCTACAGTTTATTTCTTTTCTCGCCGAGCTTTCCAGCTAATTACTTGTTATATCTCACTCTTGATAGGCTGAATTGCCACAATTGATCATCCCATGACGTTATAATTCGGTGTTGAATCTTTGCAGGAAAATGCGAGGGCCAAGAACCTGGAACGCTTCTTTGTCATTTGCCAAGAAGGCCTCCGACGACTTCTTCTCCGTCATCCCCTTACAAACATCGGCGGTATTTTCTTATTCTCCGTCAGATTCCCACTCTTAGTTAGCTGATCACAAGTCCTTGGGAGCAACTGTGGAATTCTATCAACTAGTTTCGGCAATCAAATGAGTAAAACACGTTTTAAAAACTGTTAATATGTGTAATTGTATTAATGATATATAGTCCATTGTCAAACTCGGAATTCTAAAGAAATCTTGGAATATTAACAGAGGTGGTTGTTAGTTGTTCCATAGAGATTGAAGGGTCTCAAAGCTTTTCTATAAATTGAGATTCATTTGTCTCATTCTAAAAAGGCAAGACAAGCAGAAGAAAAGCAAGAAAAAAAGAGATAGAGAGATATATAAAAATAAAATAAGAGGGAAAAATATTCTCTAGTTTATCTTATACGAAGTATTGAGAGAGAGTGAAATCTTATAATCACAATAGTATAGGGTGTGTGAGTAATCTTCTTTTACATTTCTATATATATTTAATGACTGTAATTTTTGGTTGAAGTAGTGAATTGTTCGTTGTTGCCCATAATTTTTGACTCTCGATTAAAGGAGGGTTTTTTACGTTAAATCTTTGCTCTTTTGTGGTTTTATTTTATCTTATTTTTCAGGTCTTATTTTCCCATTACTTTTGTTCGTTGGTTGATCTCTAATTTCGGGGATTTTTCTCAATAAGAACATGTAGTGGAAAAGCTTTCTATATATAGATAAATCCATTTAGATAAGGATCAATCATTCATCCTCTCAATGTTCCACGAGGGGTACTATTGTAACTTCGCTTATTTGAATTTAGCGCTTGTGCTGGTGAAGGTGTCTGCAGGGAGTGGCTATAAGAAGGAGTGGTGCAGGCCAAGATCAAGGTGGCCATCAATGGATGTGGAAGGATCGGCCGGAACTTCCTCCTATGCTACCGAGGTCGAAAGGACTCGCCCCTTGACGTAGGCGCCATCAACAACACCGGAGGTGTCAACCAGGCCTCCAACCTCCTCAACACAACTCCAAC
This sequence comes from Piper betle, assembly GCA_033002965.1. Classification (NCBI taxonomy): domain Eukaryota; kingdom Viridiplantae; phylum Streptophyta; class Magnoliopsida; order Piperales; family Piperaceae; genus Piper; species Piper betle. The sequence goes on from JAURVB010003998.1 coordinate 129,251, forward strand.
CTTGGCATCTTTGATGCAGATGTGAAGCCGGCTGGCAATGATTTCGTCTCCGTCGTTGGGAAGGTCATCAAGGTGGTTACCAACCGCAACCCGGCCAACCTCCCATGCAAGTAACTTCACCACCCTTACCTTCTATATCAGAATACGTACAGATCTTATTTTTATTGTTAGCTAGTTGCATTATCATGTATTGTTGAATTTGATTAGGGATTTGGGCATTGATCTTATGATTGAGGGGGCTGGAGTGTTTGTGGACAAGGAGGGAGCAGGGAAGCACATTGAAGCAGGAGCAAAGTAGGTGTTGATCACTGCTCCCGGAAAGGTTGACATTCCAACCTATGTTGTTGGAGTGAACGCAGATCAATACAGTCCCTCGGACACCATTGTTAGCAATGCTTCCTGCACCCCCAATTGTCTTGCCCCATTTGTCAAGGTCCTAGATCAGAAATTTGGGAAGCTCAAAGCTACAATTTTGATGAATATAATTTTCTGTTAGAAGAGATTGTATTCCTCGTAATTGGCCCAATTCTTGATACATGACAATGGGCTAATTAGTAAAACTTGAATTTGCTTGCAATTGGCACCAGTGGTAAGCTGTTGGTAGTTGATAAACCATATTGCTAATGGACGTTGTCACAGGGATCATGAAGGGTACCATGACCACCACTCACTCCTACACTAGCGACCAGCGGCTCCTCGATGCCAGCCAGCGTGATCTTCGCCGTGCGAGGGCGGCCGCGCTGAAAATCGTCCCTACATCCACCGGAGCGGCGAAAGCCGTTGCCCTAGGACTCCCCAATCTTAAGGGCAAGCTCAGTGGCATTGCACTCCGTGTGCCCACCACTAATGTCTCGGTTGTAGACCTAGTAGTGCATCTGCCCAAGAAGACCTTCGCCGAGCAGGTCACTGCTGCATTCTGGGAGGCCGCCGAGAAAGAACTCGACGGCATCCTCTCCCCTGGTCTCCGTCGACTTCCGGTGCTCCGATGTGTCATCCACCATGGATGCCTCACAAAAGTGATTGATTTGGCCGACATTGTTGCCAACAATTGGAAATTAGAAATGGAATGATGTTGTCACGTCATTTATATGGGAACTTTTCCATTTTGCCTTGATAAATTTTGTTTTTGTGGTTTAGGTTACAATGGAGGATATGGAAGCCTAAATATAATGATCGGGATGCACCATGACGATCCGAAGAAAGATTTTTACATTAGTGCACTAACTATTCTTCCCCATCTCCCAAGGTGCTTTTCGGGGATTATGGCTTTCCATTGTTCATAGAGACCCCTTGACATGTATCAAACCAAGTAATGATACTTTAAATTGTAGTTCCTTGTGCATCCTCTCGTGAAGATAGAAGTTCATATATGTGTGCATGGATATCACTGTATCTGAGTGTATCTGATTGCTTATGCATTTGATGTCTGATCTTTGATGTTCTCAGTCTGGAGCTTATTGTGTATCGTCAAGTTTTCCTCCTAAGCTGTTTTGTATTCCTTATAAAACGCGCAATGGTTTTTAAAAAACGTTGAAACTTGTTTTGTCATATGTGGTTCTGGTTTGTTTTTATGAACAAATCTGTCGCATTTCATGAAACTAAAATGCCGTTTCCAATTTATCATGCATGGGTGTTGGTAGATATCTCAAAAGATTCCGGCCTTTGGTAGACGCGATATCGTCCAATTTCTGCATTTTGACAACTACAAGAGCTAGCGTTTCCAGTTTGTAGGTTCATTTTCTTCTCCCATTTGATGAATCCAGGCTCTCACGTTATAAATTAACGGATTTAGGCTCAATTCATAAACTAGACAAATGAACGATTTTCGTCCAAAAAATTGATTTTTTTTTCTTTTAGGGTGGGTCTATTTGATTGGCACGAAAAAAGTATAAATATAACCACCCAATATTTCTATAATTTTTTTTATTTTTTGTAATAAAATATTAAATTGTATAACTTTTGTATAAAGTATAAATTTGTTTTGATTGAAATTGAAATTTTTTTGATTAAATTTCTAGACATATAAATACAATAAAATTTTTGACCTAAAATTTTTATATTTTTTTAATATAATTTTAGGATAACCAAACAGACCATTGATTAATTCGTGCCCAATACTTATTATCATCACCTGGATTTGATCACTATAAAACCTTCTTTTATTTTTTAGTTAAACCTAACTATAAAATAACCAATATTGCTAAGATATTCTATTAATTCAAAATTAACATAAAACCAAAACTATTAAATATAAGCAAAAGATAAAAGTTATGCAGATTATCATTATATATATATATTAATCAGTGGACTTGCGGGTCTTCAATATTGGCTAAGCCCTTTTAAATGGATGACCAAGGCCCATCTGTCCGTTGTCTTGGGCCTAAGCTCTTCATGTGCATGCCCTTCCCTGTAAGTCCCGGCCTGATCATAACACTGATAGGAAATTTCTGAGATCACACACCTAACCGAAGCCATGTATATTTGATTTCACCCTGATTATTGTATTTGATTAATGCTTGGTGCCTTTATTTTTAAAAGATTGTAGTTGTATACTTGGTACGAGAAGCTAATTAGAGGTCAAACTTAACTCATTAAACACGGCAAACATCTCATCAATGAGAAAGAAACAGTTGACTTGTAACATCTTTTATTTCAAAGCTGATTTCAACATCTTTGCCTGGATTATTGTGTGAAGTCAGCAACCCATCTACCGGTACAACATTATTATAGAAAATTATACATCATCTCGCCCTCGTGAACGGAGATTTGGCTCATCAAGGCGTGTTGGATAACATTGGCTCCGCTGCCAAGTCAATTAGGCAAAATTAAATAGAGCGGTCCAAGTCCACCATGCCCAATGGAGAAATCGATAAATGCCAATTAAGAAGCTTCATGCTTTGGCATGTTAGCAGACTTGTATCTTCCATGTTTTAGTTCAAATTTAAAATCAAAAGAGTGAGAAAGAGGTGCACGTTTGATATTGAAGGAAGGTTTGAGTCTTTGAACATGACAAATGATGATCCACATGACAGATCAAGCAAAGAAGTAAAGAAGGATTTGATTATTTGGTGTTTGGGCAAGTCTTGTGTATGGATCATGGTCTTGCAGGCCATCCATGAAGGATTTGATTATTTGGTTGGTTACATGCAAGATTAGTGCCCTTTACAAAGCACAATTACAACACTTGCTCCATCCTTTTTTGTTTGTCAGCAAGAATTCATGGCACTCTTGTCTGCTCTGATTTACCATTTGATGCATTTTCCTATCGTCCATGATGACCCACAATGTGATACGACATTAGATTAATCCAAAGTCTTGATAGCATCTCCCTACCAATTAATAACACTTCGTTGTCACCCACCCACACACCTTGCCTTTTGAAAATTATATGATTTGTATGCTTCACCGATGCTGTCAATCTCGGGGGAAAGAAACATTTTACATGTATCTTCATCTACCTCGCTAAACATACTTTAATGAAGTTCGGTACTTGTAGCGAGAACCGTACCTCGTTAAACAGGTTCAATTTGTTTATATTAAAGATTGCACGGTTGGTCTGGAGTCTGGACTTGGCAATATCAAAATTATGAATACGACTCTGTTTTTCTGATTAGAAAACTCTACACATAGATGATATCTATGCACTAAATATACATAGTGCAGACTGTTGACAATTAATCCTTACGGAAGCTGATTAAAACCTTCTTCACCGGCCGGCAAAGTGGGCAGGTCACAGAGCTGTGATGTTCATTCAATATGAGGAGATCAGGTTTTGTGGGTTTTTTCCCAAGTAAATCGGAAAGCAATTGTCAATAACCGTGCTTATCCAACAAAACAGGTTGCTAAGCCTAAGTTGTTTTTCTTCCCGGGAATCATGCAATTTAGAGCTGTTGAATTGAAGAAACGAGAGAAAAAGATAGAAGTGGGGCATCCTTTAAATGGATTGCCGTGACAGACAAGCGCTTTTAGTTTGGAGGAGAGCACCCAATATACGCAAAAGTGTCCATGATATGAAGCCTAATATGTTTACACATTTTGCACTGATCAATCAAATTGAATATGATGGTTAGGTCTTAATGTGATCATGAAAGGTGAGCCACCAACAAGAAATGTCAAATTAAAAGACGTGTGCCTTGCATGTACCCGGCTGCCTTGCTTGACTGTTCATGAATCAGATAAGTAGTTTCAAGTTGTGGAGATTATTATTGAAAATGAAGAAAAGAAATGCGAGCAGTACGACTACTACACACAGCATGGGACCGTTTGTTTTTGGTTGAGTACTGGTATGCAAGGCTGGCTGCTTTGTGGGTTATCAATGTCAGACATCAGATCAATACATAAAAACCCCACAAGTGGGTAGGAATTTGCAGGTTTTAAAGTGATTGAGATGTTGTAGTAGACGTGATTTCATACATGGAGATAAATAGGAATAGACAGAGTGCCATCACGTATTCACTAACTTGTCTTCCATCTTTTGGATAGTTTTGTATTGAAATGGGACCAAGAACATACAACAGTTCTGGATCAACAACTGCCACACTGTTTTCATAAATTATTATCGTCACCTGTCAAACTAGCTGGCCAGGCCCCAACCCAAACTGCTCATCCATTTGGCCATTGAACAGAGAAAATAAAGTAAAAGAATGCAAAATATAACAAAAAGGTGAATTCTGTAAGGTAATTTACATGGAACATAACCGAAGCACCTTGCATGTTCATTGGAAACCAGCTCCCACATGACAATTCTAGGTGCCAACAAGATAAAGATGCATTGAAATATTAATCATCTTTCTCTGTTCTGTTTGTTCTTAAATTTTGTATCTTATTCTTGATTCTACAAATTATATTCCCACTACAACCCAGAATTCTGACAAAAAACATTGAAAAAGTAGTGTAAATGGTTATGCCATTGAAATGTCTGCTTGGAAATACTCTTCCCTTTTCCAACCTCATGAAAGGTCCAGCAGACCCGATGGATTGCTGGATGGACCACCTCATTGAAATCCTATATGCCCGGTCAAGCATGAAATCATATCAAACAGGAATAAATTACCGATTCCATGGATGAGCAAAGGAGGGAATAGCAATAAACAATGGTTGTGAAACCGGCCATCTCCATCAGTACCAAAGCATGGACAAAGCAGTATTCCCATCCAGAAGAGGCGAGGGATGAGGACATTACACATTCCAATACAAGCAAACCTTAATACACCCTTAGTTAAATGACAAGGTGGTTTGTTCTATGCAAGCAATGCTTTTGTGAGGTTCTCTAGGCCTAGGAAGACAAGGACCTTTTCTTGTCCATTATACATTTATCTTCAAATCTTGGAGCCTTCCACCTGCTGTGGCTTAAAAAAGAGTGCACTGCACTAGTGTCAAACAATCGAAACGTAAGCCTGGGGCAGACGAGTCAAATGAAAATCCTAACAGGCAAACAACCTCTGCCAAATGTCTGCCACAAAGTAAAGAAGAAAGGTGCTTGTCCCCACCCTGATTTATTATACCTCTCTCTGTCACGATCAGCTTGAGCAAGAATATATAATTCGGAATACCCATGTAAGAGTTCGATCAAATCAATTCATGTCCTTGGCTACCACGCAATATAGTTTAAGATATTTATGAAAGAAGAAAACTTTGATATGAAAGCCAGATGCGTAGCTAGAGTGAGCTGTGGGGCATAAAATAATCACCATACATTGGATTATATGTAATTGCTTTGAATGATATGATGCATAACTGTTATTCTTATTTCTGTGGTCTCAGACTCTCAACCGGTGCAGACTTTTGTCACACCACCTCATATATACCTCATAAGAGGACACATAAAAGCAAAAGGAGCAAAAGGTGGCCAGATCTTTGCTAGCTACAGTTATGAAACTGGTAATGATCTTCATATTGTTTCACTAAACAATCTCTAAGTCACAAAGTCATTAAAGTGAGACCATGGCCATGCCCACGAGGTGGTCTGAATTGGGCAAAGACGAGAGATAAAGAGTCCGGTAGATATAGAGAGTTTGGCACTCAAAATTGTCAAGAACTCGATGTCGGTTACTTTCTTTCTTTCTCCAAGAATCTGAGGCATCAAAGGGGAAGGTAAGGACACTGGTGTTCATGTAATGCGGTTAAAAGCAAGCTAAACCATCCTCGTGATAGCAACTAGAAAAAAGCCAAAGTGGTGTTGTGGGTATCTTTTCCAACCTCTATGAAAAGACAGGCCTTCTCTCTAGCTATACACAAGGCTCTTTTGTTCTCTTTCATTATCTTCTACTCCACGATAATAAAAAAAATGCAAGGGTAGGTCTCTGGTCTGATGAGTTGTGAGGAACAAGCTTACATGAACATCGTATGGCCGGCGTGAATAATATGCATTTTGACGAAAACGACGAGCAGATGCATTTTACCAAAGAGAGTGAAGACAATTACTGCGAGATTCATGGTAAAAGACAGGCGTGAAGACAAATTATTATGCTGTATGCATCATATGCACCAACGTCCACCATCAAAAGTTGAAAAAAAGAGCCTGCTCCCGGTCAATACAACAGTAAGATATGAATAACAGCTGCACAAGTAAATCATCCATCCTCATCGTGCATTTTGCTCACAAATTTGTGATGCATACAAAAGCAAGACACCAGCCAACGCATTGTTTTTAACAATACGCCCATTACTTCCTGGGGTGAGACACAATCACCGACGTAGAGGAAAGGGGAAAAAGATGAGGAAATTAAGAGGTGCCCATCATTTCTTGTCAACTAAAGATTGATTTTTTCCTTTTCCGAGCAACTAGAGATTGAATGGAAGACATAAAACACCAAAGGAAATCAACCCCTTCATTAGAAGATTAGTGAGCTACAAAATTGGGTGTGTATCGCCATCAAAGGAAAAAAAGATGGCCGATTCACCTTAGTTTGCTTCACTTTTACCAAACCCTCCTCCATGCATGGTGTTAAAATTTATACACACAAGCAACACATAAACCCAATCAAAAATTATATCCACTCTCATTTGTGTCATTTTATGTTACTTCCTTTTTTTACTTGATCTTAAACTACATACATCAAAAACTCATAAAATCTATATAATGCCCAGCCTCCAGTATAAAGAGGTTTTAATATCATCAGATTACAAAAATTTAATCCGGATTTGTCGCCATCATTGCTCTCTTATTCCATCCCATAAAAACGAATTACGAAAAGAAACATCAATTAATTTTCATCTCTAAGCATTATGATTTCCCTAATACATAGTTTTTTTTACATTAATAATAACAAAAAGTATCTCTGATCTTGACACAACGATCTGACCCGTTTAGGACTCGATAACCAGACATGAGCGCTGCCGGAGAGGTCGGCGTCCACTGGCGGTGAATCAGGTGAGGAAGATGTGGAGACTACCGTCCTTGGCCGTCTTGCAGGCCGGGCAGGCGGCTATCTTCGGCTCACACCCCTTGCACAGGCATAGGTGCCGGCACGGCAGCAGAAGCACCGACACCTCGTTTTTCCTGCAGACCCGACACGTCCTTTCATGGCGAGAAACCTCGTCTTCTCCGTCGCCGGCTTTGCACGAGGACTCGGCGTCGCAGGCGTTGCCGGGGACGACGTCTGAGCTGTCCCCATAGCCTTCGGCGGCGGTCTGGTGGAGGAGCTGGTCGAGGGAGGAGCGGAGGCGAGCGACGACGGCCTCGTTGTCGCTGGCAGCGTTGCACCAGACCAGGTTCTCGGCGGCGAGGACCCGCACCCGGTCCTCGAGCTCCAGGTTCCGCTGCACGGCGGCGTCGAGCTCGGCGTCCTTGTCCCGCAGCCGCTTCTCCACTGCCGCGGCCGCGATCTGCCACTGCCGCCGCATGGCCTCCTGCAACACCGCCCTCATCCTTTCCATGTTCAGACGGAGCAGGGCGTCGATCTCCACGCTCTGCAGGTGGAGGCAGCCGGCGAGGTCATGGGCCAAGGCGCGGCCGCTGGTGGATGTCGCCGCCGAGTTCACGGCGCGGCAGTCCATAGGAAGCACAGCCGGCGACGGCGAAGGCGATACCGTCGCCTTCGCCGCCTCGAAGGCAGAGTGGTCGACGCGGGAACGCTTTCTGGGCAGGGGCAGATTGCAGGTGAGGTCGCTCTCGGGGTCGGAGAAGACGGTGCCGGCGTTGATAAACTGGTTCTCCACACTTCCTACAAATTACCATGCACAACTCTTAATCAGAAAAAATACAATTCATACAACTATAAATATACTCAAAAAAAACGAATGATCATCTGCAAAAGAAAGAAGCCGAGAAACTCACCATTGTAGAGGGCAGGGAAGGAAGCCATATTGATGGCGGCGGCGGGTGTTTGGTAAAAGCTCTCCCAATTCTGCTGGTTCATTTGAATCTCCTCTAGTCCACCATTACACACCCTGCATGACAAATATTTAAACCATGCATCCATTAATGTTCTCAAAATTCCAAGATAAATAAATATAATTAGAAGTAAAGTGCTCATGTATGATTGCAAGAAAGGATACGAGGGAGGAGGAGACTAATGCAAACCTGAAGATATTAGAAGGATACTGCGCTTGAACAGCCATGGAAGAAATTAGAAACGGGGTGTTGTCCATTCATTAAAGAGGAAGAGGAGTGGAGGTGGGCGCGGTTATATATATACGCTCCTTCCCTCTCTTTTTTGGACTCTACTTTCACCCAATCCCTTTATTATTTAATTCATTCTTTGATTCTTTTATCGTATAAAAGTGAAAAATAAATAAAATTTAGTTTTTAATAATAATTCGATCAATATTAAACGGCGGTCGACCAAATTTTAATTCATGATTTTGTTTGAGTTGTTTTTGGACCTTTAGTTGCAATGACGTGACACCCCCACGCGCGCGCAGGTGGGACCCTGACTTTGCCAGGTCGGATTGGGGATCCCGACAACTTTTGGGAGGGTCGTTGTGTGAGTGGTGGGGCCCGGCGTCAAGAGATAGAGAGGGAAAGAGGCCGTGGCGTTCTGCCTCGTGGAACCGACACCTGCTTTTGCATGCCCGCATTTACTCCGAGTATCACGGGCTTCGTCGCCACCGGCGGCGTCGCCGTTACCGCTTGTTCATATATCATCATTTCACGTTATTGTTATTATTATAAAGTCAGTCTCACAAGCCATGTCTTGAAAAAATGCACCACAGGTTATTATATTCATTTACATCACATTATAGAATCTTATTATTATTTTTTTGGAAACAAACAGAGCTCAACTATTAATTTAATTAATCTAAATTCGCTTTTCAATGTATAATACCAACATATTATAACATCTAATTTTAATCGGACTTTGTTTCCACCATTGTAAATTATTTAGATTTTTAAGTTAATATGAATTAGAATAATTTGGATTAATAATGTTTATATTTGATGAGTTTTAAAATTTTCATCGTCATTATTAATTGATATAAAGTTATATTTTTTTATTAAGAGATAAATGACTTGTTAAATACGTGTAAATATTTTATTGATTATGTTAAAATATATACATAAAAATTAACTAATGATATCATAATGATCTATTTAATTAAAATCAATATATAATGGGAAAAAATATGTATATTTCACATCAGTTTGATATTTTTAAATTATTTACATCATATAGATCAATCTAGAACTACAATATATATATATATATATATATTATTTTTCTATATAAATGAGACTCAAATATTACTTTAATTACTCAAAAAATTTTAATTTTTTGAGTAAAATAAATTGATTAATTTGATATAATAATATTTATATTGGACAAGTTTGAAATATTTGATCGGTATCATTACAAAAGTAATCATATTTTTTTCTCAGCAAATATATAAATAATTTAAATTTATCGAAATACAAGATTGCGGTAACTTAAATAAACAATTTTAATTCACAAAATAAAAGTAATATCTCAAAGTAACAATTATATCTCACAAAATAATACTTAAACTCAACGATTAGACTGTTCTCTACGATTGCGTACTTTTTTCTTGATTACTTTTCAAAAACTAATTAAACGCTCAAAATAAATCGAAGTCACTGGCGTGTCACGTGTGGAGTACGGCCACGTGGCCTTCGCCACTCCGTGCCGTGGCAGTTACAGAACCGTCTTGCTGACGTGGAGAAGGACGTACGATTTGGATATGGTTACGTATCACGTATATAAATAGATATTTGTGGATATATATATCTAATATTCAATTATTATATTAATCTAAACCGTCTTTGTTTGGAACCGGTCCGGTTCTCACGGGCTATCCCATCCTCCTTTGACTCCGTCCGATCCGGAGAAGGACCTGCCCCAGCCCAGTCAAAATCTCACAGGTTCCTCGTGCCTTTCTTTATTTTTTATTTCTTTTTTTTAAAAAAACAAGCGCAGGTTCCTGGTTGTTGATGTGCATTCGCCACAGATCTTCCGATTTTAAGATCTTCCTTCTTTCTCTTGTTTTTGTGTTGAGATGTTAGAATCCCAGGGCATCATGTGCGTGAGAATTAGGAGGACAAAAGTTGTGTTTATTTAATACTGTATAGATTAACTAGTGCTAGTCATCAGCTTTAATTTCGTTTATATTTAAATTTAGCACTTGTGTGAGGATGATACTTGCAAGTTTCCCCAAATTATGTGATGATTCGCTCTTTCTTTATCCGCCCATACCCTCTCATTGTCTCCTTTTCTTAATTTTAATTTCATGATCCCTATTTTATTCATCAACTATCCCAACATAAAAAGGCTTTCTAATTCCAATACATTGCTACAATGGCTCTCACTTAATTAAACCTGAGACTTACCCAATATTTTTAGATGAATCCTCACCCACATGCAATCTCTACTATCGTCTTTTTATTTTTAAGTTTTAGGGTGAGCATAGGCTCAATTTGGAGTTATTAACAATGGGTCTGATGCGAACGCGAGGTTTACTAATTCTATATGCACTTTTGTTTGGTTTCTATACACTTGTTGAAGTTGATTTTGTTAAGGAGGGAGGGGGAGGGAGATGGGCTGGGATCCAAGGATGCATCAGTACCATCCTTCTCAAAATAATCAATCAATACCCTCCAATATCCCTCCAAAAAATCGTAACAGACACCACCAACAACTCACAAGAAACTCACAGAAGGGGGTGATGTATACAATACCATGAAGAGGAAAAGAAGCTTTGAGAGAAAACAAGAAAGGGAAGAGGAAGGACAAAATGGTGCCCCATGGCAATGGATGTTTGTCTTCATGCTTGCCACGGCTTTCCCACATCAAAATCTGCTTGGAAGTAATTTGGAGTGGACCACCTCATTCCTTGTTGATTTCAAAGGAGGATAGAAAAATGCCATGGGATCGACTTCGATACATGCATGTACAACCACCAATTTCATTTTCTTTTCCTCATGCAGTTCTAACATTGTTTTCCATGTCTTTTCACTCACCGATATTACGAACTCAAATCGGTGATCCTTTTATATTTATTCATATTGACACTACATTTTTTGGTTTTATTTACCTTTTAATTAACACGAAAGGGTATTCAACTGCATCTATACATACATATATATATATATATCAACTACTATATGGCTTTAGCTGGCTCTTAAGTTAATCAAGAATATTTGTGTCATCATCCTCAATCAAGAAGACCATTTTGGTATTGTTTTTAATTAATCAATGGGATGACATGAATTAAATTAAAGAAAGAGGTTGGACTTTCATAGGAAAAAAACCCTGCAGACTCAATTTAACATCAGGGTATGAATGACCAAGCAATTTGCATTTGATGTTCTTCTCAAACAAAAACGGAAAGCTTAACCTTATCCAGTCAATGAGTGGATGGCTAGCGAATTATATAGAGGGAATAATAGAGGTAGCAGTCTTGTCTATTCAGCTCTATAGATTGGAATTTTATGGCTCCACTTGTTTCCTATTTGAATATTGATCATGTCATAATCCATGCTGAAGACCTTAGCTTCATTTTCCATTTCCACTTTATCAACTCTTCTAGTCTATGCATTTCATAAGCATAAAACTAAGAATTTATTATTCTATAATTACTTCTAATTTCACATCTCTTGCGAATGACTAAATAGACAAGGACAAGCTCTTCTTTTACTAAGTGGCATCCCAACATGACAAGCATCGTTTATTAGTCGCACTTCTTGTTCTTCTATCTACATATAGACTAACCGCGTAATGTGTTGATGATATGAACGCTATAATCCACATTTGACTATATTCATGGTGGAGGTTTTATACACATTTTACATGTGTGAAAAAATATATATCTACCAAATACTTTAGTCATGCTTTCACCCTCGCATGGAAAATCATGAGTACTCGATTTCTTTGGTTGAATTCATAGTGCTAGTGATCATATTGAGTGGAAGAATAACAATGTGCACAACAAGATGAAGACACTTAGGTTCCATCAAGTAAGATCTTCACATGACCAGAAAGAGACCACATCTTGAACTTTGGCCACTCAACCAGCACTTCCAGTTAAGAAGAAAGCATCTTAGACACCAACACCATACAAGCACATTATATCTCGATGGTTCCATGCGCCCAATATACTTTTGGTTATCATCATGTGGTCATGTTGTCCCACATAATTTTCAATCTTTGAGGCATGACTTTACACATACTTGTTTTTGTGGGCATCATTTGATGTCTTGGACTGGAACATTGCAACACCAGAAAAAAAAAGAGATACATTGAAGATATACATGTCCTTAATTATTCATCACCATCCTCTTGTAATGGTTTTGGCTACTCTACAGAACATGTGTCTTTCATATTTTTCTTTCTGAATAAATGTCAGCTCACCATGCATTAGCCATTTTGATTCTGAGAGTGGAGATTGCTTTCTTCTTCTTTTCTGTCACTCGATTGAGTGGGTTGTGAACTAACATTAGTTGATCCACTCTAACCTATCGACTTTCAACATGCTTGTGCTCATGCAATTATAGTTGTACAACTGGTGAAAGTGCATTTTGGGCTAGGCTCACTACAATAGATCAACCTTGTCTTGAAAAGATAGTATAAAAACATGGGGATGTGTAAAACTGTACATTTGTGAAGCTGTACATGTCACAGTAAATTTCACATGTATTATCAAAAGTACAAAAACTTTCAGTTGATTTTACACATTGGTACATATGAGAGCTGAGTAGTTCGAAACCATAGTTGACTGCCAAACTGTAAGAAAATATTAAGTTAACTGAAAGAGAAATCATTATAACGATTCATGATCAAAATTATATATGTTTACCATCTTTGGAATAACTATTATTTGTGTGATAACGTCAACTATAAAAGATATTGTTCATTTGATTTCGATGATGGATCTGATCTGATTACGTACACATGATTCAGAATAACTATTTGTTTCTCATGATTTAAGATTCTAACTGAATCGATGTGACAACAAATTTTGTAAGTTTTTAGCTTATCATACATCTTCAAACTCTTCTGGAAATCATCCCAATTATAGGACTAGTTAATCAGATGAAGATCATACTCAACCAAAATAAAAAAGAAACCGAGAATGTGATATGTTTCCTCACTCCATTTGCAGCCAATCCAGAACATGTACTAACAAGTAATGTCACCTTTCGAAAGACAGCTCATGACTTGGCTTGTCATCAGTTTATCAAGCGCTAATAATCCACATTGGAACTATCCTTTCATGCTATCTTAATATTTGCATGATTGGATTCTACAATCATGCAAAAATATGAAACAAGAGGTAATCAGGGACTGGTCCAGGCTATCATGTATGGTAGCTCATTTGATGCCAAACATTTTAATTACAGATATTGACTGCTCTCTTTGTCCATATCAATTATTTGTTGCCCATTTGGTTACTTTGTTTGATGATTATTTAGCTTTATGACAATATATTTGGCTTGATTTCACGTGGGTTTTGTTTCATTTAGTGTGAAAGCTATCTGTATGATAATGAGGAGGCATATACACAAAAACTTTGCAGAGACAACGTAACAGACATATTCATTGTGAATGGACAACAGGCAAATGTGAGCCACTGTGCACCCATGATGCTCTGGCGCAAAGAAAATGTAGAAAAGAAGTTGAAAGTGAACACTACTTCAACTACAAAGTTATCTGGGGTACGCAGCAATGCCCATCAATTTCAAGATAAAGAACAACGAGCAATCCCAGCTGGAAAAAGGAAAAGATAAAACAGACCTGGCCCCGGGTCGAAGTGAATGTGGTGTCAACACATAACCATGACGTTGATGAGTTCAATGTCACATCTCAATCAGTTCAATGTGGTAAAAAACCAGAGCAGGAGTAGATCATGAGTACAATGTCACATCTTTTTCAGCTCTATTGAGGTTATGATCACTGCTCAGAAACGTTTAAACTATAAGGAAAAAGAATCTTTCAATGCCCAAGACCACCATGCTTGCCCACTATGAAGGAGGGAGGGCCCCCCGTCCTCATGGTGGTTGTGAATTGCAAGAAAGTGTCGGCTGCTACCACGGGAGGAGATTGATGCTACTATGGCTGATAAAGATGCATGCCTTTTCTGTCTCTTTTCCTACATTTTCCCCATCCTCTCTTCGTCCTTTGTTTGGCCCACTCTTTTATGTTTAAAAGATTTGACTGTCTGGTAATGGTTGAAGGTACTAGAGAGGATAGGACGTTTGGTGCAGTGGCGAGTACTATCTCACGTCTTGGTGTTCATGGTTTACTTTCACCCTTGATGTTTACCAGGGTAGCGTGTATTTGTTGGATGTTGATATGAATGCCTTCCAACTTGCCCGTATGAAATGTTGTCTGTTCTTCTTGTATGTGTTTAAGTCCAGAATAAACTGGAACCCGCTCATGGCAAAGACTCGTCCCAAACAAGAGCACTGCTTGGCTCCAATCACCTTAAAACCCAAAAAAATGGCTACAAATCAAATAGGAAGTGATAATTCATTGGTTGATTGCATCATTAACCATATGTTTTTATGTACAAGGAATACAACTTTTTACCATCGAAACAGTATGGAAGAAAAACTTGGAGCCAAAAGACTAATTTTTCATGTATTAGCATTTGACATTATTAATTACTCTTTGGGTTCATTCAAGGCATTTACTGTGTGCATACATTTTATCATTTAAAGATATAATCTACCGGTTTATATCATCGAGCTACGCATGAATTTGTCATTGATAAATTTGAACAAGATTGGTATACAAAATGAGTATCTTAAATATACAAGCAGCGGGCTAAAATAATCAAATCACAAAAATAGAGTGTCAATAAAAGAATTGTAAAGATAATGTAGGGGGAAAAAATTGTAATGTTCCATATATAATGCCTATAGGTTATCTGTGCAAAGAGCTTCCTCCCTATCAAGAAGCAATGGCACTCCAAGATTACCTAAAACAACCAGTGACCTCTCTTTGGTTTGCGCTGAGAGGGATCATCTGTGGCACAAACAATAAGCAGAGGTTGGAAATTCTCGAATGCAGGCATAAGTAGATCACATCATTGATTAGATTAAGTAGTGAACATTACTAACCGCTGACATCATATATAGAATTGTAGTGTATTTCAGACCAGAAACTCAACCAAAGTTCTGTTTCAAAGGCATCAAGATAGAACCAATCAGTTCCAATCTGGACAATCATGAGTTGAGGTCATGACAATCAACTTACACATAGAAGATGAAGATCTGCTTTCAAAAATATTTACCTCGCGAAGGGGATTGCATTCGAGGAAGAATTTCAATAAAACAGGTGTCTCTAAACGATGTTAGTAGGCATATCTTTGCAGAAAACTGCAAACCAAGTAGAAAAAGTGATTTTCAGAAAGCCTCCCAAAAGTCAACTTCATAGAAATCACTGAAAATGAATGTTACATTACCTTGTCTGCAGCAGCTTGGAGTGTTAAATGATCCCCCCATTCACCTAATCTGAATACAGTAATAAAGAGATCATCGGAAAATGCCAGACTTCCACAAAATTTCTGAAGTAAGAAGCACTTACTTGGACATTTTCTTGTAGTAGGATTTATATTTCATTGGAACATAGCCTTCATACAAGGATCGAAAATCTTTGAGCTGGATAAATTGCCCAGTAAAACTCATTGGCCAACAGTAGATGGAAGGTTATTTCTAATTCTAATGTAGCTAACTTAGCAATAAGATTCTGACCTGCTTAACAATTTCTTTCCTCACATACTTGTGGTGCCCTGGCGACCTATACAATTGGTCTGAAAGGGCACGAAACTGAAATACCAAAAGAGAATGAATTAAATGCAAAATAGCAAATTAAAAGAAATTGAAAAGGGAATCCTTCACCATTTACATACCTGACAATTACCATCACCAGAAACTTTTACTTCATACAGACCATACGCTTGCAACCTACCAGAAATTATATGGCAGATTAGATAGCAGTGTAAAATCCAATGTTCTCTGTGAGCAGAGAGAAAACTTGGCATACTCTACAGCCCACATAGATATGGACACTTGCTTGGAATTTATTGTTCAAAAGCACAATACAATACAACTTTTTACCTATAATTTTATCCGAAGCAGCCATATATCAATTTAATGTGGTAGCTAAACTACTGCTTACAATGATTACTGCATAAACCTACATGCTTTTACCACCTCATACATATATACTTTAAACCATACACAGAAGATTACCTAGAAACAGTTTTCAAGTACACTGGACATTTAACAGATTTTTCCAGATGAAAAGAGTCACTCTTGTCAAAGCATTCATATTCACCAATTCCCTGGTGAAAATTTACAATCTGATTTAACTGAATGATTTATCATACATTTTGACTCTTTGTTCTTCTCTGCTCTCGAACATTCATGAGAACCGTGTAGAGATCATGCGCTAGTATGTTTGTCGACAAGATCTGAGATAATTGTACGAGTACTTTTCGATGAATTTCATTATCTTAGTAATACAAGAAATAAATAATCTTAGCTAATCATTAGCCTGGAGAGAGTTGCCGACCAGAAGGATTCACAAACAATTCAAACAGGAGACTTATATCAAAATGATAATATTCTACTCAAACACCTTGTGTTATGGTCAATGTTCCATGTACTGATAAATTTCAGTGTATCACAGATTCATCAAGAGTGTCGTTATACAGCTTAAATAAGTTGAAGGGAAAAGATATGCACACCTTTGAAGTAGTCTCTGGTGATCTAAACTGGAGTCGCTAACGTTGGGTATGTACATATTGATCCGAGGAACATGCTGTTTCAAGATTATTTGCAGTTAGTTTCCTGCCAAGTTCGCATTCATGCTAAAAATTTGACGTCTACGCTGACTAGAAAAAAGAAGAAAAACATCTACATTCATGATAAAAGTTCAAACATAAAATTGACGAGAACTACATAGGCATCAGTTTGTTTATTCCAAACAAAAAACTCACCGGAATTGATGAAAGATGAGAGAGGCGCCGACCAACAGCACCATCTAAATTGGCATATTCCTCCGACAGTACAATAGCTATCATCCTGTCATCCTCAGTTCCCATCTGATTGCCAGCCGAAGCAAAGTTAGAACAGCCAGCACCACCATGAAATCTTTCTGTCATGCTTTAACCTGATCAAGATGAAACCAACAACACATAAAAAAATATCTTAACAACTAGGACAGACAATTAATCATCATCCTCTCCCGCCTAATCCCAGATCATCCATCCACTTGTTGCATTGTACTGGATCGTACATCATGTCAATGGCTTATATCTTAATCTCGTTTTATCTTTTGCTATACTCCAAACGTGAAAAATGAAGCAACAGTCAATAGTCATTCCGACAATTCTGAAAAAACTTACACGGACATTGATCATAATCATCATCATCCAACGAATCCCAAATAATTGGGGTTCGGACATGGACCATATTCTTGCCATTACATATCTTGCACCGGGTGATCGATAGCTCTAATCTTAATCTCACTTATTGTTTTACAATACTAATTAAATGCATCAAAAGAAGCAACAAGCAAATAATCAACAGACAATTCTCAGAAGATTTAGATCCTAGACATCTACACTAAAACCTAACGTATCTCCACTAAAATATGACCAATGATTGAATCAATCATATCCCAATTAGCTACAACCAGAAATCCCAAAATAACAAAGGCACTGAATTAATAAAACAACTAATTAAAACGCAAACCTTAGGAATATGAAATGACCTCAAAAACCGAAGCAATTGCCCCGAGCCAATCTATATGACTATGAATATGTATCAATCAAGGTAGAAAAGACAGGATCTTATGGACCGAGAAGAGAAAAGTAATGATCGAAAAATCTGCGGAAAGGACACGGGTTCAGATACTTTGAGTTGGACACACGGGGGCGAGGAGTTGATTGGTTGGGACGATTTAGGACGATGAACGATGATGGGCGGAGGTCGTCGGTTGGACGGAGAGGTCGATATTGTAACAAGTGTAATACCTTTGATGTCAAAAAAATGTGTCAGCAAGGGTCGACGTTTGGTTGGTTGGAGCAGGTCATCTTTCCCGCGTTTTTTAACCGTCACAATAATCCTTTTTCGTGATTAAAATGTCATTTGATAGGTTCAAAGCGCCGTAAAAAAGTTGTTTTATTATTTTAAATTATGTATAAATTATGGTTGCAAAAATTGAAATTAGAATAAGGATCGGTTTTAGAGGGAATAGAAATCAGAATCGGCCTAAATCGGATAAGAATTGGTCCAATTTAATCAGTCGTATATAATAATTTGACAACTCATAATATAAATATATAAAAATTAGACATTGATGTCATTTTAATATTATTGTGTGTATTATATTTTATAATATTTTTTTATATTTTTTAATATTTTTTTGAATTATTTAGAGTTAGTTATTATTTTTAATTTTTTGATACCAGTCAAGTTTTAATTATAAAAATGTCACCACAGGTATTTCTTTCCCCTTTGCCTTTTTTCTCCTCCATCCGCCCTCCTTCCCTGACACCGCTACCCCACCCTGCCTCCCCCTGTTGGCCGAGCCCTGCCCCTCCAGATCCTCCCCCTGCCCCCCACCTAGCCCCCCTGTCACTCAGTCGCTGCCATCGCCGCTCGTCGTCACCGCCCCCTACCCCCCACATAGCCCGGCCCCACCCTATCCCGCTCGACCGTCGCCACTTGCCGTCTATCGCCACCGTTCGAAATCGACCGATTTGGGCTAATTTCAGAATTGGCCGATTCAGATGAAACTGATTCAAATGATTTTTTGAATCCGTTTCCCACCGATCCGAGTGGAATCGTCAAATTCCAATTCGAAATCAGCAATTTTCACAACGCTGGTACAAACATTTTGATAGTTGTTTTTTTATGACCGTGATTTTAATTCTTGCTCATATATCATATGTTTTCATTATTTATTTTAAACGTTTCATTGCTCTCCTGTATGTTTCAATATTCAAACATCCTACCCTTCCAAATCGAACCAAATTAAGGCTTTTTCAAAATTAAAATTTAAGGTGTAATACATTATAAATATTTGGGCAATGTACAAATTTGCATTGATCTGATATAAATCCGGTGAATTTTTATTATAATTAGGTAAGATGTCACATCATATATGGCTTGTACTATAAATATATGTAAATACAATATAAAACTCACATTGTAATAACAAGATAGATTTTAATAATTTAATATCTTAGATATAAAATTTGATTAATTTTAAATATAAATCTTAATTAAACCATAAGATAAATTATAATAAATTAATTTTTATGACATTTTTTCAAGGGAAGTTGGTTGAATTTTGTCAGAGGTTAGTTTGATTCAAACAAGTGAACCTCTTGAGGTATTTTTATTATTTTTATATTAAAAATTAAAGTAAGTTAGGTCCGAACTCAAACCCTTTACAGTACGAGGCATTTTTATTATTATTTATTTTTATTATATTTTAATTAGTTAAAAATACACTTTGAATCCATTTTATTAATAGTAGGCAATATACTATGTCATACACGACTAATAATATGGATAGATTTTAATTTTATTGATAAATTTTGATATAATAATCTTATATATTATATATACATTCCGGTTGATTGGGACTTTAAAATGGATTCTAATTGAAAGAAGATACAGTATTATAATTTATTTATTTTTTGTTAAATTTTAATTTTTTTTATTTTGTTAATAAGAGGACATGAGACTTGTTGTACATAGGAATGAATCTAAATTTTAAACATTATGGGCTGACTATGTCGACAAGCTAAATCTGATTATTTTTCAACATTATGGGCTGACTATGAGAGAATGCTATTTCGGATCCAAATATTTGCCTTCCATTAAACCTGCCAAATGCCAATGGCCCATTTACGGTACCCCATTCGTCCGGGCCCACTTTATCCAGGACGGTCCCACTTCACGAACCGGACCCACACGGCCTGGTCAACTCGAAGACTGGCGACCAGTTTGCAAGCCTCCATCACTCGCCTCGCCGAAGCCCGAGCTCGCCGCCGGCGAATCAGGAAATAAGCGATCGCCGGCGAAGATGGGCCGTCTCGCAGCGGCCGCAGCCGCCGCCGCGACGGTAATGGCGGCACTCTGGGCAGTGAGCGTTCAGTACGGTTGGGATAAGGACGCGGCGATGCAGGTGTTCGTCGAGATGAAGCGGCGGCTGGGGCCGTGGGCGATGCCGGCGTACGTCGCCGCACACACCGTCACGCTGGCGCTCTGCCTCCCATACGCCGTCTTCTTCGAGGCCGGCGCGTCCCTTCTCTTCGGATTCGCCCCCGCCGTGTTCTGCGTCTTCTCCGCCAAGGTCCTCGGCGCCTCCTTGTCCTTCATCATTGGCAGGTTCGGCATCTCTCTCTCTTCTTTGGAATAAATTTTGGATCTTTGGCGTCCGGGTTTGAGTTTAGCAGGTTGATAAGTTGATTTTGGAAGGGAAGATGCTATCTTTATGTGATTAGTGTTGTTGGCGCTTAGTTGTTAATGGAATTTGGTGATTATCTTCATGCTTGAGCTTGTTGAATGTTTGAATTGCGTAATAAATGGACGTAAACTAGCTTCGTTCTATTAAGTGCTGAAATTTCTGGTTTCAGAAGTTTAATTATCTTAATAGAATGAATTTTTGATTTTTTTGTTAATTATCTTCCCACTTGAGATTGTTAAATGGTTGACCTGCAGCGTCAGAAATGTGTGGTTGTTCCATAAGAGCCGAAATTTATGATTCCGTAATTCATAACTGGTTAAAACTTCAATCTTTTGCATCTGGATTTGGCATGATTTGTCTTCATGAGGTCCGATATGTTCACCATAGAAGGGAAGCTGATGTCTTTGTGTAATTGATTATATTGGTTCTCAGTTTTTGTAAAAAGGAATTTTGATGTCATTGTTAATTATCTTCATACTTGTGCTTGTTGAATGGTTGATTTGCAACCGAAATGTGGGAACCAGCATTGATATATTGGCAGCGGAAAATTCTGCTTTCAGAAATTGATAAATAAGTTGAAACTTCTAACTTTTGCATTTTAGTTGGTCTGTAGGAGAGCTGATAAGTTTTTATTTAATGGGAAGATGATGTGAAATTGATCAAATTTATAAGTTCATTTTTGAAGGGAACTTGTTGGCGTTAGTTTTGTATCTGACAGAAGAAGAAGAAGAAGATATTGATTAAATTTTTTAAAAAAACTTCAATCTCTTTATTCATCCTACGAGAACCCGATGCTGGGTAACGTTTGGCAATAGTTTTGTATCTGACATTTCTGGTTCCATCTGGAGTCATGTTTTATTACTTTAACCTTGCACTTCATTTTCTCTAGATGCATAGTTACCTCCAGATAGATCAAATACACAATTAGTATTAATTGCTATTTATGATTAGTTGATCAACTTAGATTATTTGATACAGTGATGCACCAGATTCATAATCACAGCTTTTCCAAGGGTTATTTATATATTAAGAACGACCATTAGTTTCAATGCTAAATGGTTATTTTTATCTTGGTTCAGACTTGTTTTTAGAAGCTCAAGATCAGCGATGGAGTGGGCTCAAAACAACCAATATTTTCATATCCTTTCAAGAGGAGTTGAACGAGATGGCTGGAGATTTGTGCTTCTCGCTCGTTTCTCGCCAATACCATCTTATGTTATCAATTATGCCTTAGCTGCAACTCATGTCACGTTTCTCTGCGACTTCCTTTTTCCCACAGTTATTGGATGTCTCCCTATGATCCTGCAGAACACTTCCATTGGGAGTCTGGCTAGTGCTGCTGTAGCTTCTACTACAAGTTCTCATAAATCTCAGGTTTTCTCTTATCTCTTTCCGTTACTTGGAATTGGATCCAGCATTCTGATCTCCTTGAGGATTAAGAAGTACTCTTCTGAGATCACTTCTGCTGGGGCGTTTGACACCGGCAAGTCAACTTCCCAGAAAATTAGTTCCAATAATAATAACAGTGATGACAGCCCATCACAAACTATGGAGGATAAATCAGCCAAAGGTCTCAAGAAAAGGCATTAGGATCAAAATTTTCATGGTCAGAATGACCTTAGTTTATCGGTACATGTATCTCTGTTGATCGCATTTCTTTCTGAAGTTTCCTGATTTTATATCTTTAGTTTATGGATTAGCTTACTCTTTGAGAAGAACGCGTGGAATTACAAGGAAATGAAAGCAAGAAAGATAGAATCACTTTTTTACTTCAAATGGTCACAAGAAGGATGAAGTTTTCTTATTTAAGAGGAGCTCCTTATTTATCTCCATGTTTTTTCTATCATGCTCTAGAATGAATATCTTACAATGATAAAGTTAAATAATAGTTTCTATAATCAAATATTTACCTGACAACTGTAAAAGTTAAGCGTTATTGCTGAAAAATTTTAAATTTTTTTACTAAATAACCACAGAATATGTGGATCAATGAATGCTATATGAAGTCGTCTTCCGTGTGGATTGTTTTTTCAAAGAACTGTAGAATTTAGCTGGTGCAGCTATTCATGGGCCAAACCAGAACATGGTATTGTCTTTAAAAAATGTAGGGTGAATGGTAGAAGTTGTATGTAAGTAGCGGTTTGGAATTGTTACTTGAGATCAACCCGAGATAAAATCGGGGAAAATACTCTTCTGACTGGGAAGGACAACATTAAGAAAATTCGTTCTCCTTAATTTACAAATAAGATCATCTCCTTCACTAATACATAGACAAGATTTACCACCCACCTGTAACACATCTACTACCGTTAGCAGAAAAGTTCAATTAATTGTCTCTCATTATTC
Organism: Piper betle; assembly: GCA_033002965.1. Taxonomy (NCBI): domain Eukaryota; kingdom Viridiplantae; phylum Streptophyta; class Magnoliopsida; order Piperales; family Piperaceae; genus Piper; species Piper betle. Next base: position 152,482 of record JAURVB010003998.1, read on the forward strand.
ACTTTCAGTGGAAAACATCATGTTCCAAATGCAGACCCGCACGTAGTTTTCTGAGAAAGCGTTGCACGGTCGAAAAGAACCTGTAAATTGACAAACTCAATGTGTTTATATTAAGTAGTTAGTTGTCTAAGATCACAAACCCAGTCAAGCGATACAATTGACAAGTCTTCCAATGCAAGGCACATGATAGATTTTGGACGAGGAAGATCATATATGGAGTCAAAGATGCTTAGTATTGGCTAAGCTACAAGCCCAGACGCCATTCCTGACATTTATCTTAGCTTGAAGTTGAAGTGAGAATTAGGCCGCAACCCAAAGGACCTACCACCCGGAACAGATCAGTAGTAATATAGATTGATGTGGGAATACAATTCCAATAATCAATTGACTTTGGCTGATAAACTTGGAGAATGATGCCCAAGCTTCTAGTCTCACTTCATCAAATAATACTTTTATTTTACCAGATCGTCTGAATTTCAAAGAATGGGATTTATTTTGCTTGATAATCTCTTGTTTGAAATGTTCTACATGAATCAATTGACCAGTGAAAGTGATTAGTTAATCAGAAAACATGGATGCATCTTACAATAGGTGTATGACTTTCAACTTGATTAGTCTCATAGGAGGATCGTGTATCTCATGTTGGGCACAGATTAGACTTAAGCTGCGGAGAAGAGGAATTACAATTTTCTTATTGAGTTATTTGTGGGTTTTCCACGTAGCCCAAATTAAGTCATGACCGTTCTATAATTTAGTGAAACATAATGTACTCTCTGTTCTTGCCAATACTCTTGAGTACATAAAAAACTATATTAACCTAAATATTGAAGAGATGTTGGATTATGCTGTGTACAAGATGTTTATCACATGCATGGAAGATTACCAAAAGAAATATACATGTAGAAGCTAAGAGCTACCGATGGATAAACTTTCGACACCATTCAATCCCAATTCAACATTGACAACAGCTTGGAATTCTATTATCACACGCACCAAATTAGTGGTTCCTTATTATCAATCGTCTTACTTGTTTTTGCCTCTTACGGGGCAGTTGGTTGGAATAACAAATTTTATATTAAATTTCAATAAAATTTTGTTACAATTTTTTTTATATTATTATTGGAAAAAATTAGTACTAGAAACCGTTGATCTAAATAGATGTGAGCCCTTAGATTAGAACAACGGTTTAAAAAAAAAAACAGTCATGTGATTAAAATAGATGACTAGATTTAATATTAATACTAAGCAAAAGCTTACAAAACAACCTTTGACAAACTACTCTTATCTCGTGAGTTTTATTCCAGCATTTGAAAAAATAAAGTCAGGTTAGCCCTCTTTTTTATTTTGTAGCATTTTGTGAGGAATGCCGCCATTATTTTATATGTTATTAACATTCAGACAAACACATTTCTTGGAGTCCCCAACATCTCCCATTAAAAAATTTCCTCGCCAAAGATTACTGAACGGAAACAAATTTAGTGGCAGTTGGATCAGAAGTAGGTCGAGTATAAGTACACACTTCAGAGAAAAGAAAGCAAGTGAAGCTTACATTTCAACTACAGATCTACTTATAAGACTACAGAATCTCATTTCAACAACCATAATACCTTCCACCCCAAGCAAATTAGCCAAACGTTGTTCTACCTGTTGTATTGATTTGGTTGAATCCCCCAGAGATACAACTATTTTGCCCCCAGAACACTTTGAAACGACGATTCTCCCTAGGCTCCAAGCTAATAAGCTAAGCTAGTGAGTCATATCAATGTAACAAAAATTTTCAACCATGAATTTCTCTTTAAATTGTTGGCGTCAACAACAGACATGATAGGAAATGAACCCTTATCCCATTGGTTGGGAATAGCTGGAGTTTGCATAGAACAGGGCTCACATATCAAACTTTTCAAAGTGCTTTGGATAGTTTCAAGCCAAGAATCTAATCAATACAGTCTAGGCAACACTTGCAGGGCCCGTCCAGACGCTTATGTTGAAATTTGTGTTAACCATGTTTTTGTCTGGGACGAAAATGGTTTGTGTATTTGTGAAAAATGAAATGAACAGAGCCGGGATTTATTCATGCACAGGGACTGCAATCTGTAGCTGTGTGTACGAGAGGTTGACGACGAAAACGAAGAGACCACCCATGAACTCGTGAACTGGAAACTAGGTCAATATTCCGTTATTTGTTAAAAAAAACTCAGTATTGCATTATCAATTTTTGAATAGAGTAAATGTGCAGCGAAGGAAGAACTAATTAAAAACAAGGTTGGAAAGGATTGTCAACTTTGCATGTTTGATATTGCAGAGAAACTAATAACAAGATGGAAAAAAATTGATCAAAACTTGATAACCCTTATCTTTTGCAATGTTCACGACAATTTATGGTAAATTTAGGATCCTAACCCTAATAGAAGGGATAAAACTTCTTATTCTTTTATCCAAAGGGCGCAAAGGGGACCATAAATTAGAATTCATATAATTACAAATAAAATTTTTTTATGGTCGGATTTTTATTGACGCCAAATCTCATTTTTCATTCAGACTTAGGACTGACAATATAAAAGGTAAAAAACTTATGATAAAAAAAATGAGAAAATATTTTTACGGGCCAATATAATCTTAATAAGAAGCAAATGAGTTTAGTTGTTCATTACACACGTCATCAAGGGATTAAATTAAGATTGTAATTGTTATTTTATGTGTGTGTATCTTAGCTGAAAATAAGTAATAAACAGACTTTTTCAATGGAGAATCAAACAACCAATTTCCAAATGAGCCGTCTGTATAGTCCACAAACAATAGTATTGTTGACAGATAAAAGAACTATTTTTACTTGTTTAGAGCTCTTCCTCTCTGAACTGACAATAATATTCAAAGAAGAGGACGTTATCGGAGGAAGACATTTTCCTGCTGCACTGGAGAAGTATGTAACGTACAAGGATAATATATCAGATATTGAGTAGTTTCTTTGACTTTAAAAAATTGTGATAAGTTGATTAATGATCGAACTTCTTTGAATATAATGTGCGGGAGTAGTTTATAAGTCGATTGCTTCATTATTCTTGGTTTAGCACGCAGCAGACGAGGAATACTAATATGAATGTTTCACTATTTCGAGAATTACGAGTGTTATTACGTAAAAAAATCTAAAGAAATTATAATAATTAATTAAAAAAGCTTTTTTTAAAAAAATAAACCCACAACTTTTATAAGGTTTGCCAATAGTCCCGCTTCTCTAAGTCGGGTCAGGTTATTTTTTATTAGAAAAATGTTTGAATCAGCTTTAAAAAATATGACAACATGCCTATTAATAAATTTGTTAAATCGAGCAAGTGAGCTTAGTTTGTGCTCAAACTCATTTAATTTTGTGAGTATGGATTGAACACATAACCTTTAGATCTTTAGTCTAAGATTCTCCCAACTAAGCTATGATGCTACTATATTATTTTTTATATATAAATAAATATAACTAATTATATATATATATATATATATATATATATTATCTAAGTCGAAGTCAGATAATATTTTTATCTCAAACTTTAATATGAGTCGTTAAATTATAAAGATGACCTAGATCTGATTAAAAAAAGTAAAAAATAAAAAATACAACACCCCTCCCCCCACCACTATCCTTTAATATGTAGTCAATAATAATATTTATTTATAATTTTAAATATATTTTGATTAGGTAAGTAATATTATGTATATTATTCTATTATATTATCGAATTGAGATATAAGTCCTTTTTTAATTATAATCGAGTCGATTCGAATCATATATTACCTTGTTAAAATTCGACTCGTAAGATTTAAGAATGAGTCGAGTTTGAGTTTGATCTCAAAAATTTAAACGTCGAGTTTCGAGTTGAACCAGATGCCAAATATTTACTAACTAGCTCGCTCAATTAACAGTCTTACCTATTAATTAGTTTTCTCTTTTGCACTTGTTAATTTTCCACGTGGGTGCCACCCATTTGTGGAATATCTATTCTACATTCTACATGCCCAACTAAAAGAAGATACGCCCGATTACCAGACCCAGATAGCCCATATTTACCATTCTAATATAGTGTAACAAACTGCACCGAGGATGGCTTTAGATTGAAATAGGGTTGGGAGATCACAAATCGTAATAAGAAATCCTAATACCCTTCTTAGAATCATACTATTCATGCAAGGTTTTGGAATATACCCAAAACCAAAATGTAAGAGCCACAAATCATTTTTTAAGTTAATCCACAATGCTTCGTTGATAGTGTTGATAGCAATTAGCAGCCCCTTTGGGACAATAACGATTTTTTTTTCAACAGTTCACAGCGATAGGATTTAGTTCCGAGGTGCTTCGAATACTCGAGCGAATAGAGTAGCCTGCCGAGAGCCACTTAAGGAGGATAAGAAAGGGCGGGGAATGTGCGATTTGAATGAATACATATATATATATATATATATATAAAAGAAGTAAGAGGCGATAAATTCAATAAGGAAAAATGGAATCCATCGGATTTGGCGTCGTAGCGTAAACAAGGAAAGCCGCCCCAAAACTGGGCTTCCCCTTCCTCCCATGCAATCAGACTATCCAATCTAATAATGTATTTCACCCTCCCCCTTTATTCAATTCAAGCCATTCATTTTTAAAATACATACTACACGTACACTTTTTTATATGAGCATATTCATATGTGATATGATATGATATACTAATACACCACCTAATCTCCCCACATTTACACCCTTTCTCCATTCTTGTGATTGACAAGGAAGCCAGAAAAAGGCTGCCTATTCCTTGTTCCTTGATCTCATCTCCTTCTCTTTCTTTGACCCGCTTTATCGACTTTTTCTTCATATTTCCCATCTGGGTCTCTCTGCTCCGCTGTTCCTCCTCTCATTGACGATTGCTCTTTTCTGATATATATACTGCCTCCCCATTCATTTCCCATCTGGGTTTTGGCTATTTCAATCCAGCTGAATCAAATCCAGTGATGTGTTTTTCTTGATATAAGGATGAGAAGAGTTGGATGGGGATCAAGTCCTATGGCTTGCAGATGATCCCTTGGTACTGCTTCCACATGGGCGGCCACATCTCCTGCGTGCACCGGCCCTACGACGACCTTGCCGGCGAGACCTCCGGCGAGGTGGGGAGCAAGGCGGTGAAGCTCATCATGGCCGACGGCACGGTGAAGGTCTACCACCGGCCGGTGATAGCAGGGGAGCTGATGATGGAGTTTCCTAAGCATCTCGTCTGCCATGCCGACTCCTTCTTCATCGGCAAGAAGGTGCCGCCGCTGGCCGAGACCGACCGGCTGCAGCTCGGCAACAAGTACTTCCTCCTCCCCCGCCACTTCTTCCAAACGGCACTCACCTTCGTCACCATCGCCTCCTTCGCCGCCGCCGACGACGACAACGACAAGGACAGCAACGACGACGTGTCTTCCTTGAAGAAGAAGGAGGTGGTGAACAAGCTGCTGGCCACCTGCAAGGCGTTTGACATACAGAAGTCGCCGGCGGGGAGGATGCAGATCCAGGTGTCGGATGAGTTCATATCCAAGCTCATGGAGGAGGGGAGGTTGAAGGAGGAAGGCGACACTGGCAGCTCTAACAAGGAGGAGAAGGTGTGCACCACTCCCGAGCTTCAGAAAGACTACTCTCGGTTGGTGGAGTGTAGGAGGTCTGTTCAGTGGAGGCCGAAGTTGGAGACGATAAGAGAGAAGGACAGGAAGAAGATTGGTAGATTTGGGATCAAGAGGAAGAAAGTAAAATCCCAAAAGAGCAATGAAACTGTCAAAGAGAAACAAACAGAGAAGAAACAGAGGAAGAAAGAGAGGCAGAGGAAGAAGGATGGATTGAAAGAGGTGAACGAGGAGCTTGGTCGGAAAGCTCCACCACCACCGCCTCCACCGCCGCCGGCGCCGTCGTTTCGATCGTTTTCTTCGAAGATCAAATGGAAGAAGAGGTTGTGATGATGATTTGTTCAAGTCTTGCCTCGATCTTTTGAGCTCTCCCCATGCATCGAGAGAGCGTGTAGTTTGTAAAACTTAATTTACTTAGAAACAGTGTAGATACAAATCTATAGCTCAAACTTAAAAAGCTTCAACAATATTGTTTTTGCAGATGTTCTATGATCGTCCTCTTCCGATCTACAGAGCAGAAAGAGATCATCCATCAACTTTAACCGGTCTTTGAATGAATGCACGTGAGGAGGCCAGGTCTGGAGCCTCTTTCATGGCCGCTACCTCTTCATGCCCTCCAATCTTTCTGTCTCACAACGTGTTTTCGTTTTCCGATGGCTTCTTTCTCCATAAAGAAATCCCAGCACGGGCATGAGCTTTTGAATTGTTATCATCAAAATATTAAATCATGAGTCAGAGGAGGCAATCTTCCTAACATTGAAGAGGATAATGATGTCGCAGCCATTACTAAGAAATCTTCAAATTCAAGCCATTGATCAAAGTCTATATTAACATGGGTCATCTTCATAATTTAAAACAATTTCAATGTTTCATGAGTTTGGGGTATATTTATCTGTCCACGGTGGGCAGTGGGCAGAGTGGGCAGGCCGCAGGCACATAGTGTGGGTCGTAGGGAAGCAAAGAAAGGCTGGTGATCGTCGTTCACATCATCTCTCGACACCAAACGTGACATGATTCAAAATCATAAAATTTGGTCAAAAGAGGAACTCCCACTCGGGTCATTGGCTCTGCACTTTAACTTTACTACAAATCTTGTTGTCTCCTGTTTCCGAGTTTTCGACTGGTCATACTCTATCATCCAAAATACATACTTTATTTTTCTCAGGGAATGAATGAATCTCTTCCACATGTTTCCCCCTTCAAACTTTTGGCTTATAGCCATTGATCGGATGATATATGATAATGGAGGGTGGACCAGGGTCAAAGGCGGTGGGTCGGAGTGACGTCACCAGACAGATGTGCCGGCACGCCATTGGACGGAGTCTAATTGATTTTTGGGTTGGAAAGTGACAAAGTAAGGGTCAAATATCGTCGGCTTTAAGGAGTTGACTCGTGTTCGCTGCTCGGCTATGTGGAAACTTTGGCTAAAGTTTTCTCTTTTATCTTTTTTCTTTCTGTTTTTTTTTTACACTAAAAAAACCACCGAATATGTCAGTTTGAAGTTTAGCGTATTCATCAGATGTGATTCGAGCTAAACCCATAACCAAACACGAATTCCATCTTCTCATCCCGATCTTATTTATTAATCCCATAAATGATATAAATTTAGTTTTAGAAGACTTGGAATGATTAATTTATTCCGTACGGGCACTTCATCGGTTATATTCTGACCATAATCTGAAAGACCTCTAACTTGAATGCGAGCATAATTAGAAAGGATAAAAAACCAGATCGGAACTCCAACAAGAAGTTGAATTACATCCATTGTCTCCTGGTAACATAATCATTGGCAATGGCAACACTATAACGCAATCTGCTACACATTCACGCATCTACCGACACAACTCACACAACCTTCGCCTCGCACAACGTCCGATGGCGCACTTAAAACAAGGTTGCACCTAAACACTGTTCTTATTCTCCGGAGGTAAGGTCCAAATCCACAGATACTGTTCTAGCACTGTTCTTAAACAATGATACCAGCACAAAAGTTGTCTTAGTTGGTAATTGACATATTATATGAGCTTTATACAAATTTAGAATAAGATAATTAATTCTCTATAAAAAATATTGTAGTTATTATTGTTCATCTCTTGTTCACCGTTTTTTGTCCAGGCAGTCTTCAGTCAAGAATTCACCCACTTCGAAATGAATTCAAATAAACCCATCTACTTGCCTCCATTGTGTTTCTTTCATTAAATTGACAGCTTACCAACCCGAACATATATTTCTGAATTTAATAACCTAAATCTTTTAAAGTATACACCTGCACGTACAACAATTCATTCAAATTGAGTTAGTTTTACAATCACTACATTACTTCTTACCCAACATCAAGTTCTATTAAAATACAAGACTTAATTTATTTCAACATGTATCTTCCCAATTTCATAGAGCTGCGTGTTTCAGATTGTTCTCTGTTAAGCAAATTTCGTGCAAGTCTTCTTTCCTTTCAGAGTTGCTTTCTTTCTCTGAAAGTCTTAATCCATTTGGGTTACAAGTTTCCAACCATTTTGGAAAATAATCATATTCCAAATTGTCTAAATGTAAAAGAATGCCTCAATATATACAAGCAGGTTAAAATAGCCAACAAGGAAATTTCATTTAGCTTCTTAACCGCTCAAAACAAAGCTCTGGACTCTGGAGTTACTCACCCGCAGGTTCAGAAGATCCATTCCGCCCAGTTTCTGTTTTTGCAGCCTTTAACTTCTCTAGCTGTTTTCTAAGATAAGCTTGCTTAAGTTTCTCTCGTTGAGCAGTTGCCTGTGCTTGACGGCGCACTTTAAGTGTCGAGACCTTTTCTCTAGCTTGATTAGCCTCTTCGTGGAGTTCCCTAATATGAACAAGAAATAAATCAATCAAAAATATAGTACAGAGAAGATCTCGAGGACTCCAGAAGACCTTTATAAGAAGATGCATTGTATTGTCTTTAAAACTCAACCAACAAAAGCTTTTTAATGGGCTTTTCCACTCAGTAAATATGGTATAATCGCGATAACATACTTGGAAGAATCTTATCAAATGACAAAGAGTCACAAAATTAGCAGAAAAGGCATACATTTCTGCAAAAACCCACTCTCAATTGTTTCCCCCAACCTATTCAATTGACACAAACAGATCTCACTCAGAGAAAAATTAAAATACCAATTTTAGCAATTGACATTGTATTGATGCATTTGGCAGCCCTGCATCTGAAAATTGAATGAATGAGAGGGTGCTTGAGGGCATATACGAGGTAATCATAGGCTCCAAAAAATACAAACAATATAGAATTCAAATTCATTTGTTAGAAATTCTCTGAAAGGCAATCGATGAGCTCTTAACTCTACCAAACACTCAACCCATCACCAACTCAGCTAATTTAGGCCCAGTAACTAATAACCCACCATGACTTTGCATTAGAATGAGTCATCACCTATTGGCATAAGGCCAACTGCCAATCAATTTCATAAGAAAAATATAGTCCTTAAGATCATCCTACTAAGGACATACAAGATTATCTGAGAGCATTGCAACATGCATATACAATCTAGGAATTAGAAATATATTCATATGTATATATCAATCAATGACAAGACATGTAATTACATTACCTCACAAAACGCTTATATTCATCGTGATCTGCTACAGAACCTGTTCTACCAGGTCCAATGACATTGAGCCATGACAGATTGTCATCCTCATTATTATCATTTGTCGTCAATTCAGAATTGTCCTCAACCTTGCTTTCCTCATTTTCACTCCGGTTCAAACTCTTGCTAAAGAAATCCACACAATATTTCTCTTTCTCTTCCTCATCCGAAAGTTCCCCTTTGCCAGTTTTTCATATAGCTCAGCCTTCTTTTCTAAAGCTGCATAGCTTGCTAAACCATCCTTTTCAGCTTTCAACTGAATTTTATCTCTGCAATTTTTGAAAGAAACAAAAGCATTAACTTAAGAATTACATCTAACACAAGCATTTCAAAAACCATGTTTATATAAAGATGCCAACCATGAGATGCTAGGTTTGCGATTTCTGGGTTATCCATAGATGAGAAATTTAAGTATATATATGGTGTATGGTCAAAGAGAGCACTAAACCAGATTACATTAGTCCTATTCTAACTTTTTTAAAATAAAGAGGATAATGACAAAGATGAAGAATATCAACAGAAGATAATGAATACTAGCAGTTACCAAATTATTTTCAATCACAAATTATCATAAACCTAAAAATGTAAACAAAGCTAATGAATATTCACAATGACATCAAAAGAAAAGGATCAGCTTGAGATTGCAACAATAAGATCGAAGAAATAAAACACAGCCAAGTTGCCAAAAGTCCATTTTTTAGAAATAAAGACTTCACCACACAGCAGTAAGTTTTTGTGCAACTAGACGGACAAACACAACAATTCAGTCATAGACATTCTGGAATGTGCAGTATGTTTATATAGATGTCCACCAATCAGAAGAACAAATGCCAAGGTACCTGCCTAAAAAACTGATAACTTTTATATGGTCTCTCTGCTTTAGGCAGAAAAAAATATCAACCAAATTTCAAAACATCAAGTTCAGACCAAGTGCCAGTAAAAGGCCATAAATTTTCCACTTTCTTTCAAGCTATTTAGACTTACAAAATCAGGAGTTATTCATAAATTACGGAAACAATGATATCATAGAGCTTAACATAACTTTAATGCCCAATAACGGCTACGTAGTTTCTTTCAAATCAGCAATGAAAATATTATGTAGAACCACAAATTAGCACCTAAGTTGATAAAACTAAAACTGTTGAATATCCATTAGATATATAGAGAATTGAGTGAGTAGAAAGTTAATTTTAAACAAGAAAACCAACCTCTTTGCTCGAGCCTCAACACCCGAATTTTTATGAGAGAAAATATCATTAGAGACTTTCTTCTTTGCGCGATGGAACTCAACATCTGGAGCCAAGTCCTTGTTCTTCTTGGCTTCTTCTTGAGTCTGATAGAGCTGGGCTTTTAGTTCAAGTATGGATGAAGGGCCAACACCTTCGATGGCTTTGTGTCGCTTTGGTAAGATAGCAGACTCCGTCAACCACCCAAGTGATTCTACCCTCCTCTTCCGCTCTTCCTCCATCTAAGTGTAACCAATAAGCTACAAACCTCTGGTAAAACCCTCTGCCTTCTCTCCAATAAATCTGAAATTATATTAAAAAAAAAGACTACCAAGGTAAATTTATTGTGCTAGACAACTCATTTTAGTTATTAGATATAAGAAAAGCTTACAAATTGTTAGCTTGACATTCAGTACACTACCATCAAAAACAGTGGTAAAAAAATTATTTCCATCCACAAATCTAACACCTATGTTCCCTAAACAGGTCCCTCGCAGCAAGATATTAAAACCACCTACCCAACGTATCATCAAAACTCGTGTTTTGCCATCCATTCAAAACTCTAGTCACCTTTGTTCCTTAAAAATGTATATATATATATATATATATATATAGATCGACCTTTGCAATGTCGAGATAAGTCGGCCCGAGTTGTCTGTGTCGGCGGGTAGACGACACGAAATCCACCCGCAATACGACTTCGGCGACGATTTACCGCCGCCGCCGACATGGGAAACAAACGGAGGAAGGGGAAGGGGAAGGGGTAAGTAAAGCTTGCCTGCGGCGAAAATCTCGTTGGCCGAGAAGGAACTCGCCGGAGAACTCGGGGGAAAGGAATTGGAGAGGTAGCGCCGTCAGATTCTCAGTTGCGCGTGGATGGATGGGGAAGATGATGAGTGACAGAAAGGAGGAGATCGACTACTAATACTAATTAGTTTGGTGGTGGAAGACGCGATCAAATTGAGAGAGGTACAGATGCGCCATGCTCGGAACCTAATCCTATAATATAAGAGAGGGTTTTCAAAAAATATACAAAGCTTATTTTTATTTTACTTAATATTTTGTTTTCTTATTTTTTATTTTACTTAATATTTTGTTCAATATTTGTGATGCTTGGTAAAGGGTTTATTTTATACCCGTGGGTCTTAAATATCATAAATAATTAAGTTACAATATTATCTATTAAGAATGATCAAAATTTTATATTTATATTCGATATACTCACATCTCAAATTTTTATTTCACCAATTTATATACTTTTACATTATTTTACTCATAATATTTATTTTATTAACATAAATATTTTTAATCTAATTTTAAATTTTTTCAATCATATTTTTTGTGTTTTGTATAACGAATGATATTTCATTTCTGAAAAAAGATATTCATAATAAAAATATATTAAACAAAACAAACATTTTAATTTTTAATAAAATATAATAATTTCAAATTAAAACTTTGAACATTTAAAAAATATTTTTTATTTTATTATTTATTTTTGATGGCTAAAATTTAATTTTCTATTTAATTGTCCAAAATTTAATAATTTTTTTTACTTTTTAGCTCATCAATAATATAATTTTATATTGTATTTAATATTTATCAATTAATTTTATTTATTTATATATAATAAAAAATTATAAATTTTATCTATGATATATTTTAGTACTAGTAATGTTGGCTAGTCTAAATGAATTTACCCATGATGTTTTAAGATGGAAAATAAATATTTTTATACATTATATGCAAGTAACCATAATAAAATATTACTAGAATGATATAAAATATAATTTACACTCAACAATAATTACAAGAAAATTGATAAATTTTATATAATAAAATAAACACAATATCCCCAAAGGTACATCAAGGGGTTAACATGTTAAAATAATATATATATGTATATGTATATAACAAACAAAATAATTTTTAAAAGTATATAATTATTAATTTTAAACAAAAATAATGAATATCTATCAAACGTTAATAAAATTTTTTTAGAATACAAAAATGATATACAAACACTATAAATAATTTTGTTTTATATTTAAAATAAGTAATTAATTCAATTAAATAGGCATTAATAAATAGAATTTTTTAATTCAATAATTAAAAGAATTTTCTATTTTTGAGATTTTTAATTTGAATAAAATTATATTCTAAGTTTTTTCTAACAATAAAATAATAATAACAAATAGATAAATATAAAATTTAAATAAAATATATATTATTAAGTAGCAAAATTTAATCCAAGTTATTATAAAATATAACTGAAATTTATTAAATTTTTTAAAATTTTTAGTTTAGATAATAAAAATATTATATTATGTAATAAGCCTATAGGGTTATAATGGGGATTAAAATTAACTAAAATATTATATTAAGTAATAAACCTGTAGGGTTATTGTGGGGATTAAAATCAACTAAAAAACAAAAAAAATTTGTGCTAAAACCAAACGAGCTTTGAGGAGGGGGGCAGAAGGGAAATATAAATTTATTTTATATTATTAAAATAGATTGATAAAATAAATAATATTTCACTCTTAATCCTACGTAAATAATATTAAATTTGTTAATAATTTTAAATTATAAATTTAGTGTAAATTTTTTATCTTTTATATTTTATACCCACAAGTCATATTTGCCAGAGTGAAAGGTGTTTATTTTGATTTGTAATATTTTTTCTTATAAATTATAAATAACATAAAAATTATTTAAATACGACACAAACTTAAAAAAGTCAGTGTCGCTAATATAGATTTCGCTAACCTTACCTTAATAGAAGTGGTAGATCCACTTAGTTTATAGTTTAATAATAATAATAATTTTTTTTAAATAACGAGTATGGACCGTAGTGACGGAGCAATTTATGCCCTCTGATCTTTTCTGCTCCGCGTCTTTACCCCACCTTCTTCTCCGGCGAACCCACCAAAGCTTCCAACTTTCTTGCCCAAGACAAAAACTACCATTACTAGAAGAAGGACGATGAGGAGAAGGAAAACGTGACACAACCTCCCAAAACCCCCGTCCCAATGGCTTCCCTCCCCCAACCTCCACCTTCATCTTCCCCAATTCCGGCGACCCGAACGCCCACAAATTCCCTAACTCTCCAGCCAACATCGCCAATCCTAGCCAGCCACCAACCTCCCTTCGCCTCCCCGCTTCGCGGTCTTCAACCACACACGACCTTGAAACTCCTCTTCCAACTGCATTCTCCTACAACTCCACCATCCAGCGCCTCCTCGATGCCGGGGACTCCCCCCATGCCGTCCTCTCCATCTACGCCGACATGCTGGCCCGCGGCGTTCGTCCCGACCGACATACGCTACCCCGGGTGCTGGCGGCGTCGCGCCTCTCCGGCGACTTCTCCTGCACGAAGATTGTTCATGGGCACGCTGTGAAGCTCGGGTTTGCGTCGGATGGGTATGTTGCCACCTCGCTCATGGCGGCGTACGGGCAGTACGAGGGGTCGAGGCCGCCGAGCGGGTGTTTGTCGAAATGCGTGAGAGGAACTCTGTTTCTTGGACGCTGCTCGCCAGCTTGTATGCGATGGAGAAGAGACACGAGTCGGCGTTGCGGGTGTTCTATCGGATGGTGAGTTCGGGTGCCGAGGTCGATTCGGTGTCTCTGCTTTCGCCTATCAGAGCTTGTGGGCGGTTGAGGTCGGCTGTGGAAGGGAGGAAAGTGCATGGGATTGCTAAAGAGTTTGGTCTGGTATCTGATGCTTTGGTGGGCAATGCGCTGGTGAAAATGTACTTTGATTGCGGCTGTGTGGAAGAAGCTCGGGGCCTTTTTGATGGAATGGCTGTTAGAGATGTTGTCTCGTGGACGGCGTTGATAGGTGGGTATGTGCAGAACGGTGGTTTCAACGAGGGGCTAAAGTTGCTTAGGTTAATGGTTGAGGATGGTGTTAAACCGGATTCGGTTGCTGTTGCCAGTGTTCTTCCTGCTTGTGCAAGAGTTTCTGCTAATAAGAATGGAAAGGAAATTCACAGTTATGTCATAAGGAATGGGGTGGAGATGAACTTGAATGTAGAAAATGCGCTCATGGATATGTATATTAAGTCAGGATGTATGAAGTCTGCTATGAAAATCTTTGAGAATATTGGAAACAAAGACATGGTCTCATGGACTGTTATGATTCTAGGTTGTAGCTTGCATGGCCAAGCAGAGCTTGGGCTTGAGCTTTTCAATGCAAGTGAAATGGATCCAGGAGTACAGCCTGATGAGATGTTGCATGATGCTCTACTTCATGCATGTCACACCACTGGAAAGGTTGAAGAAGGAAGATTTTATTTTAAGAGCATTCAAGAGCATAAGATTGGGCAATTCGCTCTCATGGTTGGTCTTCTAGCTAGAGCAGGACTGTTGAAAGATGCCGAGGCTTTTATGTCTGAGCACAGCGTTGATGGTTGCCCTGAGGTGTTGAGAGCCCTGCTCGATGAATGCAGAATAAGTCGCAATTTGTTACTTGGGAAAAAGGTTGCCGAGAAACTCATGGAGATAGAACCTCTCAATGCTGAAAACTATGTATTGCTTTCCAATATTCATGCTGCAAATGGGAGGTGGGAAACTGTTGCTAGTTTAAAACAAATGATTGTTGACATGGGCTTGAGTACAAAGAAGGCTTGCAGCTGGATTGAGATCCGAAACAAGGTTCATGTGTTTGAGACAGGGGATACCTCTCATCCGAGGTCGGACGAGATACATCTGGAACTAAGTTATGTAAGAAAGAGGATGGAAGAAGAGGATGGTTACTGTCTTGGAGATGATTTTGCTCTCCATGATGTCGATGAGGAAAGGGAGAGCTGCCATTTTAGACATAGTGAAATGGTAGCAGTTGCTTTCGGATTGATTAGTACTACAGGAAAGACCACTATTCGTGTGGCCAAGAATCTAAGAGTATGTAGAAACTGCCACATTTCCATTAAAATGTTAGCCAAGATTATTGGCAGAGAAATTGTGCTGAAGGACCCTTATCGATATCATCACTTCAAAAATGGGGGTTGCTCATGCTGTGACTTCTGGTGAATTGGGTTCTCGGATAAAAGGGGGACAAAAATCTTGAAGACTTGACTTGGCTGCTGACTGCAGACTCGGCTACAGATAACATCGTAACAGTTCTTTCATTCTTCTCGTAGTGATTGTTACAGGAGATAATCTGATGAAGACCGTTGTAACTGATGTCTGCTGCAAACCTAACGGAGATTTTGTACAGAAATTTTGCCGACTATATGAGGTATGTAATATAATAACGTTCGGAAAGTTCAGTTGCAGTATTCCAAAAAAGGTCAGGATCTATATTATATCATTTATGAAGAAATTCAGAGCTTGTGCGGCAGTTTAAGTGATTTTTAGATGAATGTGAATTGAATCCTATCCCTTCTTCATATCATGGTAGCATGGGGGCATGTAGTACCCTTTTTGTGAGAGAGACTAGAGAGAGGAGGATACCTGTCCTGATCTCTCTAAGATTAGTGAATATCATGGTTGCATGAATCGGAATCGGAATCGGTTTTCCATGGAATCGGAATCGGAATCGGAATCGGAATCGGTCTGAATCGGCCAAGAATCGGTTCAGTTGAATCGGTCCAAATTAATTTAATCGGTCATATATAATAATTTGACAATTTACAATATAAATATATTAAAATTGGGTATTGATGTTATTTTGATATTATTCTGTGTATTATAGTTTATGATATTTTTTAAATATTTTTAAGATTTTTTAAATTATTTAGAATTAATTATTATTTTTGACTCGGGTTAGACCTCGAGTCGGCGAGCGCAGCCTCGCGGCGGCGATGTCGGAGGATGTCGGCAGCCCGGTCGGACGAACCGTCGGCCGGCGGAATCGCGGCGGAAGCGTCGGACGGCGGAAGGTGAGTTCGGAACGGGTGGAGCGTCGGACGGCGGTGGGGTGGTCGGAAGGTCGGGTGGAGCGTCGGACGGCCGAATCGCGGCGGAATCGCGGCGAATCGGGCGGAAGCGTCGGACGGCGGAAGCCGAGTTCGGGCGGCGGTCGCAGCGTCTGCGGCGGAATCGCGGTGGAGGGCGGAGCTGAGGTCGGAATCGGGCGGCGGTGGCGTGGTCAGACGGAGCTGAGGTCGGACGGCGGAAGCGCGGCGGAGGGCGGCGGAGCGAACGCGGCGGCGGAATCGGGGGAGAGGGTTTGATTTAGGTTTTAAATCCAAATTACCATTTTGCCCATGATTAAATAATTTAATAAAAATTATACTTAGGGTAGTTTGGTAATTTTTGCAATAAAACCGATTTCGATTTAAATCGGCCGATTTCGATTCCGAGTTAAATCTGTCGGAATCCGCCGAAACTCGCCGATTCAAGGCCCAATTCGGGCCGACCGAATCGGCCCCGAAATCGGATCGGCACTGATCCGATTTAAATCGGCCGATTCCGCACAGAATCGACTGATTCGTGCATCACTGGTGAATATATATCTTTAACTTTGTAGGTGTAACAGATTCTCAATTGCATGAAGATGATGAGCTCCACGGGAATTTTGTCTCTTGAGGTGAGCATACTATCATGCAGTGTCTTATACATTAGAGGTGACAAAAGTAGTTATGAAGATCCTATCTGTATGCCATGTTCCCCGTGAACAAGCATACAAAAGTGGCCACTCTTTTAAAAGCTACTTAATTCATACATGATATTTGAATTTTTTTCCTCTCTTTCCTTGGTTTTTAATTTCCTACATGCCCCTGTTAAGCATCTCCTGGTACCTCTTGAAGGAATCCTGCTTCTGAATTTGCAACCTCATATGGAACCTCTTTATGAACACATCTGCAACATGATCAATCTCATCTTCCAAGTTGAAGTGGGTTTCGTCCAGCTCCCTAGCATTCTTCACCAAATCAATCACTGATTCACTTGCATCCATTTCGAAATCCAGTTTGCTGAACAAATAGTGCGTAAGAACAGGGTCCTTGTCATCGTCCACCTCCTCCTGATTAGTGTTGGCCTGATCGAAGGGAGTCATGCAGACCATGGCGTCATAATCTACAATGGCATTGTTTACGTCTTGATGCCTGTGGTGGTCTCCTTTGACTTGACCCAGTAGTGCATGGATCTTACTCGACATAGCTGAGAGATGCAACATCTTTTTATTCCTTAACAATCTGAAGATGAGAAGCCGGTCCTTCATGGTAATGGCCTTGCTCTTGACGGCCATGTGCTTGGCCTTGATGAGGGCAGTGACCGCGGATATGATCTTCTTCACCATTCTTGAACTCCTGTTCATCATTTTGGTGGCAAGAAAAAACTAGTTGGCAATGATCCACATAACAAACCTGGAATTTGAGCTTGAAATGCTTGTCAGGCTTTCTCAAAGGGAAGACCAATGAGAGAGTTTGGCACGACAAGAGAAGAGGAGGTTGTATTTATAGATGGAAGACAAATCTTTGAAGAGAACAGGAAGGTTCAGGCGTTCAGAGAAGAAAATAGTGGGCAAAAACTGCCTTTCAAGTCAGTGGTATGTGGTAAAGCTTAGTGCTTTTTGTTTTCCCTCGGTTCTTAAAAAGATAGAAAAAAGGTATTCTTGCGCTTTAGGGGCATCATTTTCATTCCATATCACTCACTATAGGCATATACTATCATGTAATACCTATGGAACACATGAAATTCAGCATGCACACTGCTTTGTTTGTGAGAAAAAGCACTAAATAATTTTTATTTAGTGCTTTTCCTGCATCAGGCAACTAAGAACTTTTATCTTCTTTACCCAAATGAAGCAAACCTGGTTTCATAAGCAGAAAGCAAGCGGAAATGCGGCGCAAGGTACAGTGCATTTCTTGCTCTTCGTTTCAATGCCAAGGCATTTTGGCAGCGCCCTGGAAGCAGCAGAATGTGAGGGAGGAATCAGTCTCGTACAATTCTATTGGGTTTAAGCAAAGACTTGCAGTGGTTTTGGTTAACTTTTTAGCTGTCAAAAGCAGAAGGAAGATTTTTTGGGGTTAGACTTTAGTTTGGAGTGGAAGCTATGTCGTATAAAGTATAAACATGTGAACTTGTTAGTTTTAAAAGTTGGACGACGATCACAAGTATGTCGTTTATGAAATATGTCATGAATCTGACTAGCTAGATCGTTCATGTTCTTTGTTGCGACTAAGGCTGGTATCTTATGGTATGTTATATGTTTTTGATCTTCAAGAATTTCAAAGTGTGATTCACTTTCAAATTTTGTTGTTGCAAAACAGTTTTTCATATTAGTTCTAAAAAAAGAAACAATTTTCCACCTATCAGATCAAGAAAAATAGGCTTCAACGAGCCTACCGGTGACCTGAGCCAGCTTGCCTTACATGGACCTACCTTAAACTTTTGCCTTCACGAAAAGCCCATCAAGAAATCCTCGGTAGGGATGAGGTCAATTGTGTACAAAAATCGAAGCTCTAAATTGAGCAGACTCTCAACCTAGCATTTGCCACTTTGTGTGAGCGAGAGAGCAGGTGCGAATAAATTACCTCGGGAAAAAAATGTTTGATCTGCAGTCCTATCGAAGCCCAATTTCTTAGTTGACCAGCCATGCATGACTTGTTAAGAACACAAAGTCTAACTTGCAATCAACCACACTTGACACGAGGTCAAATGGCGTTGAATCAAGCCTTCTTCAAAATAATATAAGGTATGATTATTCCATTCCTAGGCCCAGGCCCATTCCCTGCTTTCCTTTGTGACTAGGCCCAAGCCCACTTCCCCTCCAACACCGGCGATCTCTTCCACCGTCGCCGGCGGCTCCGCCGAAGTTCTTCCTCGTCTACGCCCAGGCTTGCTCTTCCCATATCGGATTTCGGCTTTGATATATGGGTTGCGGGCTCGTCTGGTCGCGTTCATCTGGTGTTGTGGTAATTTCAACCATTCAAACTCCATTTTTAGTTTATATGGTACGAACATTCGCCATGTCTCTGTAATTCTATCTGTTTAGGTGTCATAGAATCTGGCATCGATTGTCATCACTTACTTTGCTGCCTTTTTTTTATTATTTCTGTGTTTAGTATAGTTTGTTTATCTTTTGGTTGGATGCTGTTCAATTGATTATTTGGTTTTTTATCTGGTTTTAAATGCGTGGAGGGATCTTTTTTTCGGGTAGTCTTAGATTGAATTTTGATCATTTCAAGTGGGGAAATGAGTCTTAGCAAGATTTTTTAAAGATTGTTTGGTTGCTTTAGAATTTATTTTTGGATCTCTGCATGAATTGGAGCATTCGTAAGCTGTTCTACTTTAATCCTTAATCTTCCTTTTTTAAGCTTGGTTTTTTTAATTTTTTTTAATCTATCTAGAGTTTTATTGGTGCTAATTACGAAACTGTATGTCTCTGATTTTGTGTGATAGCTTACGAGGTGCTAACGACTTAACATTTGTGCTAGTTTTTGCTCTTTTACTGTATGCGACAAAAATGAGGTTTAGACTTGTAATGACGGTGATCTGGTTTTTATTCTTTTGCTTCTTTCAGGTTTAATTAGAAGTGTTTAAGTTCTTTTGGAGTGTTGATGCTGCCTCTGTTGAGATGAATGCCGGGCTGATCTCCTCTAACTGATGGTTTGATGGATAGGAAACAGCATATATTTACAACAGCGAGCGTTCCATGGATGACTGGAACAGCTGTCAATCCACGTTTCCAGGCTGCTTACCTAGCAAAGCTTGGAATCTGGAAAATGTCCCTTGTTTTCGATGGCTGTCTCCTCAAGATCAGAAGTTAGCATATCCAAATAATATTAGTTTTGGCTTACCATCTGTTTGTGAAGATCATATTAGGCATTGGCTCGAAGAGAGGGTTCAGTTTACTTCTGATTTAATGTACGCTTTTACCCAGGAAATGTTTATGATTTCGGTGGCAACTTTTCTCACACTTAAAATTCTTACTTGAGCTGTACATACTTGTGATTGGCTATGGCATAATGGAATTAATGTGATTTATTTCCAGTTCTCTTTAGATGTGAGGAGTATTCTGGGAGTTGGGGATATCACTAAAGTTGTATCTGATAAGGAAGCTGATATGGCGAGCCTGAGCACCAAACTAGGTACATCATGGACGTCAGTGGAAAACAAAGTTTCGACAAGTTGTTGGAATTGTCCATACCAACTAGCTTGAATATGTGAGAAGAGAGAAAAACGGAAGACAGCAAGCCTTTTTTGTTGGAGCACATTAATAACTTGGTCGTCCACATATACTGCCACAAGTTACCATTAGAGGAGTGATATGTATCTGGTGTCTGATAAACACGATGACAAAAGCAGTGTAACTTATAGTCTTAATTGGTCATCTTAGCTTTCTTCCATTTGTCTAATACCTTGTTATCTAATTTATTTTTGGAGTAATTCTTTTGTCAGATTCCTCGCTAATATAAGCTACTTTGTGGAATCAAACAGCAGTATGTTAAATGACTCTTAATTCTGTCTTCCTTTTCGATAATAGAGTTTGCATTGTATGTCATGTTTTATTGTCTTAGTTAAAGTTAAAATGTCTAATGCAATTAGCAGTTTAGTAATGATCATATGTTTTTTTTCTGTTTCAGGTTTTCCGGCTGTCTGCAAAAATACAATAGCTTCCCATATCAACTGTTTGCAATGTGCATGGTGTAAATCCTAATTTTCTGGAAATAGGTAAAAGAAAACAACAGCAGCATGTGGTTGGCGTTCAAGCTTGTAAGGGTGCATATTACAGAAAAATGGTTTGGGGCTAAGAGGAATTACCAAAATTGTTTATTAAGCATCAAAATCCTCCAAATAGACTTTTATTGAAATGGAGAGAACTGTAAGGAAGTAGAAGAAACGTTCAAAAAGTTGAAAATGGCAGTTAACATTTTACCCAGGATGTGATCATGCAGACATAATTATGAACCATCTTCTAATTGCTACAATGGGTGATCAGATTGTGTTTTTAAGTGGTAGTCGATGGCTCTCTTTTTTTTACTCTTTCCTTCTTTTTTGCAGTTGTAAAACTAAATAAACCCAAGCACCACCGACGTTCTTTGTACTACTATTGCTGAGGCATTGGCCATGGGTAAATCTTTAATCTGTGTCAACCATACATTGAATGATTCTTTTAAGCAATTTTCCAACTGCTACATGTATGAAAATGAGGATGAATTCGTAATGCAAATGCGTTCTGCACTTGCTGCTGATCCATCGCCTTTGGCTGATGACCAAGTGTACAAGCTATCATGGGAAGCAGCTACTGAAAGGTTTTTAGATGCTTCAGAATTGAAGAAGCCCTCTGTTGAGAATGACAAGACTCCCAAACAGCATATTTTCAAGTCTGAATTTTCAAATGCTTGATGTTGGTCAAAACCTGGAGGACACGTCCGCTTTTGTTCATTACAAAGTGTCTGGGATTGAAACTGCATGTCTGATGTTTGGCGCTGTACCCGGAACTTTGCATCCAGATGAAGGGCAGTGTAAGGTGTTGGGACTGACGCCCGCACATGATAAAGATGGCTACAAACGTTGGTTTCAACGTAACTGATTTATCCATGCTAGATTTTTCATCCCAAGTCTTGCAATTTAGATAAGTCAGGATTCTGTTAATTTATGTATATATCTTTTCAGAAGATTTTAGTATTCATTGATTAATTCATCCGACCAATCTTGGTTTATAATATAATACTTTCATCTATGATTTGGTTTACTGGTGTCCAATTACAGATTCTGAAGAATACTTCTCATCATTGTAAAGATTGAACAGGGATCAAATGTTGAGTAACCTTGCAATTTCAACTTTAGAGACGCGTGCACAACAACGAAGAGGTGATATTGTATGGTTTGAGTTTTTGGATGCCTAGTCCAAATCAAGATTGTATCGAGTTGATCAATGTAAGCAATCAGCAATATGTGGAAAATGGAGAGTAAGATCCTAGCTAATCATTCCCGTCTTCGTCTCTCCGACCTTATCTACGTTTAAAATGAATGATGGTTATTATGATAAAGCCTATTATAAATTCTTATTGAAGTTTCATTCACTCGTGTATCATGTGGAAGAGGGAAGAGAGATCAGGGAGATCAAGAAATGAAGAAAATTCATGGTGATGGTTGAGCGGGGAAAAGGTTATTTCTCTTCTCTTCACTCGATGGTTTCATTCCGTGTGCGGTTTCACGTGGTTCCTATAGTTTATACATAAACGAGAGACACGCAATATCGATTCTTTCAATTTTTTCGTTCTCTAGAAGTTTGGTTGAGGACTAGCAGGATGGAGCCCTCTACCAGAAAATCATCACTACCCACGAAAGTTTAATAGACCATAATTCAGACAACAGTGCAAAACACTTCTGTTGGCAGATGAAGGATTTTCTTGTCTATGACTCAAAGTGACAATAATGATTTTAACCAACCATATTATTTTATAGCCTTGCTCCAACTACAAGTAAAAAAGCAGTCTGTGCAGCTGGTGAGACGTTATGAAGTGCTGCTTGTGGAACCAACTCCAAAGCTTATATTTTTCTTCTCACTATATATCACAGCCTAACAAAGAAACACACCTCTCAAGACTGTCATTTTTCATTTTCTTAGTATCTCCTACGCAGAAAAAGTCATGGAAGAAATTTCAACTGAGATGAAGTATATGCATTCCCAGGTGTTACTAATCCCTTTTCAAAGCTAACCATCAGGTTTTTTCAAGGATGAGAAGGTTGATATCAAAGAGGCAGTTTATTATGTACATGAACATGATGATGAAGAAGGGAAAGTATTTGGGAAGAAGACACTAGACCGGCTGATGCTCCAACGCTATGACGAAGAGACACTACGTGAGTATGAATTCTCTTGTAGTAATAGCCCCATTCATGCAGCATCACTTAGCATTGGATTCAAACAAAGGCATCTCCACTTCCCTTCCATTCCTATCCCCAACTTCTCATGCATCAATACTGATCCCCAAGATCAAGTTATAGAGCAGCAACAGCAGCAGATCCGTAGAACCAGTTTGCCCAAGAAAAGTGAAGAGGTGGTTGCCTTGTCAGCAGACAATATGGCCTCTGAAGCCTCAAAGGTCTCTGTTCAGGTATCTGATTACTCTTTAATGCAGGAGGGTCATGATCAGTTTGGGCCATGGCAGGTTGATGCAGAGGCTGAGAAATTTATAAAGTGGTTTTATGAGCAGTTGAGGGTTCAAGGTTGCACATTGCTTGAGCACCAGGAGAAGGAGTATCAGGAGATGCTAGCAAGGGGAATTTAGTTTGGTTTAGCCTTAGAAAAAGATTTGAGAAGTTGGCAGATCTTCATCTCTTCTTAACTTGTATCACTACATTGATGAAAAAAATATTAACGCCATAGTTGAGTTGGAGGTGAATGCAGGCTAATATAGAGTGGCACTGTCTATATATTGGTAGTAGAAGCCACACTTGTTAATAGAAGATATCTTAATGATGATCGTAGATAGGAAACTGCATCGTTTGTTCTAGCTAATGTTGTGAAATGTGAAGCAAAACAAGAGTTTAAATTTTTGGTAAAATAAAAATTGGTAATTGAAACGCTGGTAAAATTATAATTAAAATATTTGGTAAAATTAGATAATTAATCAGCTTACTGATTTATCAACCTTGTTAATTAAGGAAAAGATCAAGAACTTGGTAAAAACATAATCGCAATAGCTAAATGCAGTTATCTTAGTCTGTAAGAAAAGTGGAGAGGGCAAAAACACTTAAAACTTTGGCTAGATCTCAATTTGCTGCATAAATAAGTACTCTATATTTGCATTGGAATCACCTTAGACAAGATAAATTATAAGAATGTGTGCATACATAGTATGTCTTATTATGTTAAAAATTTTTTGATTTATTAGCTTTAATCATCACCATTAATCCATTTTTTTAAACCTTAATAAAACTATGAACCGAGTTTTAAAAAATAAAAAAGTGGGGTGGAGAAGATTTCCATGGCTAAATTTCCGGGGCCCATAACGGGACCCTACGTGGTTACAACATTACGATGGACCCCACGTTGCCAATTGGACAACAGATCGGACTGCACCACGGTCAATGGAAAACCCGCTACTCGACCAATCAGAAACCGCCACGACTTCGTCTTCTTCGGTGGGCCTTCTCGTCCCTTTGGATCCCTCGACATTCGCCATAGCCGACTTCCCGCCACGTGCAACCGCCACTTGCTCATATTTGCTGCGCAGATGTGCTTCACTGGTATGGGCAATATTTCGGCATTTTTTTTGTAGTTGTTGTGTTGCTTCTATTGACCACGAATCATGAATTTTGCTTTGATTTATTCCTATATGTTTTTTTGGTGTGTGTAATCAACTGGTTACTATTGGCTAAAAATCTAAGATCTATCTCGATATGGTGCCGTCCCAGGAGGTTATATGTGTTATGATTCATTTATTAGGTATTGTTCTTTTAATGTATATAAAGTCAGTTAATTTAGAAAAGGCAGTTCTTATAGTATGGAAAAAACGAATTTGCTGTAGATCAAATGGGAGATAGTTGTGGGTGATTGGGGGATGATTGGTATAGAGTATATATGATTAAATTGCGGATCACCCTGGAGAAGATTAGAATGGAGGATAAGTATTTGGAAGGAGGATGGTTAAAAAGTAGATTTTTTTTCCCCAAAGAGAAAAAATTAGACAGTAGGAATAAGGAAAAGGATAATTGTAGTAAGATGTTTGGTGTTAACACATTTTCTCCTACATTATTTTGGCTTTAAATTAAAGTTTCCTATTGTTAATTAAATGCAGGACGAATGATTTTGCTATAACTCAAAACTAGGAGACTGTAGTGGTTGCTTGGGTGTGATTGATGTACGGTATATTATGATTAAAATGTGGAGAAGATTGGGATTAAGTGAAGGGAAATGGTATGTTCCCACAAGGTGCACAACCTTGCTTAATTGATATTAGGTTGATGAAAAATATAAATTAAAAAAGTAAAATGAGAATTGCAATAGGAAGTTTGGTATTATCATGCTTTCTGCTAACTTATTTTGGCTTTAAATGAAAATTTTCTGTAGTTTATTTAATTCAGGGCGAATAGCTCTGGTATACCTCAAAACTGGACAGTGGTGGGTGATTGGTGTGTGGTTGATATGGGGTGTATGATTAAATCGTGTATCACATTGGAGAAGATTAGGATGAAGTGGTGAGAAACATATGTAACCACGACCTTAGTTATTAGGGATTAAGTGGATTAAGAAGCAGAAATTAAGGAGGAGAAAAAGGAGATTTGTAGTAGGATGTTTGGTGTTGTAAGATTTTCTGCCACACTATTTTTAGTTGTGAGTTGGAAATTCCAAAGGATGGTGTATTTTGAGCTTCTTCATTGAGTTTAATTGCAATTATGGCTTCTCTGCTGGAAAGTGTGTGATGAAGGAAATGTTGATGATAGGGGTTTCTTTCGTTTTGCTTTATGTGACAGTTCCTTTTCCTTGCTATTGGTTAAAAAGATAACCCAATGATTGCAATAATAAGCCTCAGGAACTGGTTGATCTGGTAACAGTCTTTTGTTATGAATTTGTGGACTCCAAAGGAATGAATCAGATCCTACGTAAGATTTACTCTCTATAATGTTACATTTGGCCATTACATACTCGATTGGTTGGAGCGTTATCTATTCAGTATCCTTCTTTTTCTGCTGCATTTATTCTGTTAGAGGTTATAAGCTGGTACAAGGATTTGAGCAAGATTCGGCACAAGCTCTTCATCCACTTTATACGGAAGTGCAGGCACGGATACTATTCCTCAGTCCACTCTAAATCATTTTACATTATACATGATAGATAGATAGCAATTGGCTTACTCTTGGCTCATTGAAAATTTCAAGTGATTTTCATCTCAGATGCATAATTAATGAGCGATGGTCTTGAGATTACTTAATGCTGATAGATGTCTTGATGATTGTGCTTCTTTGGTTCATTTGCTTCAATGGGTTAAGCTCTGTGACAGAAGCTTATAGGAGGTAAAAAATTTCTCCATATTTGAAGCTTCGTCCTGAAATAACAGAACACATGTTATCGGCAAATCATTAAATTTTCATGTCATAACTAGGAGGCTAGCTTTTGTGACTCAATGTCGGGTATTTTTCTGTAAACTGTCTTCTTGATGTGGTTATTAATATTTCCACTTATTACTTGTGGAAGATCATCGCGTCACAGCTCAATCAGTGATTGCTTAAAAATTTCTTGAACGCAGAATTTGATTTTTTCAGTTTGATGCTGGTGCTTAGACCGTGGTTTGGTTCGTATGGTTTTCGTTTATGTTTTTTCACAGCTTGTTGAAAGCCAAGATTGCGGATGGGAAGAGTTTGGCAATCATGAGACAGGCTCAGGCATAATGTGGAAGTTCGCGAAATACTTGTTATTTTCCAGAGAATTTTATCTCAGCCTAGTTTGTTCATTTTTAATAAAGCACATATCGAATCTATCTGCATAACATAATTAAGTCAACCCCTATTCCACTAGATGGCATTTGAATGATTTTTTTAACAATATTCTTGAATTTAAAGAATATTTTTGATTGGTTGATTAGGTGTATTACTAATAGAGTCTGACTTTAACTGTATAACATGTGTTTAGAATTTTTATTGATCCACATTTCATTATGACTTTCTGATACAAATCTACTCTATATGAGTTATTTTTTCGCATGATACATACTACAAAATACTTATTTTTGTATTTATTTATCTGTTAATTTAGTCATATATCTATATAATTATATTTATTGAAGAATTTAATTGTAATTGAGATTAAGTTTAAATATTATAATCAAATTATATATCTTTCATGGCCCACAATTTACGTAGATAATATGATATATTGTTTTAGAATTTGAGTATGTATTTGAAACTATTATAGCTGAGAGAAAGGTGAAAGACCTGATAAGCATGAGCATGCCACATGTCATTATTTATTCATCTGAAAAATTCAGGCCACGTCCTAATTATTTGTGTGGTATCACGTGTAGATTTTATTAGGTCTTACCATCATACTTTGCCGCTTAACCTTTCTCTAATTATTTTCCCTGTTTTATTAGTTAACAAGTGATGTTTTGAAAAAAATAATGAGAAAAACCCGAAATAGCAACTACTCAGGTTTTAAAAATAGAAAAAGAAAAAAAGGGTAAGAAGGGGAATTTCCTTCACTTTTAAAAGCAACTAGTTAAAAGACCTGTGCAGTTAGGGGTGGGCATCGGTCGGACGGACGTTGGATAAGTTATCGTCCACGTTTGTTCGAAATTTTGTCGGACAAAACTTGTCCGATCGAGTTAATGTCCGACTTGTCCGTTGGGCCCGGACAACGTCCGTGGACGATCCGAAATTATATTCTAATTACTAATCGTAACCCTACTCACCAATAATCTGCTACTGTCACCATCGGCGCCTGCCTCCTTCGCCCTCCCCAACAGCCCTCTGTCGTCGCCCTCCCTCGACCTCTGTTGTCGTCCCCACGGCCCTCTGTCCCCGCCCTCTGCCGCCCTCCCCCACCTCCCCTGCCCTCCTCGCGGCCTTCTGTCGCGGCCCTTCGTTGTCCTCCCCGACCTCCACCGCCCTCCCCCTTCTTACTGTCGCTACCCTCCCTCGACTTCCATAGCCCTCCCCTGCCCTCTTCTAGCCTCCGCCACCCTCCCCGGCCCTCTTCCGACCTTTGCCACCCTCCCCTTTTCTCTTGTCGCCGCCCTACTCCCGCCCTCCCTTTTCCGCTTTGACTCTGCTGCCGCCTGCCTCTGTTGCCCTGCCTCTGCCACCACTTGCCTCTGCTAGACTGCCGAACCAACGCCCTCTGCCTCTGCCGGACTACCGCGCTTTGCCGCCGATAAGCTTTCACCACTGTTTCAATCAACACGATTAATACTTGATTATTTTAATAATGCCATGTTAATTATTTTATATTTTGAAAATATTTATAAGGTTAATAATTATTAAGTTAATAATTATTTATAATAGGATATAATGTAAAAAAATTATACCGATGAAATTGTGTAATATTTGAATTATAAAAATTTGTGCAATTATTTGGCTAATTAAGCTTGCATCTTGAACGGAATAGGTACTAAATATAAATTAATATTTTTTTCAGAGATGGATCATACAAATTCTTTATTAAATGTTAAAGGAGCAAAGTGGAGATGGAAAAGATAAAAAAATCTATTGCTAAAGAATGAGAATTTATGGATGGTTCATTATCAAAAAAGAGGAAAATAATATCCGATGTATGAGCATATTTTAATAGAAAATATGAGAAGAATGAAATATTTGTTATTTATCATTACTGTGAAAATTTTTTGAGGGAGCAGGAAGTTATGGAACTACTTATTTATTGAGGCATGTTAAAGGAAAATGCTATAATTTTAAAATAAAGAGGACAAAAAACATAAGTGGTGATATTGCGTAATAAATTTTCAAGATGAGAGTGAAAAAAATGGAGAAAATAAAATAGAAGTAAGAAAATTTTATCAAGGAAGGAGAAAATTAGAGTTGGTCGAAGTAATTATCTTACATGAATATTCATTTTAAATTGTGAAACATGAAGGATTTAGAAAGTGAGTTAGTAATTTGTAACCACAATTTGTGATGGTTTTTAGGAGAACAATTACATAAGATTGTCTTTGAATTTATGAAAATAAAAAAAATGTGTAACTTGCAACCACAAGTTTATTGTATATTATGTTTTATAATTTTTATAAAATATAATATTAGCATTAAAAATGTTCAAGGCATTATTTTATTGATATAAAATATCAGACATTCGGTCTGTCGTTCGGTTGGAAAAAAAATGTCCATATTTGGTTTATTTTAATTTGGTCAAATTTGGTCGGTCATATTCGATCAGACATGCTTCAGACGTCGGTCGGACATGGACATTCGGATGTCCGTGCCCACCCCTATGTGCAGCGTGCAAGATGCAATTATCAATAAAGATTTGAAAAAAAATAAAAATATTAAACAACTAAATTCATATTAAAGAATATTTTTCAAAATTGATTGATTTTTTTTTGAAAATAGGATAAATTAATTGATCTAAAAAAGGGATGAATGGATATCTTAACAGTCCTTTAGATGAGTTTTTAGAAAAAGTGATAAATAAAAAAGTATTCTCAGGGAAAAAATGATCATAATTTATAAAAAAAATTTAGATGAGAACATCCCTCTTAAAGGGGGCACAATTTTTTAACGTGATACATTATATTGAATGCTATATATGCTCTAAAATGATCCACATGCTTAAAAATAATGATAGATCAGGGATATGTGAGAGTAATTCTGGGGAAAAAATCTTTTCCTTACTACATTGAGGCATCGGATATTCACATGATCTTCAAAAAGATAAAAATAAAAATAAAAACCTTATAAGAATCCGAATCTTATAAGGTATTTGCTTCAACAACGAAATGATAGCCACCAATCTCCAAATTTTTTTAAGCTTTATCTAATTAAAAAATTATTAACAATTACCTCGATTCTCTCTCCAAATGTATATGTATATTATACCCGGGAAAATCTATCCTTATTGGCGGCTACAAGCAACCTTTAGAGAAACACCATGCACAATTTCGTTTCATGCTTATAATAAGCTCATTCTTCATCCGTTGTTAATTAAAAAGAAAAATAGCATTGTAGTACATATATGTCGACGAGTTCACAATTGAATCAGGAAATTTCCATTAGTTAGACAGCTTTCCTACTTCCGAATGGACTCTAATATGCTATCTTATATACACATGTATAAATAATAACATGCGTTGCCAAAACTCGCTCAGCGCTGTGTATATATAGTTTTGATGTTCTCTGCCTTCTCCTCTCTCAATATTATATGATCAGAAGAAGAAGCTTTTCCTTTCGTTCTTCGTGATCAATTAAACTGCGAGGTGGAGGTCATAAGGCACACTCACAATTATAATATTCGACATGACTGCACTACACAAGCTCGTGACAGCGTCCAAGGGAACGAGCCGGCCGCGGCCTTAGAGAATGGTCTTCACGTCATCAACACACGCCGCTGGGGCTTCCCCGACTCCCTGCGACGAATCGTCATTACGTTTCCTGGAACTCTTCCCTTTGAAACCTCGGAAACAAAATTTTCATATTTGGTACAGGATACCTGGGCAAGTGCAACCAATCCAATGGGTGATCTCTGGAAAGAAGACTTACAACGATGTGGTCTTTGCCAACAAGGTGCAGCCTCCCTAGCCGCCACCCTGAGGGATATCTGTGACGATCTTATAGCGAATTATAAGGTTGTCACAAGCTGTCAAAAGCTACATATCGCAGTTATTGTTGAGCTGGAATCTGTGTTTGCACACGAGAATTACCTTACCAATCGTGCAATCAGGGAATCGTCCGAGGGGGAGTTCAGGCTCTGTCCAGTGCAGGAGAGTGCCATCGAGGCATTGGTGAAGGCGGAGGCGGTGGCCAAGGACAACTCTATATGCTCCGTGTGCACCGAAGAGTTTTTGAAGGGGGAGGGAAGTCACTCGGATGCCATGCAAACACGTCTTCCACGCCAACTGCATTGTGCCGTGGTTGAAGAACATAAATACTTGCCCCACTTGCCGAGCCCAGATTTAGATTCGCTTTTGTAATGCGTCGAGTAGAATTTAGTTTTTAAACCGTATGCATGAATTCAATTTCCTTTGGCAAAAATCAGTTTGTTTATTTTATTTTATTTTATTCTTCTTGTTTAGATGTTCTCTTTTATTTTTTGTTGGTTTAATTTTATGGTAACTCCTAATTGAAATATAATAATTCGCAAAGGCCTATAGTTCAAATAGAATTCTAGATTAGAAATTGTTAGAAGTATGACTTTTCACGGCAACGTAGACGGTCCAGTAACACATCATTATAGATCAAATTATGGCGAATTTGTTTCTTTAGAGCTAACCACTTTGCCCAAATGAATAATTATTTGCCTAAAACACCGTTTATTTATAAAAGAATGATTTTGCTTTTAACAATTTTGGACTTTGGGAACATCATTAGTTCACGCTTGAGTTCCACGCACACCCGTACACCTTTGTTTTGGCCAAGGTTTTGATATGTAGGCTATGCAACTAGCCTATGATCGACCCCCGCTCTGGGACAAGGTGGAAGTAGTAGTTTTTTATGAACAAGGATATCTACGTCAAATTTGCAGGAAACAAAATATGGTACAAGCATGCTCCATAACAAAAAGTAGATCGTATTGACATGAAAGAATGGTTTAATGAAGTAACCTATGTTCCAATTTTGGTCCCAAAGGTGATGAAGTTTACGCTTAGATCATCCGACAAAGTCCACTTTCCAGTAAACGGATGGTAAACGAAGCCTGCCATCTCTTGAACCTAATCAATAATTCACATTTGTCATAATTTTCTTTTCTGGAACAGATGCAATTGTAGTTAGATATAACTTTGTAGCATTCGAAATGGAATGACATTTTGACATAAATTTATTGATAATATGAAAATTTTACCGATATGGAAGAACGCTGCAGGATCAAGACCAATTCCTCCGGAGTGAGAAAATTAGACCATTGATGAGTACCCTTTGGGAGCTGTCGGATATGCCATAATTAGTGGGATTCATCATACAGCCGACTTGCAGAGGAACAAGTTCTATCATTTTTATCCGTGCAAACTATCATCAAACATACCCATTGAAGAAGATATTCAGCCGCAACGACTGCGGTAGCATAAGCTCTCATTGACCTGTTGATGGTTGAGATAATGGTAGCTCCATTTGAGGCAGTCAAAGCTGACAAAGATTTGCAGAAATTCAAAGGATCTGCAACATGCTCAATGACCTGGTATGCATGCTCAAAAGGTTACTTTAATATTTGACAAATTATGCATTCTTAGTAGAGGAAGTGAACTTTTGAAATAAATATGCAAGAAATGAATTGAATCAAATATAATCAAAACACTGACATGATATTCTATAAGCGGGTACCTCAAGTGAAATAACAGCATCAAAACTTTGTCCCATATCAACAAGTTGCTCTGTTAAAGAAATGCAGATCCATGAGATTCGAATAGGGTAATCACACAAGGCTGCTACCTAGTTATTTATTTATTCTAATTTCATCAATACCCACAACACGATTCACTGTTCCTCCAGTTTCTATTGTACAAGACTATAAACCAAAGCGGCTGCTCGATCTCGCTATGCATCAAACAAGTTCCACACCAACATCAATAACATTCTTCACATGTGGAAGTTTATTTGGCCAATATTTATGGTAGGAACAATCTTATTGCAAATTATTATAGGAGGAATTAAAACCTATCCTGGTTTAAGTAACATCAGCATATCAAAAGCGAGAAAATAATAATGGTAGATAACTTAGGAATTGTAAAACTCGGCGTGTACCTGCAGTCTTACAATGATATTCAATAGATGAAGTTTGTGGATCCAGTTGCTGTTCAAGAGAAGTACAATCAATCATAACACAAACTGCTGAAGCAAAACTCATATAAAACGTTAATTTTGCAATGCAATACAGGAAGCATCATATGGCACACTAGTTGTATTGTAAATTTGTAATAAATAGCAAATTTAACTTACTGCATGAAGGTTTGCAATTGTAATATTTTTCTCAACAGCATCTATCCCTGTCACAACAGCTCCCAAACGAGCAAGAGGCTAAAATATAAAAAGTACCACAAGAAGTGTTAAGAGAAAAATATAATTAACAGCTACAAAGTGAATATAGCAGTTTCACAGTAAAGAAATAACTTCAAAATTAGCTAAATTGAATATATATATATATATATATATATATATATATATATATATATATATAAAGCATGGAAACTTTGATCCATATTTAACATGAAAAATCTTCTCAAACTACAAACTAAATACAACCACAAGGATAGCATAAAAATGTTTATGCTTGATAGAGTCTAGTGGCGTATTAGTTTGATCAATTTGAAGTTCTTAACAACAAATCCATCCTAGTAAAAAAGATTTTAGCCACATTCACATGAATAAAACTGTTTGTAAATTTCCTTATAGCTCGGCCAAAAAAAAGAAAGAAAGAAAGGAAAAAGAGACATTTCAACCCTGTTGAGACTCCGTACCTCGGAGAGAATGCCTCCTCCACAACCTACATCTATAATCTTCAATCCTTCAAGAGGCCTGGAACTTTGAGGATCCTTTCTGAGGATACAACAATCATTAGTGAAAATCTTAATTAAAAAGTAGCAGCGACGGACCAGTTAAAACATTAACACCAATAAACCTACCCAAAATGCCGACAAAGAGACGCTCTAATAAAGGAGATCCTCACCGGATTCATCAAATGCAGTGGCTTGAACGGTCCTTCCGCATCCCACCTCAATCAGTAGGCATAAGAAAACGCTCAAAGTCCAAATCAAGCACAATAATCAAACCACAGCACTTCATAATACTTACAAAAACTCACCATGTATCGGCAATGGCTGCGAACTTGGCAACCTCGGCAGCATTCAAAGAAGATGAAGCAAAGCTCCCAGCTTTACGCTCGTCGGAATGCCTCTGAGGAGCACATTCCGGTTGAGCCGCCGGAGCCTCATTCGGTGGAAACGACGCCGGACCGCAGCAGAAACGCCGCATCACCGCCGGAGACGGGTTGACACACAAAGGAAGAAGGTTCCGGCATTGCAGCAAACGCCTCGTCGCCATCTAAAGATGCAACTTTCAAACCCAACGTCTTCGGCAAGCTCGAGAAGGAGGATGCAGCTCCCGTCGTAGACTTCGTCACCGGATCGCCGCCGCCGCCGCCGTCGCCGGCGAGCGAAGGGGAAGTGGACCGTGGAGTGGAGAAGAAGGGGTTTGCTTTACCGGGCCAGGCGCGGCCATATGATCAGCTTTTCTCCCACACGATGGGCCGTCGTCCGAAAGTTCGGTTGCGTTGAACCGATCTTTGTTACCTGATTTTGATCAATTAACTCATAAATAATAAATTAAACACAAACAAAATATTTCGTTTTATCGAATGCCCAATCAGATATTCACAAATTATTCACATTGATGATATATATATATATATATGTATGTATGTATATTTGTGGCATTTTGAGAGCAAGTGTTTATTTATCAAACGTAGATAAAAAGATTTAATATGTGGTTATATTATTGTAATCGATTAAGAAATTATAATAAAATTATACCAAATGTAAATATCAGCAAATACAAATTCAGCCAAGCCCGAAGTAATTAACTTTATCCAAACACAAAAACGTGAAACCAACACAACACAATCAATCAAGTTTGAAGGAATAAAAATTTAGTTGGACTCGGTTGACGTGACGAACAACCCTAACTGTCCGGATTTTTGTCCGACGATCCCCACCCGCCTAATAATTTTGTTAAGAGCCACGATTAGACTGGTGTTTGGGAATTGGGGATTTCTTCATCCGTCGCCGTCGCCGTCGCCGTCGCCGTCGTAGGTCTTAGGTCTGGATGGTCATCTCTCCTTTTGCTTCCTTTTTAATTAATCTTAGTTTCGATTTCTGTTTTGTTTATTGTTGTTTTTGAGTGTTTGATTGAATTGGTCATGGATTGATGGTTCAATTGGGGGAATTTGGCTTTGATGGATGGTAGCGTCTGGGAAGTCTGGCTATGGCAAGGAGCTCCTTCAAGATGGATCATCCGCTGGGTTCGAGCTCTCTCTTCTTACGGCATTATTTTTTTACCTAGTATTGATTGTGGTGTACGATGGATTGTGGATACGATGATGTTCGCGTTGTATTGTTTGATTTGGGTAGTTTTTTGTTTGAATCTTTGTTAGGTTGTGTGTTTGGGGTTGCAGAATTGGGAACGGTGTCATTTTGATGGTTGTATTGTGAATGTGCCTATCTGACGGATTCGCATAATTTCCGTTCTTTTAACCATATGGGATTAAATATTGAAGAATCTTTGTGATAGTTCAGGAGCTCTTTCGGTAATGACTGGAGCTGTTTGCTAGTTTTGAGTTTATTTAGGGGAATTAAAGTATCTTGATTAATTGTTTCTGATAGCATGAATGTGTAGTTTTTGTTTGATATTTACAAGGTCGTTCGTTCATTATATGGTCTGTGGGAGGAGGTTTGTTTGGCATTTGATTTTACCAATCTGATTTATTTATTTCTATTCTACTTTGGATTTGAGCAGTAAGTTGTTGTTTTCTTTTTTCTTCTTTTTTTAAAAAAAGGAAATCTCTCAATGGCCTTTTTAACTTCAATCAATTAGCCAATGTTTATGCATTGCCCCTGTGCCAAGCCTGCCTGGGCAAAAGAGAAGGGTGGTGTGATAAAGGGCATGTGGCCGTCAATAATTTGCTATTTGTAATCACATAGATCCTAGTTTAGGATCCATGTCCCAATGCCTTTTTGGGTATCAAGTGCAAGAAAAAGAAGAAGAACAAGTCTTGTAAACTTCAATTCAGTACTGAAAATATTGTTTTTTATTTGTCCTGATAATAATCCTTTCTTCTTTTTCTTTCTTTTTTTTGTATGTTTTCTGATAGTCCTTTCTGGTTTTTTACTTGGTGCCTTTGAACAGAAAGAAGACAAGCGGAAGCATCTCGTATTAGGGAGAGATATCCTGATAGAATTCCGGTGTTGTATATTACCATTTTTTTAATTATCGTCTTCATGTAGTTCGGCTATGATTGTTTCTCATTTCTTTCTAACTGCATTTTAGGTGATTGTGGAAAAGGCTGAAAAGTCTGATGTACCTGATATTGATAGGAAAAAGTAAGCTGTTCTAATATCTTAGTTGGAAAAATAGTATAGCACATTTTAATGTCGTAACTTTTTTTACACTATAAATTTTGATTTCATATGAGAGGTCAACTTCCTCCAGAGTTTATTATTTTGTTCAAATTATAATGTGATATTTGATTGTAATTGAATTGTGCGTGGCTTGCTCATGGGGACTTGTGTAGGTACCTGGTTCCGGCTGATTTAACCGTGGGACAGTTTGTCTATGTGGTAAGAAAGAGGATTAGACTCAGCGCTGAGAATGCAATTTTTATCTTTGTGAAGAACGTTCTGCCACCTACTGGTAGGCCAAATTTCAAATTTTGTCTTTCCTAGTTTACTGTTTAAATAATGGCTGATAGGTCGATATTTGTTTCTGTAACTTGTTTGTTTCCTTCACAGCGGCTTTGATGTCTGCCATTTATGAGGAGAACAGGGATGAAGATGGATTCCTTTACATGACATACAGTGGAGAGAACACTTTTGGTGATGACTTTGAATTGCATCTTCATCTGTAAATAAGATCATTATGCTAAAGGTGTAAATAACCAGACCTTGATGGATGTCAGCTTTTAGTTTGTCAATATGCTTAAGTGGTGATTTGAATCTTATGTCAACCACATAATTGCTATCTAGTCCGAGCTTCTGTTGTCTCCCAAAGTAAACGAGAAATCAGTGGGTGGGCGGAGGTGGCTGATGATATTTATATTATCTTGTCAACTTTCTAAATTGCGATTTAGTAGTAATGTATCTTGGTTAGCTTTATCTCTTGAAGTAAGTGAGAAATTTTAGAAGAAATTCGTCCCCTAACATTTGCCACTTCGCGCTGGCTCTGTACCTTTTTGTTTAAGTAGTTGGCCCGACTCTTGACCGAGCTGGATAAGGTAGTTGGTGTTGAGAAACGTAAGGAAAAAGAAAAAAAAAGGAAGAAAGAAAGAGACGGTCGAGCCTTTACTGTTGTGAGCTCCTTCAGTTCCTGTTTCTGTTAATTTGATATGAACCACCACGTAAATGTGATGATTTATTTGGGTATTTCTTATCTATCTAAAGCGATTGATTTGGGTATGTTGCCTCTTGCGTGGGTGAAACTATGGCCATCTATATTGTCAATTATCATGTGGATTAGTGGCTGTTTGCTCTGTTTTTACTTTGTTTCATTTCCTGGTCCTCCCTGGTCATCGGTGCGGTTTTTGCCAGCATGTCCTCGAAGTCGACAAAGTCTTTCTTTGGGGGATCTTGTCCCTTGATTTCTCCGTTGATGACGCCGTTGTCCATACTACGACATTTTAATGATGCGCAAGGGCCGGTATTTGGCTATGGTACCGACCGGCCATGTACCTTTTGTCCTCAAAATAAGATGGTTCTGTACTTCTTTTTTAACTTATTAAAGTCGGGTTGATGATCATGTACAGACTAATAATCATTAATTTCCCAAAGCAAACGACAACTTCTATTCCAAAGTAACAGATGAATGGTGCCAATCCCAGCTTTCATAACAAAAAATGGGAAATTGTACCGACCTGGAATGATAACGCTAATAAAAGCAATCCTTTCACAATTGATGAATAAAACCATTTGTATAATTGTGTTGTAATAATACACCTAAAACACTTATTTCTAACGAACTTTTGTGGGCTAGATCTTGAATGTGCTCATAAGTAATTTGCATCCTCTCTTTTTTAATATAAATACTTTATTTTTGGGGAAAAAGAATATGATAGATACTAACAATAGGACTTGACGAACTCACACATCACAATCAATTCAATCTTTTTTGCCACAGTACGTCCACCTCTACAACCGGCAAGATTATTGGAATTGACATTAATTCCAATCACACTGTCAAATAAATCAGCCCCACCTCCATAATCGATCTCAAACCATTTATAGGTCGTTGGAACACAACTCACAGAACCGTCTGAATAAAATCCTAATATACGACAATTTTCCAACGACCTTCAGTCCTAATTCCTTCCTAAATAATTGACCAGATCCTACGTTAGGAGTGAATAATATCTAAATAACATTGGAGAATTGATCTTAAAAAAACTTTTATCAATAAAATCAAATATACGATAAATAGTTTTTTTATATAAATCAAGGTGTGCAGAGTCGAGTAATATTATCCATAGAATATAATAGGAAAGAATAGAATGATTTTCATGTAGAGAAATAATCAAACATGAAAAAAATATTTAATCAAAGACCCAAAAAGTATCAGAGTTTAATAATTTATTTAAAAAATCAGTTGTAAACTTTATCGTTAAATTAGTTATAGAATACAATGAATAATTAGAATGCATGGATGTAATACTTATTTATTGTTGCTTTTGGGGAAAAAAACACGTATTTATTATTAAATTAAAATTCAAAACTAAGAGATATTTAATGGATGGTAATTTGTTTAAAGTTAATTGCCTCTCTCGTATCTCCAGCTTGAAGGGTATAATCGTCAATCTATATTTTCTAGGCATTCTTGAGGACCATAGATTCCATGATACCTCAAAGTAAGAGAAGGAGAATAAAGCAAATGTCTTTTTCCCAAGCTCTGTGACCCGCGGGTTAGCTTCTAAACAGTACTCCCCTGTTCAACCTCTACGGACTACCTACCACCGACGCCGGCGAACTAGCTTCTTTCGATGGGCAACAGAGGGCGGGTCTTCCTCCTTCGCTAGGCTTCGTTCTATCTCTTGAACGGAGGTGAATGGTAACTTGAGCCGGCTGATTTTTTTGTTCCCAATGCTTGTTGGTTGGATTGTTTGGTTGTGGATTTGTGCCATGTAGTTGAACTTATGATCTGATTTTTGGTTTTTTTTTTGGACTTTCAGTTAAAGTTGTTGTCTTTGTTATTGTAGATGTGATTTGCACTTTTAAATGGTCTAGGTAGGGAGAGTTGGACTGGTTTTGGGATGATACAGTTCTTACTTTTGCGAGTCGTTTGCTAAAGTGATGCGTTTGTTAAGGGTCGTTTTCGTGCTGGGTTTTAGTCATAGACGTGCTTGTTGAGCTAGAGTTCATGAAAATAGCGGTGAAGTTGCTTAGTTTCCTGCAATGGCGTTGAATGTTGATTGCTCGTTCTGCTGTGGACTGATCTAATCCTGCCTGTGTATCTTGCTAATGGCTTAGTTTTGTTAATTTACTTTCCATTGATGGTCTGTTTTGGTTCATTTTGGGATTTCATTCTGTTGCCGTGTTCATTTGTTCTTTGCAGTTCAAATTTGCGTTAATTTGTCCGGCCTAGATCGTTTTTTTTCCGGAAGTTGATGAATGCATTTTTTTGTCAGGGCATTTCCCGGAACAAATGCATCTTAGCGCAGATCTATGAGAGATTTGATCGAGATGCTGATTCCTTGTACAAAATATAGCCTTGTATAGAGCTGCTAATCAATCCGGAATGGATGGTAAAATGTATGTCACCCATCCTCCTCATCTATCCGAATCGAATCGGCGGATGTTTGACATCCACAGCTCCTCAAAGCGAGCTTATCAAGTCTGGAAAGGAAGCAATGTAAGTATTTTTTGTAGTAGGTAATAAAGGTTTTATTCTTTTACTAGTGAATGGATTGTGCCATTTGCAACTGTTTTGGGCAAATTCTTTTTGTTCATTGTTGTAAGAACTTTGGAGCACTCTGGTAAAGCCATGAAAAGCGAAGACATACTAGTGTGAATATATTTATTTATTCAAAGGTGATTGTGGCATGAAATCTAGCTCATATATTCAAAATGTTATTGGCTATTACATGCGAGCTATCACATGCAACTTCTGCTAAGAATGCAATAGAAAAACATGTCTGGAGGTTCATTGTCCAATATAGCATCCCACAGGATTGACTGCTTTAGGTTTCTTCGACCCTTGCTGAAGACAATACGTATTTGATTGATATTGCTGAATAAAAATTTTTGTGATGAAAGTAATGCATATTGAGTATCCTAGCTGGAGGTCAGCCCATGTAGTCAATGATGATGCTGTAGAGTACGAGAAATGTTTCTTCTTAAAAAAATATGATTCTAATTCTTTTGCATAGATTATCAGCTTCAGATGCTGCCAATTTGAGCTTGTGGTTCTGCAGCTTCATATTCTGTCTAAATTTGATTTTAGGGCGAAGGACATTAAGTTGCCCAAATCTTATTGAAAAATATAATAAATTGACAATGTCATTATAAGATGGCAAGCTGTTTTTTTGCATTGTATGAAATGTTATATTTCTATGTATAACTTCTTTCTTTTGTTATTTTTGTTGTATACAAGATGATTAAATTTGGAGCCGTGCTCATACAGACAGCAATAGTTTATATATAAGCTTTTACGTTTTACTATCACAATTTAATTTTCCCTGTCTGACCTTGTTTTGCAGAGGTTTTTCCTTGGGGGCAGACTTGTATTTGGTCCTGATGCACGGTCATTGGTTTTCACTGTGCTCCTTGTTATAGTGCCAGTAATATTATTCACAGTTTTTGTTTCCCCGAGACTGGTGGATAAATTCCATCACTACGTTGGAAACCTTATTGTAGGCCTTGCAATTGTCTTTGCCACATATGTGAGTGGCTCTTTCTTCCAATCAACATAATGGTATATTTACATCATTGCACATGTATGACTTGGGGATGATCCAGTGTTACTGTTAGGGAACTGGCTGAACTTTTGAAATGTGGTTTTTTTCTTCTTTCATGCTAAATTGTTTACTATAACCACTCTGGCTGGTAAATACTAAATTTTTGCTCTCAATAACAGCAGCAAAATTTTTGTTTTTGTCAGCACCCCAGCATTTTTACAATGTAAAAGCACGTGGATAGCTAAAACACTGATTTTCCCAGTTTTGAACGTGATTGGCTGCATGCTATGCAAAATTGTATGGTATAAAAATATTCCCTTAGGAATTTTCCAAATCATTCATATAGTATTATGTGTGATTTAACGTATTAACCTCATTTAATTTATTCCTTGTAAGTCAAGCAAAAAAGATAATTGACCATATTCCTAGTATGTTCATTTTGTGTATTTCTTGGCAAAAATACACTGAAACTACTTTTCAAAATAATTATATTTTAGTGATAAGCAGCTTGCCTGAACAAGCCACTTTTGTCTTTCATATGTTTGATGTACCTATGATCTCGAGGCCAGCTATCCTCATGATGCTGTTTATCACCATATAAGTTTATGTTTATACATGTTATCTTCAATTATGATACCAAGTATATGATGAGCATTGCTCTGGAGAGATTTTGTTTTAGGAGTAAACTGATCACTTGTGCGTTTGCATTAGGATTAAACATTTTATTTGCCTTGTCCAGATTCTCTGTCTTCTCTTACTCACATCTGGAGGAGATCCAGGAATCATACCCAGGAACAAGCATCCTCCTGAACCAGAAGATTGTGGAAGTAGCTCAAATTTACCAGCCGACTTGTCCGAAAACCAGGGTTCTGCCGTTTCAACTATACCGCCCACGAAAGAAGTCCTAGTGAATGGGGTTATAGTTAGGACCAAATACTGTCACACATGTATGCTATATAGACCGCCGAGATGCTCTCACTGTTCTATTTGTAATAATTGTGTTGAGCGCTTTGATCATCATTGTCCTTGGGTAGGGCAATGCATTGGGAAGGTACAGTTCAGTCTTTTTCCTTTTCTCTAAGTGCTAACAGTCTGGTTTATTTACTAATGGCGAGTTATTGTGCTTGGCATTTCTTTGTTCTGCAGAGAAACTATCGATTTTTCTTCATGTTCGTGTTTTCAACAACTTTGTTGTGCTTATATGTTTTTTCTTTCTGCTGGGTTTACATCAAATATGTAATGGATTTGCATCAATGCAATATTTGGAAGGCTTTTCACAAATCGCCAGTATCTGGGGTGCTTATCTTGTACACATTCATAGCAGCCTGGTTTGTTGGTGGACTGACAGGATTTCATATCTACCTAATAATCACCAATCAGGTTTCTCTCTCTCCTACGTGCTCAAATTTGTGGTCTCTGTGACAAATTTGTCAATTAATAATGTCTTCACCTGAGTCCTGATTCTAATTATCTGTCCTTATATTCTGATTGGATTTTCTGCATGGCACTTGAAACCTGAGTTTATCATGTATGCAATTCTTTAATTGTTGAAGCAAACTTAGTATTTTAAATAGTTTTCTAGCAATCTAAGTAAAGCTTGATTATCACACAAAGTTTCTAAGCTTCAAAATCTTAAATAGCAACTGCATGCGCCTTGTTGTCTTCAATGAGCTGTTCTTTCCTATCGATCTTTAAATTCAAATTGCTTAGTTTTGAACTAAAATTCTCACATGCAGACAACGTACGAGAATTTTCGAGCTCGTTATGATGGGAAAACAAATCCTTATAATCGGGGTGTGATCCTCAACATCAAGGAGATATTCTTTTCAAAAATTCCACCTTCTAAAAATGATTTCCGAGCACAGGTGACGGAGGACACTTCAGCCTTTGCCCCTCCAAACTCGATGGGGTGTGCCCTTAGCCCTGATATGGCAAAAAGAAGTGTTGATTTAGAAATGGGTGGCAAAAGACGGCCCGTTGACGCAAAGGAATTTGAGGAAATACAGAATCAAATGGGTCTAGATGGATGTAGGGATGAACCTCGTCATGAGAATTGGGAACGTAAAAGCAACTGGGAGATTACACCTGACATAGAAGCTCTGGCTGCTGAATTTGGGATGCAACATGGCTTTTCTGAAAGAGAAAAGATAGAAGAGAGCCACTAAGATTGGGTGTGGAATAGGCTGCCAGGTCTCGGAAAGTAGTAGTTCATTGAATCGAAACATGGTTAACAACCATTTCAAATGCACCTTAGTATTGACTGAAATTGTTGCATAGGTGTATCTGCTTGGACTCTGGAAAAAGTGGGCAGAGTTTAGTTGTCTTTCATTAAAAAAATTAAATTAAATGATGTTTCTTCTTCTGTTGCACGGGTGTTTGTTCTCAACCTCTTGTGGCGTTCAGAGAACTCCGTGCCAGCTTCTCGACTAGTGTTGGAGCGTGGATTTGTTTTGGGGATGTGGGCATAGATGATAGCTAAGCTTGAATTGTAAACCAAAAAGCAAGGAATGTAAGTTGTAAACTAGCTTTTATGTAAAACTTGAACTTCCTGGTGTTCTTTGTACAATTTTTTTCACCTCGAAAGCTTCCTAGCTGCAGCACTTGATCGCAAGGAGTGAAAAAAATTCCAACAAGTAAAGTGGCCAAGTACCCATTTGATCATATCTATTCGTTTCGTACTGATGAGAGACTTCTTCCGCCTTGTCTATCCAAAATGATGGCTTGGTGCTAGCTTGCCATGCCATTGTGGACCGTCGACTCGATTATCATCTTTACCTGAATCAGTGTACTG
This sequence comes from Piper betle, assembly GCA_033002965.1. NCBI lineage: Eukaryota > Viridiplantae > Streptophyta > Magnoliopsida > Piperales > Piperaceae > Piper > Piper betle. Next base: position 195,968 of record JAURVB010003998.1, read on the forward strand.
GGGTAGATTTCCTGATAAGTACCATATATGGTTGGTTAAGCGAGACAAGCAGTTGTTTCTAAGGCTAACTTTGCCTTCTATTGAATGATGCTTAGTAGAAACAGGACTAGAAAAAAGAGTAGAGGCAATTATTTTCAATAAATTAACTATAAATGGTTGTCACCCATTTGACATGGACTTGTAGACTCGCCGCTCTCTTTGACAAATCTATCGTCTTTTAGAAGTTGTACGCCAAATAAATGTTTAGATTGGATTCTCGCTGCAAACAGGCGTGGACATTCCTCTTTTCACTGTGCAAAGATTATCAAGAATCAACCAATGCGCACTGAGTTGGATAAGGTCGAACCACTAAAATATTTTCACTTGGTGCCAACAAATAGATTACAATATGCACATTATCTCTCTCACTTCGTGTGATTTATTTTTGAAATCATAAAACACATGGTCCTTTATAAGCATTGAATTTCAGTGATGCCATCGATTTCCTTTTCATTTCAAGAGTAAAATGCCCTGGCCCTTGAAATAGACGAAAGATTAGATTCCTGCAACCCTTGCTTTTATCAAGAAAGGAATGTCAATCTGTAGAGTTATTCCAACGATCTTGTGGAAAACCATTGGGACACGCCAATAGATTTTGAAGATGACAGCGATCAACTGTTTTATGTACTAGTAAAAAAAGATTGTGGTCTACCCACATTGTCAATGCTTATATATTTGCTTGCACATGCAGTTTCTTCATTGTCTTCTTAAGAAGCTCAAACTTGAAAATAGAGATATCAGGCTTGCAATTCCCTCAAAGGCTTCCAAGGTTTTCACAGGAAGCATGAATACTAATTTAGATGTGAAAGACTTGGAAGCTGGAGAGGGAAATTGAAAGCCTGCTCTCTTGGCCGACCGTTGCAAAGTTTACTACTTTAGTGGTGATCTTCTCCAGCTCCCGATTGTTTTCTTCGTTCAACTCATAGAACGATGTCGAGGAATTTCAAATCAAATTTCCGAATGGCAAATCTTAGGATATTGTGTGAACATTTTTTCGTCCCTTCTCTATCAAGGCTTTGATCAGATGATCATGATCAACCAGGAAGGTAAGTGATGCGGGGCATCTCGTATTGTAGTATTTATTATTTTAAAATTTATTTATTTTTACGTAATTTTAGTATTTTATTTTTAAGGTATTTTGGAAATATTTTTAATAAGGGTTTTGTAATAATTAGTAGATGCATATAAATAAAAATGGCTATTTTCGTTGTACGACAGAAGAGTTTTTTACGTTGAATTGATCTTGCTGTGTGCCTTCTAGCTATTTAACGTTTTTTCTTTTAGTTTTGATTTTTATCTTTAGAAATAGTATTAAGTTAGATCATCCCCCTTTCTCTTTGTATATTATTAAGATTTTATCGTCAGGTTGAGTTTTATTTTCACTTGTACAACATCATAAATTTTTAATGTTCTCCGTCTAATTAATTATTTACTCTTGTGTGGTTCACTCTATTAAACTTCTTGACGACAAAACCAATCAAAGAGTTCCACACTGGAGCTCGCCCATGCATAGATCTTGGCTCATCAAAGGTACTTATTTCACTTATCAATATTGTGGCTCCCTTGAAACTGTGGAACAAGAAAAAAGTGGTTCCCATGAAGGGCAGCATGGATGACATTAACTTTCTTTTGCCATTTGTTCTTGAGAATAATTATAAATATTCGTGCAGATATATTATGTGTGTATATCTGTGCGAGCACCTTCTTTTATATTTCTCCTTTGGACACATATTTTCAGTACGTATTCATCTCATTGAAGTTCACGTATATATGGTATCTATTATCTAATCTCTCTTTTTCTATCATGTTTTAACAGATGTCGATCGTCTGTACATATGGCTTTCCCAGTTCTCTTCTTCTCGATTCTCGAAGCTGAACCAATTAGTCGTATTGCATGTAAGAAGATGGAATTTCTCTTCTTCTATGCCTTACATGGGCATTACATGATGCAGTGATTTCCGGTACTGTGCATTTGTTTAAACTTTAATTTCATGAACCAGGTTTAAGGATCTGCAATGGTGTTAAGTGACAAATAATTCCAAAAAGCTGAAAGCAAGCTCTCTCTCTCTCGATATATATATATATAACTCTTTAATATGATCAACATCAGATGATTTCAATATCAAGCACAGGAAATGAAAAAAAATTTGCTTTACATTGGATAAGTAAATGAGGCTCTAACAAGGCATTTTTAAATTTTGGGCCAATCAATAATTTTCTTGACGACCGTTTGAAACGAACTGTATTAACTTAACTTAATTTGGCTCGTTTACAGTAAAATAATTATATATTAACCTCCAACTCTATTTATTTTTTGATTTTTTATTTAAAAGAAAAAGACCTCCATCTCCGCACTCATTTGAAATGTATTCTCATAATTCGAATAAATTCCAAGCCAAATCTTAAATTTTAAGATGATAAAAAATCAGTCAGCTTGTCACTGTCCCATCCTGTGGTACATTCTACCCTACTTTTTTTACACGAATATATGTTATTATAAAATTGATACGAATCATTTGAATGAATTTAGTATTTTCTTGCCAACTAATTGGTCTGCTAATTTTTTTTAATGTAAGTACTTTTTTGCCCGCCGGCATTTCCATTTCCACAAGAAAAACGAGTCTGCCTTCCTTCCCGCCATTTTCAAACGAATGCCATCTCCCGCCTTCCTCCTCTCCTACTCATGCCGACGCCGTCCTCCTCCCTCCCTCCACCGCCGCCGCCAGCACTCCTCTCTCTCACCACCTCCTCCGTCTCAGTACACCTGCTCGTCCTCCTCCCACCTCCGTCCCCGCCTACAACGCTCTCATCCGCGCCCACTCCCGCGGCTCCCACCCGGAGGATGCCGTCGACTTTTACAACGACTCCCGCCGCCGCGGCTTCCTCCCCGACCACCTCACCTTCCCTTTCGCGCTCAAGGCGTGCGCTCGGATGTCGATCTTGGATAAAGGTGAAGAATTGCATTGCTCGAGTGTTGTACTCGGATTGGATTTTGATCTTTTTGTTCAGAATTGTCTCATTTGTATGTACTCCGCTTGTGGATCGGTAGGGAGTGCTAAGAAGGTGTTTGATGGAATGGGGGTTGATGTGAGGGATGTTGTGTCTTGGAACAGTATGATTTCTGGGTGTTTGCAGAATGGGCGATGTGGGGATGCAATGCGGGTGTTTGAGAAAATGTGGGGGAGTTTTGGGCATGTGTTCCCGAATGAGGTTACTGCGGTTAGCGTGTTGACTGCGTGCGCGAGAGTTGGGGATTTCGAATTCGGGAGAAAGGTGCATGCTTTGGTTGTTGTCGCTGGGATGCCCATTGATTGCTATCTTGGAGCTGCGTTGATTGATTTGTATGTGAAATGTGGAAGAATTGTTAATGCTCGGAGAGTGTTTGACTACGTGTCTGAAAGAAATGTGGTGTCATGGACTTCCATGATTGCTGGGTATTCCCAGTCATGTTCATATAGGGAAGCTGTTGAATTGTTTAGGAGAATGCAAGTGGATGGTGTGAAGGCTGATTCTGCAACGCTTGCTTGTGTTATATCTGCTTGTGGTCATCTGGGTGCCCTTGATTTGGGTCGATGGATTCATGCTTATTGTAGAAGGATCGGATTGGCACTGAACCTAACCTTGAAGAACTCTCTGATTGATATGTATTGCAAATGTGGGGAAATTGATGAGGCTATGGAAATATTCGATGGGTTAGTTCTGCGTGATGTGTTTTCTTGGACAGTGATGATTTCAGGTTTAGCTTTAAATGGGAAGTGTATGGATGCCTTGCGTTTGTTTAAACAGATGGAGCTGACTGCTGAAGTTGAACCGAATGAGGTCACATTTCTTGGTCTTTTAAATGCATGTAGTCATGGGGGCTTGGTCCATGAGGGGCGCTACTATTTTAATTCCATGAAGGCAAAGTACAATCTTGCACCCAGAATAGAGCATTATGGATGTATGGTTGATCTTTTGGGGCGTGCTAACCTATTGCTTGATGCAGAGAGTTTCATCAGTGCAATGCCCATTGAGCCAGATGTGGTGATTTGGAGATCTTTTCTCTTTGCTTGTAGGAATAATAAGAGCATTCGACTGGCAGAATTTGCAACCCAACAAATTTTGGAATTGGAACCAATGAAGTGTGGGGCACATGTTCTCTTGTCTAACATTTACGCTGCCTCTTCAAGATGGATGGATGTCAAGAGGGTGAGAAAGAAGATGAAGCATGATGGTATTCAAAAGCAGGCCGCATGCAGCTTCATAGAGATAAATGGAAGTGTTCATGAGTTCTTGGCTGGTGATGAGTCCCATCCTCTCATTGAGACAATATATTTTATAGTTCTGCAGATTAACCAATTCTTGCGCTCTGAAGGATATATTGTGTCTTCCCCACCATTTTCAGATACCAAACAGTCTAACTTATAATAATCAATAACACACTTCATCACCGTGTACAAGCTCTTCTGCCTGACTTGTTCAGTGATAATAATCCTTATACAGATAAATAATACAACCATTTTGGTGCATGGAACTTCATCATCTCAGATTCCATCTCGACCCTGCCTTGAGGAATACATAACTATTTTCTCACCCTGCCTGAAGTCATTTCATTTGAAATCTAGATTACTGGTTTAAATCCTTGCTGATTAGAGCAGATAAGCGTGTTGAAGTACTCCCTCGGTATGTGGAGGAACCCATCCCTCACCCTGGTCATTGGTGTCTTCTTCAGACCTTACAGCTTGTAAGAGTTCAGATATTGCGGCTTCACTTCCTCATAATTTCCAGCTTCTTGTAGCAAGGGCTCATGTTGTTCGAATTCTTTCTGGTGTTACAACTAGAACACGCTCCCATCTTTTGGTCCACCCATGGCGTCACTACATTCGTAACCAACCCAACAGTTAACCATTTTATGCTTTGAAAATATCATAATAGCCATAGTTTATTGTTTCCTATCACAGATGTTCAAAGTTTTAAATTTTTATCATATATAGTTAGATCTCTTATTTTTATTTCATATATAGCAAATTCTTATATATTAAGCATATTTGACTCATAGTTTTTACTTTGTTAACATAACTACCCTCAATTTAACTTCAAATATTCCTAAATATATGTTTCTTATGTTTTGTATAATGAATGATGTTTTTTTTTTTAAAAGAAATTTTCAAATTAAGGGGTGTATATATATATAGATTAGATAAAACAAAAGTTTAATTTCCAATAAAATATGACAATTTCAAATTCAAATTATAACACCCAAAATTTATATGCTTGAATTTTTTTAATTTTGACCTTTTAAAATTCAGAAAAAACTTAATATTATTAATTTTATTTTTTGCATTTAACTCATCAATTATATAATTTTAGAACCTATTCAGCAGCCAATGTTTTTATTTTTATATAAGGTAGTAAAGATTTATAGATATTTTTGTCATTGAATTAAAAATAATGAGATTTTGTCATGATTGATACGAAAGTTTAAAAAATGGCTATATCTGATGTAAATTTGAAAAATTATGTTATTTTTTAAAGAAAAATTCGAAATTTAGATATTTATGATATTTTTCCTTTTACGTCCTCTTGGCTCAACTTGTCTAAACACTGACCCAACCGAGTCCCCCACGTTGGACACTTTTTATTTTTTGGCACAAAGCTGATGCTAATCCGCTGCAATGACGCCAGATGCGTTGCTGGAGTTTTTCTCGCATGCAGAATAATTTTTAGCTTGTGTAGCGCGTGAACCCAGTGCATGCATTATAATATTAATCTTGTTTAGCTCATGAACCCAGTCGGTTGGACCAACTTGGTCTTAATCTATCAATCTCTCAACCCCCCGGCATTACTTTTCTATTGTTTATACTGTCAACTTTTTCTCAAATCCCGTTTCCCCCCCTCACTATTCGATCGAGAAACCCGTGTGATCCGTTGAATGAGGTAAATCCATTCCCAGAAGGAGTTGGAGTCCGAATGGAGTTCATCTCTGACCTTAAATAGAGTTTCCCTCTATAAATACCGGGAAGCATGCAACGTTTTTGTTATAACAGCCTTACCTTTCACGCGGAGCTTCTATCAACTCAGGAGACAATATTCTGCAATCATGTCGATAGACGCTCTGGCCATGGCAGGAGCAGACTACATGGAGTGCAACATTGAGTTCAACGAATACGATGAGGACGAACTATACAACCCTCCACCATATTTGCTTGCTGATATTGGAGACAGAAGAAACAAAGCAAAGGGAGTACAAGATGGAGCAGTTGTTCATGATACCAACGAAGGAGAAGAGAAGGGCAATCCAAAGGCTTGGCCTAAGGACGTCCCCTGGCGCTGGACGATTCTACTTGCAGAGCCATGCCCTCTGCATCTAGCCAAAACCAGATCACAATGATCTTCTTTGTTATTGATACATACTTATGTATATATATATATGCAGATACATAAATAGTGTAGAAAGCGTACAGATATAATTAATTGTTCTTGTTCTTCTTGGTCATGCCTTTGGCTTTTTTTTTTTAAATTTCTCGTGCAGGAGAAGGCGATACTTGAATGCCAAGTTTGAAAACTCAAATCCATTAGATTTACAATCCATGCACATCAAATTCCTTAGTATAGACAATCAAAATATTATTACCCTATCAGCAAATATTATTTCTTCTTAAAACTGATTCCAAAAAATTATATTGATTAGTCAATCTTATTTTAAAATAAATAAATATAAAATCAATAAACAAGATATTTATTGATTAGTCAAGTTGATCATTTTCAAGACAACAACATTACGTCAATGCTAAAACGAGCACCAACTTAAAAAAAGATTTTATAATCTTTGAAATTTTACATCCTTGTGTTGGAGGAGCTGATACAAATGGTAATGGCACGGACCTATGTGTTGGAGAGGGTGGTACCGGCAGCGACCCATGTGTTGGAGGAGGCGGTACGGCGGCGACGCATGTGTTGGAGAAGTCGGTACCCACGGCGACGACATGTGTGTTGGAGGAGGCGGTATAGGTGGTACCGGTGGCAACCCATCTGTTGGAGGAGGCAGTACCGGTGGCAGTGACCTATGTGTTGGAGGAGGTGTTACAAGTGGTACTGGCAATGACAACCACGGTGTCGGAGGAGGCGGTATCTGCGTTGACCTTTGTGTTGGAGGAGGCAGTAAAGGTAGTAATACCGGCGACCAAGGCCATGGAACCTTCGGCGACCAAGGTCGTCTTGGAGCAGGTAGTGCTATGGACCATCATCGTGGAGGAGGTAAAAACATGAACGAAGAATATGGAGGAGATGGTAGATCCTGCCATGACTAAGAGCATGGAGCAACCCTGGACGGAGAGAGAGACGGTGGAACCGGCTGCAAAGAAGAGGATCAATCTGCTACATGTGATAAATATACTGTTACAGGACTTCTCCTCGGTGTAATTAGTATTGTAGAGGGGGTCACTTTTATTATTACGCTAGGAGAGATTTAAAGGTCATGGAGGCAAACCTTTAATTATCACAGTAGGGAAGAACCATTCAAGATGAAGTAAGAGGTTGCAAATTTGAATACTTCTCTAAATAGTTCTTTGAACTTGGTTGGAGGGGAGATATTACACTTTATAACACAAAGTCAATCCATTAATATTATCATTTCTTAGTTGTAATTTTGATTTATTATTGGTGTCATCCAATTTTTTACCCCCTGTCTCAGCGAGAATGCTAAAGGAAATTTAACAGTGGAGCATCAAACAGTTAACTAATCTGGTACTTTCATTTGTTTTGTCTGTGTTTAATTATCATTTTATATCCTTATATACTTAAAAGTAAGACTGATCATTTGGCTGGGTATGTTAAAACCTAACAAAATTATATATTCAATTAATCAAAGTGAGATAATTTAGTTAACTGAATAATAATATAATTATAATTGATAATTAAACTGGCCAAATTGTTCTAATTTGGTTTGATTCGTTTATAACTAAATTTCAACCAAATTAACTAAAATCATAATGTTCTCTATCATTGATTATTTATTAATTAGTATTTATTATAGTTATTTTTTAACCGTAATTATGAAATAAAGATGTATTAACGTATATAAGGGGTAATTAAAATTTTATCGCACTAAATAAGGGTCTAACGTGAGACAAACTATTTGAAGTTGGAAAAACATCCGAAAGATGACGACTTTTTGCTCCTCTTTCTGGGGTGGAGATCTCAGGCGCGATTGGGCGCGATTCGGGTGATGACAGGCCTTGGTAGTGGCGGCTCTTGACAATTGTTTTTGGAGGTGGCGTGTGAACCTGACTGAAAATTGAGTGGTATGCAAAACGAAACCATATCTGGCATATATTTACCTAGTTTTAAAAGCATCGTAAGTTTTAAAGGTTGAAATTTCACAATAAAAATCAAGCATCTACATTTTGGGGCAAGTTGACATCGACTATTATATGTAGTCATTTTTTGTACCTACGGCAGTAAAAATCGAAATCTGACGTTAAATCGGATTAAAAAATAGTTGTTAAATAGAATTAATTTATTAAAAATTAGTTCACTTAAATTGGTCAAAATCAGTAATTAATTTGAGTGGGTTATTAGTTATATAATATGCTTAGTTATATTTTAATTTATTATACTTATTATAATTTGGGTGGGTGGATTCACATAGTTATGAAGTGTATTATATTTTAAAGAATTTTTTAATATTTTTTTGATTTTCTTTAATTTATTAAATATTAGTTATTATTTTTTGACTCAGGTCAGAATTTAATAAATTTTTATTTACAAGAGTGCCACCCAAAACCCTCGCCCCAATTTTTCTCCCCTAACCTTGATCGCTACCCCGACTCACACTGTCGACGCTTCTTTTGAGCATCACACTACCACCGATCAACACTACCGCTTTCACTAAGGCATCATCTAGTCATTCCCCTAGCCTTCTAGGCCACAACTTGGTCTTTATTAATGACAGGAGCCACTCAATCATGTAGCGTTCCCAACATCGTTTCACTGTCACTTACGCCACTCGAATCATCGTCGTGGCCCCCTTCGACCCTAGAAAGCTTTTCTCTTCCCATATGGCACTATCGAAGCCAACCAAGGACCGATTGGCTTGACCGACTCACGGTTGCCACCCTCGTCTCTCCCCTAGCCTAAATCGGCGGTTGTTGACTCAGGGTGAGAATCGGCTTGAATTAGCAGATTCCTGGTCTAATTTTGGCCTAAATGATCCATCTTTTTTTGACTCAATTTTGTAACTAATCGAGTAAAATTGGCCCAAATGAATTTTTATTAAAAAAGGAGAAAACTTTTTGATATTGCAAAGTAATTGAAAAATTAGTCCTAATTATTAAAAAAGAAAAAAATACAAACTATTTAAAATATGCTCACATAAAATATTAAAACAAAATTAACTAAAATTAGAAAAAAAATATTAGGTAGGGTAGCTGACCTGCTGCCCTTGGTTCGACGACTTGGATCTCAGCCACCCTGGGTTCTCCTACGGCTATCATCTCTCCCTTATGGCGAACATCCGACCCAAGGCTATCTATTGGCCACCGTTGGAGCAACACCTGCCTTCCATGTCGTCTTGATGTGTGCCGTGGCAGAGGAAGACTCCTTTTCGGGTGTAGAACGCTAATGTTCTTCCGCTACGCATTAATGGCTGCGATCCCCCTTCATTGATGATGGCAGTACAACGCTTCTCGTGAGCCGGTTTCTCCACTGACCGACAGACAGTGGTATCGGTGGCATCTGCAAAGGCAACATGGAGCTCTTCCACGTCGTAAGCCACGAAGCTCGTGTGCCAGGTCATATGACTTATGACTCACTAATCGCATCAACTTAACTAGAATTGTGTTCGGAGAGCCCGATGATTAGTCTCGAAAAAACAAAAATAATATTTTTTACGTCATTATCACCACATCATCCTACATATTAAAAAAAAGACAAGATATATAAAAAAAACAAATAAATTATTTTCCTCCTTTCCTCTCCTCCTTCCCTTTTTCTCGACCACCCTCCCCTCCAAAGTTAGGGTTCTCCACCTGCAAAACATGGAACCTAGATTCATGGGTTCTTTGTGATTTTCGTAAAGCTTCAACTTTGTGTCGTTTTTAATCGTGGCATCGATGTTTCCGAATCGGTTCGCGTGGCCGTACGGCGGACGCCATGTCTTCGTCAGTGGGTCCTTCAACAGGTGTGAATTTTTCGGGAGTTGATTCTGTTTTGTGATGGCGAATTTTTTTCTTTGAGATGATTGCGGTGTGTTTTTGTTTTTGGGGCCTCTATTTGGTTGAATTGGTTGGTTGAATTGGTTGGGGGCAGTTGGACGGAGCATGTGAGAATGACGCCGGTGGAGGGATCGACGACGGTGTTTCAGACAGTCATTCACCTGCCGCTTGGATATCATCAGGTAATTACTTATTCGGTTTCTTTATATATATATATATATATATATATATTAACAAAAAAATAGTTGAATAGTGTGATTTACATGTTGCGCATTGTTTCCCAAGAGAGAATCTCTAAATCGTTAGAGCCGTGTATAGAATTTTATCTAATGAGATAGTGATTACGCTACGCATAAACTGATGAAGATTATAACTTTGAAGAATGTGGATGCAATGTTCTATGGGAACAGTAAGCATCAATGCTTTTTTCTTAAAGGTTGAACAAACTTTATAGTCAATGACCTGGTAGATGATGGAGGAAGATTGGCAGAATATACAACGATTAATGAGTGGATTCTGTAAATCTTATATCTATTCTGTAGATACGACATGGTGTCATACTGTCATGAGGAGTTATGGATAACGGGGTACAGACTTGTTAGATGGTACGCCATTTTGATTGTTACCAGGATTAGGAAAGGAATATTGTGTCGGCCTTGTTCTGCTGACAGTTTAAAGATCGTGTTGGAAGGTCCAAGCTATAAACTTAACTCTAAGTATAGTCGTCCGTCATGTTGAATATGTCATCAGCATACAGACCATGAAGAAGATAAAATATGCAAAGCGTTATATTATGGAAGTCCAGAGATTATTGAGCTGATTTTGTGATGTTGGGTTCCTTACATAAAAGCTGTGAGCTAGATGCTCGTTTCACCTAGTCTTTAAATTTGTCCACTTATCTTGTTTTTATCGTATTCCCCTTATTTGTACCGAACTAATTTGTTCGATGTCTATCTTCTGCTGCACTGTTTATACTGATTAGATGCTTTCGAATATTGTACGTTTTTGCTGGATAAATTATTTGGCTGATCTATATGTCATTTTTTTTGTCCGCAGTATAAATTCTTAGTTGATGGTAGATGGCAGCATGATCCCCAGAAGCCTTCGGTTACTGATAACTATGGTATTGTCAACAATCTAATAGAAGTAAGTGAACCAGATGTTGGGCCTTCTATACAGCAAGCTGAAATACCTAATACTGCATTAGTTATGGATGTTGATCACATTGAGGTGAGGTAGTGAGTTAAATTTTGTTTGTTTGTCCTCTATCACGGCTAGTTCTTACTTGCATGTTGCTCATCTTTTGTTCATCTTGGTGCTTCAATTAGGTGGCATCAACAGGTAGCAATCAGATAGAACCCATTGCTCAAGTTATGGATATGGACCTGAATAATTCAGTCCAACAGCTCTCTATATTTTTGTCAAGATATACAGCATACGAATTGTTTCCTGACTCAGGCAGGGTTCGTATTTGGTTTCATGATTCCTTTTAATAGTTTTATTCCTATAATAATTGTTTTTTGTTGCTTACTATATGCGCAGCTAAGTTATTTTTCCAGATTGGGCTGCCTGTAAGAAAAATTGTTGGCAGTCTTCTATTATGATTAGTAACTTTTCTGTCTGCTTTTTAAGCTATGCCATATCACATACTTGTAAAAGGTGTACTCATTAGATGGTGATTATTAAATATAGGTCTTCGCTGTGGATGTTAATTTATCTATTAAGCGTGCATTCCACATCATGCATGAACAGGTACGTGTTTTTATTTTCCCCTAGTTTGTCGCATTGGAAGATTTTTTATGAGAAAAATTTCCCGTGGCTTAGAATGATAAAATATCATCAATAACTTGCTTTTTTTCTCTAACGACCAATATACACGGCCATTTAATTTGTATCATTTGGCATTATGTTCTTCGCTTTAGGGTTTTGCTGTAATGCCCTTGTGGGCTGATAATGTGGGACAGATTTCTGGAATGTTGACTGCTTCTGACTTTATAATGATTTTAAGAGAGGTAAAGAAGTTATTCTTGTTTTCTCATTTTTGGAACAAATTGGTATTTAGGAACTGGTGATGAAAGTTGTGTATATTGCAAGTTTGAACTATAATCTATGTTGGCAAAAAACACAAAGTGGGGGAAGTTCTGTTTCCAGCTGGGCAAGCATTTCTGATGTTTTCACCTGAAATTTTCAGCTTCATACTCATGGATCAATGCTAACAAGTGAAGAGCTTGAAACACACACAATATCTGCTTGGAAAGAGTTTAAAGCTCGGTCTAGAGGAGACAGTAATTGGAGGGAACGACTTGTAATTAAGGTATATGTCTTTGTTTGTACAATATTAATTTATTAACAACTATGAATATTTGACAAAATATTTTGAAATGAAATTCTTTTTCCCTACAAGCAAAATTCCCTTGTACAGTTAGAATTTTTTAAAAGTTTGGTAAACTGAAAGTGCTTATTACAGAACATGATAGCATGCCTCTTTTCTCGAATCTTTAGTATTCTCTTGTTTATCATGAAGACTGAATGTTCGTTTTGCTTTTAGCATTTCACATATCACCACATTTTCTCGATTTTTATTAATTTTTCATGGCAACTTTAGGCTGGGCCTCATGAATCTTTAAAAGATGTTGCCGATAAGATTGTGCGGAATGAAATTTCAGCAATTCCTATTGTCCATTCTAGTGGGGAAGATGGATCTTGTCAGCAGCTATTGCACCTTGCTTCCCTACCTGACATTCTGAAACGTAGGTTTTGTTCTCTGGTTCTAGTTCACCCCTACATTATCAACCTTTGTATCGTTGACATTTTTTTTTATTTGTCTTCATCCTTGCAGTTATTTGCAGGCATTTTAGACATTTCCGTTCTTCTTTCCCTCTGCTACAACAGCCTATTTACAGGATCCCCATGGGTACATGGGTTCCTGGTGCTGGCAAGGCAAGTCAGCGTCAATTAACAATACTGCAGTCCAATGCCCCTTTAAGTACTGCTCTTAATTTGCTAATTGAAGGTAAAAACTTTACTCCTTGCTCATTTATTTTTGTTTATTTTAAGCTAGATCCTTTGTAAGTGGTTTAGAAGATCAAGTTCACTTAACCTTTGGACATTTACTGTTGTAATGGTCTTTTGCCATCATTTTCAGCTTGTTAGTTTCCATGAAAGATCTTTTGATAGTGGTTGAGAAGATCAAGTTCCCTTAACTTTTCTACATTTACTGTTGTAATGGCCTTTTGCCATCATTTATGGCTTGTTAGTTTCCTTAAGAGAAGGAAGAAGGAATTGGTGATGTTATTATAAGACAAGAGGGAAGCTGAGAATTTTAGAAGAGTTTTTTCATTGTTTATGATGAAAAGGGAAAACTTAAAGAGGTGAATATTGCATGAATTGACGCAATTGTCTTTCTTTTTAAAAAACGGAATTTATGGAACTAGAAAGTCATTCAATATTGTCCTCCACCACAAAGCATGTACATTGTGTCACTTTAGAAAAAAACTGAGGCTGCAAATTTCTTTCATTTGAAATTCTTTAAAAACTGTCACTTAAAGCATACATTGATCCAGAAAAATGTCAGGCCTCTATCATGACCATGAGAATTTTAGATTTTATGAACCGCAATATGTTTATTGAAATATAGAAGCCATAGCATTTATTATATATCTAGCAATTTATAAAAAATAATTTGTCAATTTACAGCTGGAATTAGCTCAATACCAATTGCTGATGAAAATGGATTTTTTCTGGATGTTTATTCTCGAAGGTACTCAACTCTTGTGAAAATTTTCCTATTCTTTGCTCAAGACATAAATAGATGAGAGTTGGTGTTTTTTGTTCAGTGATATCACTGCATTGGCAAACGGAGATGCATATGCGCGGATTCAATTAGACCAGACTATTATGCTTCAAGTAAGTCTTTATGGGACTGTGATGTTAGCTTCTGGGCTCTTTTTTTTTCAACTTTACTTTGTACTTCATAGTTCATTGTGTCATGTAACAAATTTCAAATATTGTGCATTGGTTTTGTGGTTTGATAAGCCATTGTGCAATGACACTTGCCAGTAGATTGCTTTCTTCAACTCCTCAAAGATGTACCATTTATGTTCTAGAATTATAGGTAAATGTGCTCCATAAATTTTCTACTGAGGATTTGATAAAATCTTAGCCTCTTGTGTTATTTTATTGATTAACTTGTTCATGTAATAAAAACCTTGGGTGGTCTTACAAATTACTTCAATTTGTGTGTTAGCGATCTTTAAGAGTAGTGAGACCACGTATATTGATTTTGAAAATTTCATGTATAGACTGAAAATTAACTATTAGTAAATATTCTGTTTTGTTGTCTAACCAGGCAATACAGTTGGGATACCGTGCTAATGGTTCCACAAGCCGACAACAGCAACATTATATTTGTTATCGTTCAGATACTTTTTATGAAATTCTTGAACGACTATCTGATCCAGGTATAGAACAAACATTTTATGGTATTGTTGATGTACTATCTAACATGGGAACATGCATGAAGCCAAAAAAGGAGGGGTTAAACATGTTAGATGTTTACGTACAAAATCAATTTATTTTTTATATTTTTGGTCATAGTTTGTATGTTTTTTTATTTCAGTGGTTCGGCGGCTTGTTGTTATTCATCCACAGACTCGACAAATTGAAGGAATTATATCCCTGAGAGATGTATTTGAATTAATTCTTGGATGAAGTATTTCATGTAAAATATTTTTGTCACAGTCAATTTTTGTCCAGTTTATTGTGGACCAATAATTAAATTAAACTTAGCAGAGCAATTGGCCTGGGTCTTTTGCACATAAAATTATCTGTGAGACATTATATAACTGGCCTAAATGTCATTCTTAGATAGATAACAGTTAGTTGATGTTGGAATCTAAATGGCTGACAACGTAGTTGAGTTTTGTTTCAACTCCTAAGAGATTTGGTGATCAGCCCAGGATGGTCCTCACGTCATTTATTTTTACCGAAGGTGAGATTAATGTCTGAAGAGGTATTTGAGTCTTTCTTAACTTTGTTTTACTACAGATGTGTAAAGAATTTTTTCTGCCTGCGTGTCTTCTTATTTCTTTTCAGCATTTAAATGTTTACTGGAGCTTGGGAGGCATCTTACGAGTTACAAGATTTGCTCTTGGTGTTATGCTTTTTGTTCACCGGGGTGTGGTGAGCCGTCTTGGAGCACATTATTGGAAAGACACTTGTATTTTTCCTTAATTATTTTTAAATTTGCATTGAAGACTTGTTCTTTTTTAATAGCTTTTGCGTCATTTTTTTCATCATTATACCCAGTTAATTTTTAACCATTTTGATCTCTGGGCTTTTCACTTATGGAAGCATGTTTTTTGACGTATGTTTCTCCATATGTTTTACTTAAAAAATTAGGATCACAGATTTTTAGTAGTTTTGCTATCTCTTTTTTAAACTCGAGTATTAGTAAGACAAATATAGTCTTGTAAAACAAATGTTACTGATGGCAGATAGCAAAGCATGTGTTTTTTTGCATCCAGGAATTTACTGCTATTGTAATGGGAACTTTGGTCTTCTGCAGTTTATACCTTGTATGAGTTGATTTATTTTTGCTGTACAGCTTTCCCTGTCTTGGTTAAGTTGTTTGAGAGATTAGACTGCTAAGTGATGTTTGAGCACAGTACCATGCGTGTTTGTTAATGTTGAACTTATGTGAAAGTAAAGCTATATCCAATTATGTGAAGTAAAATTTGAATTAGTATTTAGGCCATATTTATCGGTTCCAATAAGCATGAAAAAGTTGTTTTTTGTTGAGTTGACAGATAAGCATTATCTTGTAATTTACACAGCTTCATTCTCATGCATGGTGTAAGTGTGGAGTACGTAGTCCTTGATTGAAGTTTTTGAAAGTAGAAAGAAAAAAAGAGTTTGTTGGGAGCACAAATTGAATTAAAGGTTGCAGTTTAAGTTTGGGGATCAACGAATAAACATAATTCTATCAGCGCCAGTGTAGTTTATGTTGCTGAAGTTTTTATAAGAACTGTGCCAATAAGACAGCCTTGTCAAACCCAACAAAATATCTTAATGTGTGATTTGGAAAAGAACTTGCATAGGCCTGATGACAGTTCTCCATGATAACATCATCGATTGCTTCTCTCAGACTATTACGAGTCTTCGGTGAAGATCAAATGGCAGCAGTACAAAAATATGACCCTGGAAATTAAGAAACCAAAAAGAATTTTCATCTACCTTTTACTAAGGCAAGGCAAATTGAAACTAAAACATTGGTGCTCGTAGGGCAAGGCTGAAACTCACCATATGAACGAATTAATATAATTTGAAAAAAAGGCAGGCCTTGAACTCTATTCATTCTTCACTTTTTTACCCTTAGAGATTCGCGCAAATGACATTCGTCTGCTGGAAAGGTTTCTGAATGGTGGTGACGATTATGATGACCATCTAAAACCATGTAGATCTCATCACATTGTGGATGCCATCTCTCTCCTGCCACAAATTCATGGCTGACTCCGTCCAATTCAATTGAACTACACCCAGCAATTTTCGTAATTCCCCTCTCATACATCAGTTTTCTCATCTCAGCAGCATCCTTCCACCTCTTCGCCTTGGTATACATGTTGATCATTACAGAGTACGTCCCTCCATCCTCTGGGTTCAACTCCATAACACGTCTTGAAGCTATCTCTGCCACCTCGACATTGTCGTGCTTTCTACACCCACCAAGCAGTCCACCCCAGACATAGATGTCGCCCTCCATTGGCATCCTCTCTATCAATTTCATGGCTTCTTCTATTTGTCCCACTCGGCTCAGCAAATCTACCATGCACCCATAGTGCTTTAGGTCTGGAAGTACTCCATAAACAGCTTCCATCTTGTCAAACCACCTCTTTGCTTCATCCACCAGACCTACATGACTACACCCAACTAAAACACCCAAAAATGTTATCCCATCAGGACGAACTCCAGAATCTAGCATCTTCAGAAAGTACTCGAATGATTTCTCACCATGCCCATGCTTGGCCAATCCCATGATCACTGCATTCCAGGTGAACAACTGCTTCGATGGGCTCAACTCAAAAACACTTAATGCAAGAGTGATGGATCCACACTTGGAGTACATGTCCACCAAACCTGTCGATAGATGGGAGGTTAATAGAATTTCCCTTCGTTGAATGTATCCATGGACAGCCTTCCCATGCTCCAGAGTACTGAGCCGCGCACAAGCAGAGAGAATGCTGACTAAGGAAACACCATCAGGGTTTGAGGACGATGTGATGATCATCTTCTGAAACAGCTCAAATGCTTCTCTGCATTGGTTTGAATGAGCATACCCAGACAAGAGAGTGCTCCAAGACACATTGTCCTTGGTATGTAACTCCTCAAAAACTTCACGAGCACTGCCAATATCACCAGCCTTGATGAAACCAACCATCAACGCATTAGAGGTCACGGCATCCTTCATATTCGACTCCCCAAACAAGTTGGTCGCTTCGACCATCGAACCCACATCAGAGTAAGCATAAATCAACGTGTTATGAACGAACTTATCACCGCAAAAACCAAATTTCACGACCTGCGAATGAAGAGCAGTCGCCAGATTTCGATCATGCAGCTTGGTCGAAGCCTTCAAAACAAAGGGATACGTGTGGAAGTCGGGAGAGACACCTCGCTGGCGCATTATGGCAAACAGGCGGAAAGCAGAGGAAGGCGATGAGAGAAGGGTGCATGCCCGGATGACGACGTTGTAAGAGAAGCTTGTTGGGCATGGAATTTGATTGAATATGGATTGAACATAAGCCAGAGAGCACTCAACGTGAGGGTTTATCAGCAAAGAGAAGGCGTGGAGGAGCTTGTTGAGAGCGGTAGAGGGGTGGGATGAAAGAAGGCCGTTTGATATGGTTTGTGCATGGATTTGCTTGAGCTGATCAATGCTGGAGCAGTTGTTGAGATAAAAATGAATTGGTTGGTTGGGAAATCTGGATAGGAGTGACGAAGTTGAGAGGGATTTGGCTGTTTTGACGTTCATTGGCATGCTCGGTTACACCACCACCATCAACGGCAGCTGGTACAGAGCTACGTACATACTCGGATTAGGCTTGCAATAGACTTTGGATGATCATTACTCCTCAGACTTTAAGTCTTGAACCAGACTTGGAGACATGCCATTTAATATATTTAATTTAATATAATAAATGGAAGGCCATATAAAAATGAGCCTGTATTTGTCTTATAATAATTGGATGGGTAACTGACAAGTTCCTAATGACTTCATTAGCTTTAGATAATTTTAAATTAGTCTCAATTAATTGATGTAAAATACGAGAGAGGGAGCGAGTAGTACGAGGTCAATTTCTTCCGTGATTTTATTCTTGAAGTTGGACCAAGCAATTAAGCCATATTTTGTGGAAAGCTGGAATTATTCACGGAATTTGACAAAGGTGGAGCCCACGCATGCACTAAAGTAGTTTTTTATAATCAAAAATAAAATTTTAACTTTGATCGCTAAATATGTGTGCGATTCATCCCCGGGAAAGAGAGTGATAAAAAAAGAGGATCGGTCATGACATTAACTTTATGACGCATTTTCGGTAAAATAAAATTTCAGACCTATTTATTAGTCAAATTAAGATTCTTTAGCTATATAAAAATTAATTTTCTTATAACAAATTTTAATCTGGGTCGTTTTTATAATAAATTTTAATCTGAGTTGTTTTTATAATAAATTTTAATCTGAGTCGTTCTTAGAATAAAAAGACTCATATTTAACAAAAAAAAAACATTTCTCCACTTCCCTCCCCGTCTTTCCCCCGATAGTCCCCTCCCCACGTTCGTCACCGCCCCCCCTCCCCCCACTCCTTAGTTGTGTCCCGGTCTATCGCCCCATGCCTCCCTGTCTCCCCGGTAGTCCCTCTCCCCCTCCCCCTCCGCCAAAGTAGTTCCAACATCCAATCACTAGATATATAGACTATAAGTCACAAATGCAATCTTAAATAAGGCATGTGAACAAACCATGATAGATAGATAAGATCATAGGTACTGCTCGAATTACAAGTCCTTCAACCTCACGAATAGTAAGGTGCTAGTGTAACAAGGAGGCCAATTGCAAGCGGCATGAGTATAAGCCGATGAGAAGGAAAAGCTTGGCCAGTACCACCAGCTCCATTATTTGGGATCTTCTCGCGCAGTTGCTCACAAACAGCTTGCCGAGCATCTCGAGCGAAGCTGCCAGACTTGGTAATCTCAGTGGTGATTTCTTCCAAAACTGTTTCCACCAAATTGTCGCTGCTTGACGTTTCGTTGCAGACACTGCTCACAAATTGTATTGCATTTATCGCCGTGCTAAGCAGCGAGCTTCCCTTTTCACAGCCACAGCAACGATTTCCAGAACCCAACTCGGTAATGTGGTTTTTGCTCCCATCGCAACTTTGACAATCAAGAAAAATGAAAATCATGCGATCAGTACTAGGTCAATCATTTTATGTGATATATAGTATACCCATAACGGCAGAGATATTAATATGTAAGAGGAAAAAGTGGCAAAGCTAGCTGCTCCAGAAAGCATGATACGAATGATTGATTACTTGGACAGAAGCAGCTGATAGACACCAAAATTAGAAGGCCGATGATTATGGAGGATGGAAGAGGACTACTGGTTGACGACGTAATTGCCATGTTTTGTTCTTCTTGATCAATGATGTTGGTCATATGCAGAACATCTCGAGGAACACTGCTCAGCGTGCAACACTATATATATACTGCATGACTTGAATCGATCGAGTATGAACTACTTTAAAAATGATTTGATTGACTTGCTTTCACGAAATTGCACCTGAGTTCACATATGCCAGCATCAGTGTCCTAGTCCCCATCAACAGTATATATTCTATGTTAGTTTTGGCTCAGAAAGTCTGTTATTCATGTCATGCATCATGATAAATCTTAACTAGATTGTGGTCAACATAATCTACTTATTTCCTCAACTTGAATTGAAGGTGAATGTAGCTGAAATATATTGAGCAATGTTTAATAAGTGGTTGTCCTGAAATTATATAAAAAAATGTAAAATTTGGAGGTTAATTATTTTTTTGTGTTTGGATGTCTTGAAATATATTAAAAAAATTTTAATTTCAGTTAAAATAAATTTATTTAAAAGTTTATTAAATAATAACTTTTTACAAAAAATAATAAAATTTGAGAGACATACATATTAAAATGATATTTTATTTTTATCTTATTTTTCTACTATCCAAACATATAAAATAAATTTTTAAATTTTCATATGATTTTATTTTATTGTATTTTTATTTTTTATAAAAGTTTCTTCTTATTTATACTATTTCCATGCTAACCAAACAAGACTAAGGTAAAAATGAAAGAAAAAATTTTAATTTTGGTTAGAACGGAAGAAACATGTATGATATATGAGCCCTTAGTTGTAATAACGAAACCCATTCAAAACAGATCGAAACCAAGGTTCACACTTTGCGCGTCTTGCACGGAAGTGAACTCACACGGAAAACATGCCTTATGCTTTATTGGGAACGCCCATTGAGAAAGGTGTTGATAGGAACTTTACTGGAATGGGGTGGAGGAAAAAGCTTGACGACGACCACCGGCATAATCATGAGTCGTCGGTTCTCTTTGCCCCCCAATACGAACTATCCTCCCCTACAACTAATTTCCTCGCAATTGAGAAAGTAGTCGGGTAGAAATATTCCAAGAGTGGTCAAAAAGGGTTGAGGCAGCTTTACTCCATGTTGAGATAAGTTCAGACGGTAGCTTGGCAATCAGTAGAACGGAGAGAATAAGAAGAACCCACCGAGAGATTTCCATTCCTGATCAGCTAATTGGTTGACAGCCCCCGATCAATGATTGGAGGATTGCTATGATCAAGATCATAAGACAAATAGCAGCAAACTTGCGTAAGTTACTCAACGAATTCAATTGAAGTCGATCACGTTGGCATCAACTTCTAAATTTCTAAGGATAACGCTTTGGGGAAAAAAACTTCTGATGATAATAACACACATATATTGCGTAAAAGGAAACGAACTCGGTGATATATGAGAAAACATCTCGACGTCGAACATAGAAGCATGCTTTGGGGCATGACGCTTCATGTATCCTCTTTTGTTGTCTATAATTCACCTCAATTCTTTCACATTATTATCTCAATATGCATGTCTATTATCATCCGGATTATTTTGTTGCCGCATTAATTTAAAAAAATTATCATTCACACTATTAAAACTTTGTCATTTGTTTTAAAAACCTTTTGGTATCCAATTGAGGAACAAGAAAAAGATATAATATTTAATCCTTGCTAGCTTGTTTGATCATATATATCAGTCTAATTATTATACAGATAAAAAAAGCCAGCCCTTGATTATTGTCTAGTGATGGATAAGTACTTTAAATATGTGGTTAACCTAAGAATTCAAGAGGGTAGTGAAACTAATGATGGCAATCTACTCTATACCGGCCCGTGCGTGCATTCATTGCACGGGGCAAGGGCAAGGTCAAAATAATTTAGTATGTTAATTAGTTATATTATTACTTGCTAACTAATTAATGGCTATGTACTCTATAAATAATAAAAAAGATTCTATAAAATTTAATGTGATGTTTTATATATAGATGTAATTTGTTTTATATGTTTAATATAATGTTTATAATTTACAAAGATAGCAAAATATAATAGATTAATCGACTTTGGCTACATTGAGCATGAATCGTAATTGGAATCTCATTCTCCCCTTCTATGAATCTGTGGCACAGGAAAGCAGCAAGGAGGTGATGGTCGTTGCCCGTTGGCAACAAGAGGATGTGGGAAGGGGCTGGCCTACTTAATAGACCTTAATCACCACCGGTGTAATTGGTACTTTTATTTAGAAGATAAAGGAGGTGTAAGTGATATTTTTTGACCAGTTTAGGTAATGTAAATAATAATGCATGCCACTTGAATTTTGATACACAGCATGCTGGGCTTGCAGAGAAATGGGATTGCCGATTTGGATTGTTTGCAGATATATTTATTTATTTTGAAGAACAATTGGGTAATTGATGAAGTGAACTCTGAAGTTGATCTTCCAATGTGATATTTGCATAAAAAGATCTTCGTGTGAAAATGCTATATATTTTACAATTTAATAGAATTTTGGTACGTGAATTTATAAGTTTCATAGCAAAATATTAAGCACAAGTTTCGCCATTTTGTATGTGAAAGATTATTCTTATTTTTTCCCGGTTCTATCATAATTGATTTGGTTTAGGATTCAATGCCAACGAACTGAGTGATCACCATTTTTTCCGCATAAAATTTAATTAAGCTAACAAAAGAAATAAACATACTTTGGGACAATCTAAGCAGGAATAAAAAGTTCCGATAGGTGCAGTTTATTTCCACTAAATTAAAATATTTTATTTTAAAAATAAAACTATACTACACATGTACATTTATGATTCAACACGAGAGTATAGGACAAAATAAATTAATATTTACTTAAAATCGGTTGGAATTGAATAAACAAAAAAATCAATTAATTTGATTCAAACGCCAAAATAAACATAACCAAAGAATTTTTGGTAAAGTTCATAATTCTTAGGTTTGTGCGTGGGGGCAGATGGTAAATGTTTTATCTTCATATTCAAAATGATTCGTAATTATATGTACCCGATAGTATATATTTTTCCTGATTAATTTAATTATGTGACGTAAAATCCCCTCCATTAGATACTCATTTGTAAGTTATATTTTTATTATAAATAATAATAATAATAATAAATTATTATTTTTTATCGGTAACGGGAATAAGATAGGGTTTAGATTTTAGAGTTTAATCATGTATAAAACCCTTTTAATTTAAAAAATTAGTTAACCCAAATGTTGAAAAATCTTATTAAACCCTAAACCCTCTTTTGTATAACCAGGCCACCGTCGCTTTTTCTCCCCCGTTACGCACGGCCGATAGCTTTGGGCAGACCCAATGGCGGCCACCGGAGAGGGCGGTGCTATTCACGGCCCCTGCCAGGTCGACCTCGGCAATCTCATCGCCTTCGACCCCACCCATCACTTCTCTTCCCTCCCTTCCCAAGGTTTCTACTCTCTGTCTCTCTCTCTCTCTCTCTCTCTCTCTCTCTCTCTCTCTCTCTCCCTCTTTAAAAAGTCTCGACTTTTGTCTCCCTCTTTGGCGTTGTTGTTGTTGTTGTTGTTTTTATTGATTTTTGTGCTTTTTTTTCCCGATTTTCGAATTATCGTTTAGGAATGAATTGGTAGAGGAGAGCTTGCGCAGGGGCACTGTGCTTGTTCAAGCGATTGCGGATGCTCTTTTCAAGTTGCCCTCAACCGATGACCCCGATGGCCCCCTTGTTAAATTGCCTCCACCGACCACGAAATTGCCCAGAGAGAAACATGTTAGTCCGGCTAAATATTGTGTTTTTTTGACAAGTTCAGTTCATTTCATGTACTAATGGTGCACCAAAAAAGGTGTTTCTTTACCATTTTCATGTGCTTTAATGACAGGTAGATTAATGAATTTTTTTCATGTTCGTTTTAGATCCCTAGGCCTAAGCCCCCAACAAAATGGGAGGAGTTTGCGAAAAAGAAAGGTGCTTTTTTTTTGGTTTCTGCATGGTCGGATGGTTACTGTTATGTAATTTCCCTTTCTATTCACTATGGCTTAATGTTGACAGGGATACAGAAACGTAAGAGGGATAAGATTGTGTTTGATGAGCAGACAGGAACTTGGAAGCGTAGCCATGGTTATGATCGTGTAAATGACGACAAAGATGTTCCAATTATTGAGGCTAAGTCCACTGATGGTAATGCTTGTTGGCAGATTAGTGGGTGTGGGCTATACCAAGAGTATAATCCAACTCAATGTTGTTTAGTATTTATTAGCCACTCTTTAGATTATTTGCTTATGCTATGAAGTGCATATTGCTTTTCTTCCATCAATTTTTCGTTGTCGATATGTTTCTTTTTTTTTTTTGCATTGATATTTTATAACAATCAGCCATACTCCATCTCTTGTAAGAGATAAACATGCAATTAGCTGATTTTCTTGACACTTATACAGAACCTGGAGAAGATCCTTTCAGCAAGAGAGCGAAGGAAAAGAAGACAAGAGTTGAAAAGCAAGAGAAAAATCGGCTACAGAATATGAAACAGGGTTTGAAGGTGAATGATTTGCCGTAGGTAAACCTTTCTAGTTTTGTTTTCTATTATTTTTGTATGCAAGCCTTTTTTTGGTTTTGGTTAATGTGAAGCATGGTTGATAGAAATAAAATGACGAGGCTGAGATTTTTCCTTGATAGCTTTAAGATTAGCTGACTAGTTGTAATTTGTTTCTTAATGCATTTGGGCATCTTAGGAGGACTTTATGGATTATGTACTTTTTTGGGAAACAAACAATTTTCCTGCAATTTTTGTAGAGGTAGTGCACACATTTATTAGGTTTTCTTTTTTGAGTGAAATATGTGTTAAAAGTAGAGATTAAACAAGCTGTCTTTTGAGTTTTGAGACGGAGAAATCATATCTCGGACAATATGTGGTCATGCTTGACTTTTTAATTGACCGTTCCTAATTGTTGTCATAAAGTTTTGGGGTTCAATCACTATATCCAGCTCATTAAAGAATTATATTTGTTAGTCCCTAAATCATCCATCAACATTGCGGAGATATAAAGAATCCATTTCAGTGCTTTGTAAATGATGAGCTTCTTCATCCGAGAGCGTTAATCACCAATATTCTACATGGATTTGGCATTAATATTTATATTATTGTCTTTGTGTAGTGTGTCCAACTAAGTGGGTGCTCGCTTAGTTCCTCTTTTTAATATAGTGTCAACAATTTGTATCTTTTTTCAGCCATGTCCAACTTGCTGCTACGACATTACCTATAACGGGGACACAGAATGTTACAACAAAAATGGGGAAACATGAATTGGAAAATGTTGCTGGAATGGCTGCTAATTCAACAGCAAGTGGGGGAAAATTTGACAAGAAGTTGCCAGGAGAAAAAGCTGCGAAGCACCCAGGAAAACATCGTAAGGTAAGCACATTCAATTGCTCTCCTGTTATGATTTTATCAGGTGAATTTGTTACTTTTGATGCAAGATATACATGATATAATTTTCATTCCGACAAGAGACTTGCTTATTTATCGTTCCATTCTTTAGTTTCTCCCTGTCGTGGAAGGGAAGGGGATTGGATTGAAAGAGCAGCAGCAAACTGAGAAGATTCTGAACAAGATTATGTCCAAAAATTCCCATGAGATTCTCAACGTGGGCAAGGCATGTATTTCCCCATTTGCTGACGGATTATTTTGTTAACTATTTTTTTGATAGTTTCTCATATTTGACAAACAGGCTGTCTCTATGTACAACGTTAAGAGTGAGAAAAAGCGTAAGAGGGAAAACGAAATGGCGTCATTTTCTTCAACCTCGAAAAAGTTGAAGCCAAAAACTAAAACCCTCAAGAAACCACCTAAGGGAAGTAGGGGCAAGTAAAGATCCATGTGGAGACATAAGGATAAAAGCTCGGAACGGTGCCTGATTTTTTGTTTAATAGCTACAAGATGTCTTTTTATATTTAGATAATTACATTGTTGGTCTGGCTTTAATTAGTGTAAACATTATTCATGTCAAGACTTGTACGTTTTATGTATTATATTGTAGTCTTTATTTTGATTGTATCAATCAATGAATGAAGCTGTGAATTAGAACGTTGTCCCAGTTCAAGGAGGTTTGCTCTAACCCCTTCCATCCCCAATTTAAGGTGGTTGACAAACCCATCATATCCTCAGTTTTTTCTATTTAATTTATTTCAAACAGTGTATGATTCATATGATAGATTATTATAAGCAATAATAATCTATCAGAAGCCCACTATTGTTAATTTCTTATGTCCACCGCCCAAGTTTTTGGGGGAATGGGCATTACATGTACTGTATGTACTTTCTGCGTGATAACACAAAAAATATAGCCTAGTGGAAGACATGATTATAAGTATGCCTCTTGTTGATAAATTTGGCATGGGAGGGACCGGAGAAGTGAATCCTCGCGACTTCACATCTCAATATTAATGTCTTGAACTGCAAAAGTAGCGATATAATTAAATTAAAACTAGAATTATTAGGACAGAAATGATAATATTGGTGTATAGAGAATATATATGTAGACAGATAATTAATGGATTTATTACCCCAAGCATTTCAATGACTTCCTCCTCCGGACATGAGATAGGATACTGCAGGGACGGGTGATGGCACCGGTGGGGAAAACTGATCGAACACCAGGTGGTGGGAAAGGAGAAGACGGGGTTGGAGGCCTCCCTCCCCCTTCGACCGACAAGACGACGAAACGCCATCATAAAACAATAATAAAATAATTTGAGAATTTTTTTTAATAAAATAATTTCAGAATATGGGCTAGTACCAAGGAGAACTCTGGTACCCAACTACAATCGTATATACGACCGTAGCTACCCCCATACAGCCTGCATTTGTCGCTACTACGCTAAAGAAGCCCACATCCACGCCTCTGACTTCAACCCCTCTCCGGGCTGCCCTAATCGTTAACCAAATTAAATATTTATTTATAATATAATATGCCTGTTCTTAGGTCTTCAAATATTGGATGTAAAACTATCTTTTCAAGCTTTTGTGAGTTTTTATGTACGTGTTCATCACTCTGACTTTATATTTTCTTTTATTTTGAATATTTGAGTCTGCTAACTAAGATTCGAGCTGAGTATGGCAAATGCAACTTCAATATTTCTATCAGATCTTCTTCTGATATCTTCACACTGTTAAAAAAGTACTCTAGTATAATTAATTATAAAAAAAGTATTCTAATATTGCAAGAAATAAATAAATGCCTACATTTTTCATTCTTGTGAAACAATTCTATATTAAAACATTATACTAAGTTTCACTAAATAAATATATTCACCTGTGAGGACAATTAGGCATAAAAATATTGCATGCTTAATTTCTTTATGTAAACTATAAAACTTCAAAATGAATAGAACTTATGCTAGCTAGCTAATTGATTTGAGTTGAGTTTGAAGTTCGAGTCTTGCTAAACTGGGCAAATAACGAAACGCGATTGATCAATGGGCATGTTGTGTGAAAGCCACAAGTAACAGCTTATTTGTTTACACTTATTCAAGCCGAGACTCAGGCATACTTGTATGCTAATTGATATAGTACCAAGTTGTTCATATTTAATTTGGTTGCGCGGGTTGAATGGGTAAGTCTATGATGCACAATAAGCATTAAACAATGCAATATAAGATGTTAATTATTTTTTTAAAAATGCTTACATTAAATTAAGACAAACACACATGAACCTTTTAGCATATATAATGGACATTTTAGTGTTTTCCGGGTCATCATGTATGTCCTTCGATGTTGTAAAACAGTACTTGTAAAACAATGCTAATTAGCAAACCATTTGAAATGATCTTTGAGTTCCATCTCACTAAGTCACTGGAAGTAGCATTGCAGTAAACTGTAAAAGTAAACTAACAAGCAAGTTGGTGAATGTTAGCTCGGAAAAAAGTTGGTAAATGTTAGGTAAAACTCTTCTTGTGTTTATTTTTGTGTAACTGAGCTGCTAAAATTCATCAGTACTGGTGGGGGAAAAAAACAGAAACAGAAGAAACAAACGGAGAGATAAAATAACGATGAAGAAAGTTCAAGTTGGTCAAGTACAAGCAACAAGCTTGCTAGGCTGGCAAAGCCACTGCTGGCCTGCACAAGGAGGAACAACACTAGACCTGTTGATGATTAAAGTGAAAAGAATACTTGGGCAGGAATGATCTTAGGAGATCCTTGTGGACCGCTTCAAATTTGTACCTTCCCTATCCATTCTTTGATCGTTTCTGCTCATTGTTGCTTCTTCATTTTCCTCTCAATAATTCCTACAAATGTTAGATACCATGCAATAATAATATTCAAAGAAGCATCACAAATGTTTTTTTAATGTTATTTTTGTGTGTGTGTCAGTTGATGAGTCATTGTTGTATAATGTATAAACATCAGCCTTCTAGTTTTCAGCATAAAAAAACAGGAATACAAAACAAGCAATGTTAGGTACTCATCTTTTGATCATTTACATTATGATGTTAAGTTTATCATTTACAAATGGTTTTGAGTTCAAATGTCAATTTCTTGTCAAATACCCAATTCGATAAAAACTGTCGCATTGGAGCACATAAATAAATTGAACCACTTAATCAACCACAATCAAGTTTGTTCCCCAGTGGTAAAAACTCATGTATCAGAAGAATAGTTACTGCAGATATGATCACCTTATGCATGAAGAAAGGACAATTGAATGGTTTCTATTTTATACTACTCGGGAATCGGTGGTTGGTCCTATGCTCACATTAATTGATGGCAATTCGAAACACTATTTTATGTCGTTTCCTTTAGAAAAAAAGGGTACATCATACTCTGCATATTCAACCAGCCTAACCTTTCACTTGATCCTGCTAACAGCAACATCAATTGGTTTTTTTATCATTATCTTCACCAATTAATTTGATTGTGTAACAACCATATATGTCATCTAACGTTAGCCAAGGAAAAGAGTATTATATGCTTAATCAGTTGGTATGTCACAGTGGTAGCTCAGATAAATAATATAA
The DNA here is from genome assembly GCA_033002965.1 of Piper betle. Classification (NCBI taxonomy): domain Eukaryota; kingdom Viridiplantae; phylum Streptophyta; class Magnoliopsida; order Piperales; family Piperaceae; genus Piper; species Piper betle. The sequence continues at coordinate 224,857 of JAURVB010003998.1, forward strand.
TGTGTTTGAGGAACTTATCAATTGCTTTGTAAAAAATAAAATTTATCCTACACATTCCCACTTGCTATTTTGACTTGTTCATGGGTTCCATTCATGTCAAAAGACTAATTACTCTAGCTAACAAAACACAGCATTTCAATTTCAAACAATTGCAAGGTACGGCAGGAAGAATGTAAAGAGTAGAAGATAAAACTTAGAAAACTAAAAAATCAGTATCACTTTCTTTCTCAAACAAATATGCGATGCACGTAATAATACTAATCGTAAACTGGGCAGGGGGAGAAAGCAGGTATAGGACACCCACCGACAATACTATGGGCAGGGTGAAGGGGGTGAAGAAAAACTTGGAGGGGTCAACCAGGCGCATGTGCCTACCAAAGTGGCCAATCATGTCTCCTTTTATTACCAGTGAGCAGATGCAGATGGCAGATTCTCTACTCAGCTACCTGCTATAGCTTGGACATGGCGGACACCAACTCTTTTCTCGTTCTCCTTCTTTCCCATTGCATTTATATGCTAATCTGTGAATTGGGTTTGTTCTTCGCATGCACACCTTGCAGGGAAGAAAGAGAGAGGGGGAGAAAGATCTTCCAACTACTCGCCGGTAAGATTATATTATTATATCTCCTAATTCACCAATAAAGAGCAGACGAATGAACATACATTTTTGGTTAAGTACTGCTTCTTTATCTTCTGAGATGAGCTGAACGAAGATGACATTGTTTTGGTTGTTCCTTAACTTAGCTTCTTGGTCTCCTTCTTCTTCGGTTTTTTGGTTGGTGGATATCTTTGCTATTCTCTTATTTTATCATTTTTCTCATTTAATTTTGTGAATCTGAGATAACACTGATATATATAAATCTGAGATAACACTGATATATATATATATATATATATATATAAGTGGATATCGGTTTCCGGCGAGGTTGCGCAACTCCCTTCTAAAAATGACAATGACGTTAACGGTTAACGGTGACGAAGGGAATTTGCGTGAACCGGATATATTTGCAGCGCCGGTCCAATGAGGCTTACCGGTTCAATGAAATCTACTAACATACTTTAATATGAACAGCTTTCTCTTATTAGTGGACCATATGATTGAATTACATCAAAAAAAGGATGATCGGAACATTTTCATGCCATTCTGCTCTACCGAAGTTTATGTGACTTGATAAATGTTTCCATTGTTTGAATTTTTGAAGTGAGTTACACCCACATCTAAGCACTAGAAATCACTACATCAGAAAGTATGTTCAAAGGTGAAGTTTGTTCGGTAGGCTAAATGTCTAAGTAAAATCGTCGAAGGATGTAAAATTTATCATTTAAATATGAGTATTTAATGCACGCTTGTAGGCTACACCCGCAATCATCTGTCAATTTGCATGTTTTTTCATTGTTGCCATTTAATATATTGATCTATTGTTGTTTCTACATTAGCGAATGAAGTGCTGCTATCAACAAGCTCTCCAATTCTCTTTGTACCTTGAAGGATTGCAGGTGAGAGATTCATTTATTTGTTTATATAAACGTGACAATGAGATTGCAAAAATGGCGAATGGCCAAGTTAGTTCTTCCTCCTAAGAACTTCAAGTGAATTGAGATACATTATTAATTTTTCATGTTTCCTCGGTTTTCTTTTCAGTATGTCTTAGCATACATGTTGCTTTTATAGGTTGAAAGTCCATACAGAGAGTCACTGAAACTCTCTTCAAGTGTCTTTGGGTTGAGGTCATTGTCAAATGTCAAGGCCTCTTGCAGCCATAATTGGAGGTGCCGTTGGAGCCATTGGAGTGGTAGGTTTGGTCATTGCACTTGTCTGGTTTTGTACATTACACAACCGGAGTGTCTCAAGGACCTCTGGAACAGGTTCCTCAGATCCTTCCCTCCAAGGTATATAAAACCACGTCATGATCTCCTGACATGTTTGTATTGGAAAATCACCTTGATTGATGTTGTAGAAGAAATAAGTAGAATTATTTAGTTAATATAGACAGATCATTGTATGAAAACACTATCCTCATCGTTGAAGGTAGTCATGACGGTAACACTATTTGGATAAGTCAACTGTGTAGATGTTTTTAGACGTAGACTTCCTTTCTGGTTTTTGCAGAGCAAACTGTTGGTCTTGAATTGTCGCTCAGAGGGGGTATTCTTGCATCTGAATCACGTGGAGCCAGGCAATTTTCTTTGGAAGAGTTGGTATCGGCTACAAAAGATTTTAGTGACAAAAATCTAATCGGAGTTGGAAACTTTGGGGAGGTTTTTAAGGGTTTGCTGGCAGATGGAAGGATAGTTGCAATAAAAAAGCGACAGGGTGCTTTCACCCAAATCTTTAGGGAAGAGGTAAGGTTGTGTTGATTAACAGTTATTTGTTTTGTTTTAAGTTGTATTCATTACTGAACAATTATATGATATTTATGCTAGGTTCATTATCTTTCATCCATCAGGCATATGCATATTGTAAGTCTTCTGGGTTATTGCATGGAAAACAATCAACAAATGCTTGTGTATGAATATATTCCAGGAGGTAGAGTCTCAAGTCACTTATATGGGAAGGATCAATGTGTTTTTCCAAGTGAAAATAGTACAATCAATTACAGAAAACTTAGGTTCATCATTTATTCTTTCTAATGCAGGTGCAGCTCAAGTTACGGAAGGGAAGTTAGAATTTAAGCATAGACTTTCCATAGCTCTTGGAGCAGCAAAAGGTAATTCTCTACAAAATCAATTATCAATGACTGCTTTTGTGCTTTTAATGTTTTTCTTCACTAGAATAAATTTATTAGAAAAGACTATGAAAGTGTATAACCCATAAACCCCACATTCGTTTACACCGTAGTTCTTTTCCTTCTCTTCTTTGCATGATTTTCAAAGTCTAACTATTAGCTTGCCAATATCATGTCGAAGGTTTGGCCTATTTGCATTCTATGAACCCTCCACTATTGCACAAGGATTTCAGAACAACAAATGTTCTTGTAGATGAAAAATATGTCGCGAAAGTTGCAGATGCAGGGCTTCAAGATTTGTTAGGAAAAATTGATGATGCAGGGCCATCATCTCAAATAGCAGACTACGATGATGTTTTTCATGATCCAGAGTAGATCTCTGTCCAAATATCTATAATATACACACATTATGGTAGTTTAATAATTGACTGTTGCCTTCAGACATGGTTTCAGGGTTAGATCAACTGCAGAACAATTATCTGAGAAGAGTGATGTGTATGGCTTTGGGGTGTTTCTTTTGGAGCTTATAAGTGGAAGAGAAGCAACAGAGTTGCCAATGCCGGATTCTGATCGGAACATGGTCGAATGGGTACTCAAACCAGCTTCCACATTCTGATGAATTGTTATTTCTTCGAATCAATTACGATCACCCATACGTTGCTTTTCTACCATTATTTGAAGGTTCAAAACTATCAAGAACTAAATGAATCGTCGGTTATCATAGACCAGAAGTTGGTCGGCAACTTCACTGCAGAAACCATGAAAGATTTCCTTGTTATGATCATTGCATGCGTAAACCTGTCTGGCGAGGCACGGCCTTCGATGGGATTCGTTGTTTCAGAGCTTGAACGAGTAGTTGATAGGGAAATCAAAATGACAACAGTAATGGGGAAAGTACCCCCATTGTGACTCTCGCAAGCCAGCTCTTCGGACCTAGATAAAAACAAGACCAATATAACTAGTACACAGTTTCTCTCTTGTTGTACAAGTTTACTTGTGTATGATTCTTTGAATATGTTGTAGGTATGGAAACGTGAGAGTTTTGGCAGCTTGAAAGTGTACAAAATATCAGCGGCATATTGTATGTTGATTTGTTGCAATGTATTTCCCACCCCCCCCCCTCCCGGAAATGAACTGTATATGATTTATTTGTTATAATTCATGCCATATTGATTCACTACAGATCACATTTTGTATTTTTTATAAATCAATATTCTATCGATTAAAACAATAAGCCAATAGAGGTTCTTAAACTTGAAATCTTTAGTACCCAATACCCCTTAACTTTGGTAAACGGTGCACCCAGATACAACCGAAGTAACAATTGCAATTTGTGTACTCCATCTTAGCCTAATGTTGTTGGTAATGTCAGCAGGATATAAGCCTGGCATAGTTTCATTCTCTACTGATGTTTGTGTGACCAGTTTGAACGCCCTGAAATTGAACTTCGCTAGCCAGAAAAACCATTAGGAAAACAGATGAGACAACATACAAGCGGGATGCTGCTTGCATTATGTGCAGAAGAAACGTAACCACCACTACAACTAATATGTCGAGAGCAAAGGATAGACAACAGCAAAAGACAATAAACTCATTGAACTCAGAACAGCCATGAGTGACAATGGTTTACATAAATACATAAAATTCAGTTACACAAGGTGCATGTACCACGTCTACAACAAGAAAAAGATAACTCTAGTAAACCTAAGTTGTCAAAATGATAGATAAAATAGGAGATATGCATACAAGGACTTTGCAGCCAAAAGCTACAACAGCCATCATCACTCGCCACTCAAAATTAAATCAAGCAGAGGCAATATAGCCTTCCCAAAGTTTTGATGGCCATCTGTTCCAATTAGTATATGAATATGAACATTATCAACCCAAGAGTTTTTCTTCTTAAGTGCATGTTGTTCCAGGCAGATAAATGCGATGGATACTACTTTGAGTTAGCTTTTCTCGGCATGTAGGGCACCTGTTTTGGATCCTTATGGCGTTTGTGATGCAGACCTTGCAGAATACATGGCCACAAACAGTTGAAGTCTCTTCCTTCATGGTGTCCATACAGATGCTACACCTAAATTTTAGCTGATGGACCTCCAACCCAGATTGGCTGCTAGATGCCTGCCCCAGCTTCTTCTACAATGTTTGCAAGCAATTTGAGAAAGGCATTTTACAGTAATGTTTGTATAAATAGAGGGTTGACATATAGCGTTCTCCTTTTTAAAACCTCAACATAAGAATCTAGAGTAAGGCATTGAAATATGCACTCACTTTTATAATCTCTACATAAAAAACTAGTGCAAGGAGCAGCTGAGATATCAAACATTGCATACCATATTGCTAAACAATGCAGGCTGTCCACTTCTAGACTCGGATGGATCTGTCTCAGTTATGAACATTGGTTAAAAGCAAAATCTTTCTAACAAATATTTACTGACTTTCACACACACTGTCACAGCACATGCCCTTACACTCATACTCAAGGGCCGTAAAGAGATCAAAGCAGAAAATACAGACCATTGGAACAGTAATTCAGAAATATGATACCTTTAGGTCCAAGCCGAAGTTCTAGATCTTCATCAGATATGACGGAAGTCCACGAACTATAACGAGTATAGAACCTAATAGTCTGCACCAAATATTGTGAACACCAATAAGCCATCACACCAAACAACATGTTGTAGGGAACAGTCTCCTCCGCGCTTCTTGCTTACCTGTGATGGCCCCTGAGGGAATACTGGCATTTCCCCATCATTATCGTCATCATCTTCAATTGTAATTAGTTCTGGATAACCCCCATGACATGTAGTTCCAAATGCATGAAATCTTTTTGGGGAAAGGCCTAATGTTAGATCAAGATCTTCGTAACTGTCAATGTTCCTGGTTCTATACATTTTTGAAGAAAATCTTCAACTGCAAATCAGGGAAAGAAATAAAAGAATGGAACAGCTTAGTCAAAATAGAGTTGAATATAGGATAAATACACTAGAAACATTAATGAGCCACGAAAAAAAACCCAATGAACAAGTCTAAAAGTTTCCAAATCGAAAACAGCAAGAAAAGCAGGAGGATAAAACACTTCAACGGTCAGGATTTGAAGAAAACATAAAAATATGAAAAACATATAATGAATGACAAACAAAAGAGATGAAGGCACATAATACACATGCAGAATTTAGTACAAGGCACATTTAGAATAAGCAATTAAAATTAACGCCTTTGCTGCCTGTTGATCATCATGTTAGCTTATCCAGCTCAATAGAAAAAAAGCACGTCCCGATGTATCAAATTACATATCACGCCAAAAAACCCCCTCAAAATACTATAAGAAAACCAGTACCACAAGTGGAACTATGGTAATGAGATGCTCAATTTCAATTAAACCGAAATGAACATTAGATGAGAGAGAAGGCTACACATCCCAGGCACCAAAACAAGAAATTAAAAAAAATAAAAATTTACAATCATACCAATCACTCACCGAATTATGAGAAAAAAAATCTGCATGAACCAAACTAGAGAAAAATTGAAAAGAAAATCAGTAAAATGATTATAACTATAGGAGCTAGATGATCAATTTCAATAAGAAAATCCACAATCATTTCGCCAAATTATGATTTAGAAAATACATTACTTAGATGCTAACAATTATCTAAATTAAACATCAAGCTTCTCACATCAAACGGCAACGCAGAGCAAACAAATCACCAACAAAGATAGCATTTTTCCGCACATGCATTGAACAAACCTTGCGACGGAGAAGATCGGCGTCGGAAGATAAAGAAGCGGAGCCAGAATCAGGAGGAATTTGGAGATGGAGGTAAGGAGCTGAGCGGTTTGGAGAGAGGAAGAAGAAGAGCAAGAGGCGAACCCAATTTGGGCAATATTAAATCTTTTGTCCTTTTGAGGGGAAATATAAGACGGACGGAATTTTGGGCTCGACTCGCCTTGTCCGCCGTTTGTTTGCTACTTTTAGTTGGTCATTTACAAGTTTGATTCGCATGTACAAATATATACCTACTACAATTGAAGATTGAGAACAAGCGTCCCCAACCTCTAATTCTTTTTTTTACAAGACCGAAAGTACAAAGTTTTCGATTCAATTGATCAATTATAGAAATTTGCTTGAAACTTTGAGTTGAATTAAAGTTACCAAATTTGTAAATTAGACATTGGAAATGTTTAACACCGTTAAAAATGATAATGAGAACTATAAAAAAATGGTGATAAAAAGCTAGAATATGCTTGGAGTAGTGTATCTATGAATAGAATACGTCAATGGAAGTTTTGATCATCAAGATAAGCTTTTAAGTTGATGTCTTTGGAGTTGGTATTGTTTGTTTATAGGCAAGATGCAGACATTACTGAGCCATGGCCGTCCATGGTCCTTAAGAGCTTGGCACTTGTAAGTGCTCAAGTCAACAAGTCAATGTGTAGGTCCTAATGAAATTGGTGGTCCCCACCATGTAGATAGCCCCAGGAAAGTCAGAATTGCAGCTTTATGTAGTCAGCAGAATTAGTATCAAACTGGCACAGTTTCAACGAGAGAACAAGCAAATGGTCATACTCATACATCCCATCACATATATCATTGGTCACTTCCCTCATTCATGATAACGAAGAACTTGCTTTCACTCTGTACAAGTGCCACCAGAGCCTCCAAAGAAGAAAGTTTTGTTCCAGTTCTGGCTACCATCTCCCTTCCTTATCAATTTGGTTGAAGCATTTGGGCAGCCCCACCTTAACTGTTGTGTTCATGGGTGCTCGCGAGAACTCATCGGAGTTGATCACTACTTGCAAGTCCCCCATTTAACAAGGTTTTCCATACCCTTTTTGAGGCCGGGGGACACTGCCCATGGCTGGCAGATACAGTCCCCTCTTGAACTGTACACCTCTGCTCCATACTGAACCGTTTCAGCCTTTTCAGTCGTGTGGGTGAAGAGGTCTCTTAGGCCAGCAGCGAACCACATTGGACGGTTCTTTAGCTAGCATATACTACTCCTTCTTATCCTGTCATCAAATAAACCAATGTATGATGTAACTTTGTTCTAAAATGTAAAAAAATGACATGTAACTTGTAACAAACAATGTATCACGAGCTACTTAAAGTAAAATTTAGTGTGCTTTGGTCCAGCTTTTCTAATAGTTTTTACCAAAAGGAAGTTGAATAACAGTCCCCGGTAACTTAAAACTTGTCACTTTTTCCCCCTGAATTTCAACTGATCGATTCAGATATGAAAGCAAAACAAGTCAACCTTAACATATATCATAGGAGGAGAATAAGGGAGTGTGACTTAAAGGAATGAGTGATAGTTCCCTCTAAATTTAGGGCGGTAAATGGTCATCAAATTTATTGGTTCCTAGTTAAATGGAACAAAATGATGAAAATTTTAATTATCAAAATATCAATTTGATAAAATTACTTAATTTAGATTACTTATTTACTTATTTCATAATTTGTAATACTAGATTAACATAGTTTGTATAGTTGTATAATTATATTTTATGAATGAAAAAGTATTTTAAATAATTTAATTTTAAATCAACTTATTATATTGGGTCAATGACATATAATTTTTAACCAATTTAACCATATATTGATCATTTAATTGACGGTAAAATGGTAAGAACTTAGTTATGATAGAACTTTATAAACTTGATTAATATCTTAGTTACGGTTAAAAATTTTAAACTAGTAAATAATTACAATAATGTTATTGCACGAACCCTAATCGAGCCATTTATAACCCTATTGCTAATCAATTGTTGAATGATCCAGGGGGGACTTTGATGTTGGAAGCTACTTTTTAGGATGTGAAGGTCAACTCTTAGTGTCAGATGATCAAAACATTTACTCTTATTAATAAAAAAATTTAATATTAATATGTAATTAAAGAGATGAGATTTAACTGATCAAAATATGACAAAAAAATAAATTATTATAAGATATATCTTCTTTCAATTAAGATTTATCATTTAGTGAGAGTCAATCAAACATTATATCTAATAGTTTAAATCATTATAATTTATCTTATCATTCAACTAAAATTTATCTATAAAATTAAAGTCTCGCATGATGTGATATCTTGCCTAATTAATACATAAAACCTGTGGGTGGGGTATGATTATATTGCAAAAGCCAGATTATATTGCCTAATTAATCTTTGAAAAAAAATTACAATAACAACCATCCATCCAGATTCACTAATTTGGCCATTATCTGTAAAGCCATTGGTGTTCCAAAACCGAGCAGTGCTGAAGCTACCTTCACCTCCAACATTAGCCTTCCAACCATAAAGTCTCCTTTTGGGTGCTTAACATTGGCCTATAGTATATATATATATGCACAAAAAATAATTAAACATCAAGGGTCACACAGAACATTGTAGAGAAGACTTATTATATAAATAAATAGTGGAAAATTAAATGGTTGCCCTAGCAGTCGAATTGGATGAAGAACAAGCGTTTTGCTGATGTATCTTGCCAAAGCTTGAGATCGAGGCAACTCTTAAAGGGGCGGCCCGTTTATGGACACCTTCATTTTGGGAACAGAACCGTCCGGGCATCCACCATTTGGAAGTCCTAGTTGATATCATTTTCTGAAGGTTTTATTACAACAACTATGTCCTGGAGGAAGCTGGGTGTCATCTGCTAATTACATGCAATTAACTATAGTTATATATCTTGCCAATTGTCCAGTACAATAGAAATTTGACCATCATGCCATGACAATCGCTGGTCAAATCAAGCGCCTGTATGCTGCAAAGTGCAAATGATGCTAAAAGATGTAGATGTTTAAATATAAAACGTTTATTAATTTTACTTGACAATATATTAACAGAAAATAATTTAATTAAATGTACATGAAGTTAATAACACAACCTGGATTTTATGACCACCCTTTAGAAGAGGATGGTCGAATACAGGTTGGTTATATACGTCAACACAATCGAAGGTATCCCCATTTTCGATTGGTTGTCTCACTAGCAACGAGCTGTTTATTGAAGCGTGTTGGCTCTTGCCTGTATAGTCTTCACTACTGTTGGGTTGTATGTGAGATGTTGGTCTATTTTAACATGTTAGGGTACTCCGGTTCCTTCCATCACAAAGAGGAGCATACAATGCAAGAAATGCTGCTAAAATGAACATGCTGAGAAATGAAGAATCCATATATCTTCCTTGAGGAAGCTAAGAAGGCCACCAATAGCAAGCCTTTTGGGTGACTAATACTAAACAAGCATGCAAGAACCTCGTTTGCAGGCAATTTAGTGAGAGGAATCAAATTTATTGGCGTTCTTATCTCCTTCCATAACTTGAGAGCTTAAGTCGGCGCCGCTCTTGGCTCGTTCATTGCACTTGGAAGGATTGATTCATTGCATAACTAACAAATGCCCTTGCAGCATCAATCTGTCAATGTGGTAGGTGGAGATCAACTTGCTGACGCTGGGAGTTCAACCGTATCTAACCCTGATACATTCCGATCGAGAAAATGAAGCGAAGCCTGGATCATCATTCACCATTCCATGTGTAAGGATATATTCATTCATCTGCCAGAAACATTATGGTGATCATACAACAGAAAATTAATATTTAGCCAATGTCTTTGTCGGCAAGGAGAGTTGGCGCCGTAAAAGACATCGGGCCGATTATAATGGCATAGATCCTAAACTATTTGCAACCGCATGGATCCGATCCGTGGCTAGACACTTTGGGTACCCGGTACCCAATGCAAGAAGACGAACACGAAGTATTAATCTAAATAGGTTGGTCTGTGATCACCATGAACGAACAGAATAAGTTCATTCATTGAGAGAAAAAATAATGAAAACATGATTAAGATACATACCTAATTTACAACACCATCCAAAACGGCAGGCTAACTTACACTTTGCTCATCGATCTCATACAACGAAAATAATTAGTCTAATCAACTGCGCGGATTAGCTGTGGCATGAGACACTTCCTGGTGTCGCTCGATTTCAGCTTCGCCTTCCGTGTTCTCCTTCTTCACCACAGTCTCGCAGCCGATATCCTTCAACCGGGTCTCAAGTTTGCTGTTGCGCAGACTAGAATAGAAGTCCTCCGTCATGTAGAGAAGCCTCAGCTCTTTGAGGGTTGATACGTGCTTTAATTCGTCCGGGAGTTTGTCCAAGCTTCTACAACAGCGGATAGACAACCTATCTAGTTTAGGCATGGAGCCTTTCTTGATAACCCATTCTTTCATGTCGTTCAAGTACTCCAATTTCAAGGCTTGAAGCTCCTTGAATCCGTGGTCGTGGCAGACAAGTTTATCACCCAAGTAGGAACCGCGCTCCAATCTCAGAACCTGTAGCTTCGGCAGCTTGCCCAGCGTTTCTAGTGGGTCTTCACGTAGCAGACTCCACCTCAAACAGAGCTTTCTCAGTGTGGGTGGGAACTCATTGCAGCTTGGGAGCGGGTCCAGGCGTCGGTGCAGGTAGAGAGTAGTCAACTTTGTTAAATCGGGCAAGATAGACATCAACGTTGGGTTTGTATCTCCGAATCCAAATCCTAGTTTCAGTGATCGGAGATTGGTTAGCTCCATAATAGTACTGGGCAATTTTTCGACGAGAGTGTAGTCCCCGTACAGCCCGAGCTTGTTGAGAAGGCCAAGCTTACCAAGAGAATCCATCCAAAGACCAACGGGGGTTATTGTAAATGTATGTAGTCTGGTCAGGGCTGAGAAGTCGGAAGGGGATCCGTTCTTGGTGGCCTCAATGTCCATATAGAGCCATTCGAGGTCATGCAAATCAGAGACGAAGTCGGGTAATTGTTTCACGAGGGTGCCCCTTAGATCAAGGTACCGCAGGCTCTTGAGCTTGCAGAGCGAGGAAGGGAGCTCCCTGATGGGGTTGCCCCTGAGATCCAAGTGTCGCAAGAAGCAGAGGCTGCCAGTGGATGGGGGAGGGAGGTGAGGCTGGTGTCCCTGAAGCTGAGGTGCCGAAGCAGCCGGAACTTGCCCAGATCATCCTGCAGGCTGCTCACGGAAGGGCCCTCCAGGTGCAGCAGGCGGAGGAACTTCAAGGTGCGGTGGTCGAACCAGTAGGGGCCGATGGGGTGGTAGCAGAAGAGGGAGCGGAGGTTGGGGTAGTTATCGAAGGTGCGGGGAGGGCGAAGATAAGAGATAACCAAGCGGTGAACAGGAGCAGACGAGGAGGAGGAGTTTTGAGTATTATTATTATCACCATCATCCCTTGTTGTGTCAAGCCTGTACCTTTGCAAGAATCCGGCTTTTCTAGCAGCGGAAGTACAGTAGGAGTGGAGGAGGGGATGGATTCGGCAGGTGCGAACACGACCGGAGACGCCCCGCCGAACCGCCTGGATCATCTTCCAATCAATCAACTTGTTCAGATAATCCTCGCCTTGTGGGAGATGGCGGTTACTTTTAGCAATGGCGGCAAGGCCCTCGGCATCCCACAGCAGGACGAGCCACTTGGCAGGGATTGCGGAGCTGTCCCTACAGGCGCTTAAGTAGAGGAAGCAGAGTCCGGCGTTGGAGTCCATGCGGTTGCCGGTCACGCCGGTCAATAGGGTGACCGGCGGCGGATCAGAATCTGCATCCGGGCGGTCTAGCAAGAGGAGGAACTTCCTAACCCTCTTCTTCAAAGGATTGTCGTCCGCGATGTGGGACGTAAGCAAGTCGCTAAGCTCTTTCAAGTGCGCGGGGAAGGCTGATGGTTGAATGTCGTCAATATCTGGAAACGCCAACCTGCGCAACTGGGGTCGGACTTGTTCGTTCACGGTGGCCAGGAGGAGACGGCGGGCGTTCATGTGGGTCCAGGGGTTGCGCCGGCCGTCGTCCACCCGGAGGAGGTAATCATCAAAGAGGTCCTCCAGGCGTTCGTACCAGCCTCGCACCTCCGTCATCAACTTGCCAATCCCTTCCACACGCACCAGATCTCGATCCCGAAGAATTGGACCGCGTTTGTTGAATGGCATCATGCCCAATTCACGGCCGATCCTTTTGATTCGGTCTATCATCCCGTGGTCAAACCTCAGTATTCTGGCTTTAAGGAGCAGATCGTCGGGGTCCGGTGCAAGATCTGCCAGGTCCGGTGCAAGATCTGCCAGGTCCGGTGCAAGATCTGCCAGATCCAGTGGCTCCTCCATGACCCCGCCCACAGATCGCAACACCGCCGAGGCAGCTCTCTCGCCTTCCCAGTCTGTGGTTGCGAGGAAGACGAGACCGAAAATGGCCTCCTTTACTTCTTTACTTTTTAATCGCTTAAACGTCTGATTGGAATGAAAATACTGTAAAAAGAAAAAATATATTACAAAATAAAAATAAATAAAAAGACAAAATTTTAAAGATTTTTTTATCGGGTAAAAAATTAAGATGAAAAAATATATTTTTCCCTATTACTTTTATTTTTAGTAAGAAAATATTACACTATTAAATTTTTACAAAAAAATTATTTTTACTTAAATTAATTTTTTTAATTAAATTTTTTAAATTTATCAATTTTTTTCTTATAAAGTAATAACATGCACTATGCACAAGATACAGCTTAAAGATTATTTAAATAATTTTTAGGGTACTTAAATGTGTCACACAATTTTATATAAAATCTCAAAAAATTTATCATTTTTATTATAATATAACAAATAAAAATAATAGTTTCTTTTACTTGTAAAAGATGGTAATTTTTAAAAATAATTGATCAGTACTTATAATCACCGGGAAATTATTTAGTAAGTTATATTCTAAACTAATCAAATCGATTTTTTAAATAACACCAAATTTCTATAGAAGACCAAACCTAAATTTTTCTCTAAAATCAAACCAAACGAAACTAAAATATTTTAGTTCTATTTGGTTTGATTTATATAAACTTGAAATTATTAAAATTATATAAAAATTAATTATTATTTTTATAATAAATAAAATTAAAACCAAAATCTAGCCACAACTTATTTTTACCCAATATTCCAAAAAGTGAACCATAATTTCTCAAAACTGACCCAAAATTTTTTTGGGTCGATTTAGTAAATTTTTTGAATTTAACCAAAATTCTAGTCACCCTAATTAAAAGGCATTTAGTTGTGATAAAAAAATTTAAATAAAATTTAAGAAAAATTTATCTCAAATTATTTTATCATAGGATATAAAATTAAATCAATATATGTTTCCATTCATAGTAGATGACAATTGTTAAAAACAATAAATTTTGGAGTCAGAGCTTTTTACTTATTAGAAAAATTCCACCTATATTAACTACAAAACAGGTACTAATTGGCACCAAAAATGGTCATTAAAGGACACAAAAAACAGAAGTCATTAGATGACACAAACATGGTCACCAAAAGATATCAAATGAATGCTAAAAGAGAATCACTTCTACACGAAAACATGAAATTCACTTAGTTTATAATAAAAGGTAATAGACACTACTTATAATGTCATGCTTATAAAATTAGCACTTACCGTCTTTTTTTTCTTTCTTTCTCTCTCTCTAAATATATATATATATATATATATATATATATATATATGTGCAACGACTAGTATGGAGGCTATCCTTTTATTTAAAAAATAATTTTTTTATCATAAAAAATAAAATTATAAATGCTTACATTGTTAAATTTACAAAATTATCAAATATAAAAGTAAACTAAAATATAAGATAAAACAAAATATTAAAAATCTGGACAAAATTCTCAAAGTAATTATAAAGCCATTAGACGCAAATAAAATTTGAATGGAAAAACGTATATTATGCATGTTATAATTAGAAAAACATTTTATCAAGATCATAGGGCTACATCATATTTTAGTATTCCAATACTATAAGGCTACTTGTGAACAAAAAAGTTATATATATATATAAGGAAGTAACAATTACATTTTTGAAAAATTTACAAATGACCAAAACAAGAAGAAATTAAGACAAAAATAATTTTTAAAAATAAAGGTGCATTTAAAAAATCTAAATAATTGAATATAAGGGTAGACTTAAAATTGCATAGAAGTAAGAATAAAAACATGTATAAAAGTTGGTAATCAGCCTACATAATAATAAATAATAAATAACAGTTCAGAAAGGAAGCATGGATAATCAATCACACAAAATTTATTTAATAATTAAAACATTGTTCTCTCTAAATCAATCTACCAAACAATAGTAAAAATCTAGATCATTTCAAATGTTTTACAATATAATACAATTTCCACATTATCAGTAAACATAAAAAAATCTCACTCAATATTATTCTCCGTATATGATTAAATAATCACTGACCCAGTCAACAGCAACTGGCCGGCCACCATCGAAAACCAATCAATGGCAAAAACTATAAAGAAAATCTTCGAAAAGCAGCAATAATACTTCTGGATATATCTCTTATAAACAACCTGCCAATCATAATAAACAATAAAGACAATTAAAGATGTCAAGATTTTTACATATAATATTAGTCTAAAAAAAACACAAAAGACAAAAATATTGCTTAAAAAACTTTATTGTAGTGAAAAAATTTGGATGAAAGAATTAGGGGCAGGCATTTTCTAATGTTTTACAAAACTCTCGAATATTTGGTAGAAATTTAGATAAAAACCATTTTTAAAATAACAAAGTTATGAAATCATTATGCAGATAATTTGCCTAGTATGAAGATAATTTACTGTGACATAAGGCCGTGCACTGTTTGACTATGTAATCTGTGCAAGTTCATCACATTCTTCTTGTACAGCATGAAGTACAATAATTGAGACCCCAACGACACCGGTAAACAACGAAGAAGATAAATCTCAAAAACATCCAGAATATCGTAAAACACATTCGGTAGGTTGAAATTCAATGAAGCCTCAAAAACGCGAGCAGCTATTGCAAAATGGTAGGTAACAAGATCAATTTATCATCACAAGATGTTACCCCAACTTCAAATAAATTTCAATAATAAAAATTACTAAAAATTAAAAATTTTTGCATAAGATTATTACAATAGTTGGTCTATTTCTTTTGGAATATGTCAGACTATTTATAAACCTTTCTTACTAAATTAGCGTATCTAATTGATTTTCCACTCCAATAGAGATTAGATAATTAATTTTAAATTTTACTTGAAAATATTCTTTATTCATGGATTCTCCCTAGAGAGTCCATTATATATTTCTAACCTCCCAATACCACTCACAACACTCAACTTCTCTATTAATTATTACAATTTTTCATATAAAGCTTGAAATATAAAAAGACAACTAGTACAAAATATGGAAAGACACTTAAAAATGTTTCCTCCTAAGAACCTTGTCTTTAAGAATCAAAAGTCTGGAAAGTGATAGTAGAATTCGAAAGTGTCTCCCATGTAGCATCATTCCAAGGGAAGTTCCTGTTACCAAACAAGGTACTCTTTGACCAGCTAATAATTTTGACGCACACAGTGGTGATTTGTAATAGCTCTCGGAAGTGGGTCCAACTTACTTATAGTAGCAAAACAAGGAAGGTCTGAAGAAATCATAGAAGGAATATTGATCCAACCCTTGAACTTGAAGGCATGAAAGACTGAGTGAATGATTGCTTCATCACGTAGTTCTAAGTTGTAAGCCACCTCCCTAATACGCTCCAAAACTTTATAATGGCCAAAGAATCGGGCAGTAAGTTTTTGATTTGCCAATCGATGAAGTGAAAACCGTCGATAGGGTTGGATCTTTAAGTAAACTATATCACCGATTGAAAAAATTACATCACGCCATCCGAGATCATAATGAGCTTTTGTTCAGCTTTGAACATCAGACAAATGAGCCTTTAATAATTCCAAGGCTTCATCAAAATCCCTCAACTGATGATCTACCTTAATAATTACAAAACTCCCTAAGACATATCTAGGTACAGAGGGAGGAGGATGTTCAAAGACAACCTAATAGGGAGTGATCTGAGTAGCCGAATGGAAGGTGATATTATACAACAATTGTGCCCAGGGCAAGAAGTGGGACCACTGTTTGGGAAGTCATTAACATAGCATCATAAATATATCACTGACAAATCACTACAGGGGATCTATTGTGCTCATCTTGAGAATCATCTCCTGTAACTTAAAAAATTTCCTTTAAAAGCCACTGAGAAAAACTAAACCGTGATCAGTGATAATGGACTCTGACATGCTGTGAATTGTAGCTACGCGCTCCACAAACTATTCAATCACTGGCTTAGCCGTAAATGGGTGAGTAAGGGAAAAAATAGCTAAATTTCCTTAAATGATCTATTACCACCAAGATATAGGAGTATCTATTGGAGCGGGGTAACCCTTTAATAAAATCCATAGAAATATTTGTCCAAACACTTGGCATTGGCAAACATCATATGCCTCTACAAAGCTTTTAACAGCCTTCTTAAGGCCCTTCTAATAAAAGGAATGACTACGGCGAAAGTAAGTCCACTAAAACCCCGAATGTCTTCCCTCTAGAGCAGCATTAAATTCTTGAAGGATAAGGGTTCATAACTCATTTGAAGTTGATACTACTAACTTACCCCTTATACCAAATGAAAGCGTCGTGCAATAAATAGGGACAATCAGAGTCTTGAATATGACCTTAAATGGAGTATTTGGGTCATTCTAGACTCCACTTAGGGAGTTCACTTTGAATCGCTTAATTCGATGACAACTCCCTCAGTGGACATAATGTAACTCAAATACTCCAATTTTTTCTTTCAAAACTAACATTTTGGACATCTTGACAAATAAGGAATGAGCCTGAAGAAGATCCAAAGTGAGCCGGAGGTGTAAATGTGATCCTCCCAAATCTGACTGGAGATCAGGATATCATTAAAAAAACCAAGATAAGCGACCAGAGATAAGGTTAAAAGACTTCATCCATGAGGTTTTAAAAAGTAGATGATGTACTTGTCAACCCAAAAAATTTTACCAAGAACTCATAATGGCCCTCGTGTGTGCGAAAGGCCATTCTTGACACATCCTCTGGGCTCACGCAAATTTGATGGTAACCCAACTTAAAATCCAATTTTGAAAAAAATAGTAGCTTCATTCAATTCGTCCAACAACTCATCAATGACCGAAATATAAAACTTATCCTTGGTTCTGATTGGGTTGAGTGGCCTATAGTCGACACAAAATCACCATGTGACGTCCTTTTCTTGACCAAAAGAACGGGAAAAGAAAAAAGACTAGTACTAGATTTGATAATCATAGACTCCTCCATCTCGCAAACCAGCCACTCAATCTCCTTCTTTTGGATGTGAGGGTATCTACAAGGTCGAATATTGGTACATGGAACACTCTACATTCAAGATCCTCAAGATGAAGCGTACCTTAGATTGTAAAGCCGCTGACTTGGGTCCTTTGGCATGATTCCCCACCAAGTGACAACTCTCTCCATTAGGGAGAGTGGAAACAATTGTTAATATTTTGAAGTTAGAAATAATATTCCTCAACTTTTGAAGCTAGTTGCACCCAAAAATCACATTAGATCCCTTGTGCTAGGAGACTAAATGTGACGTCAAACATATGGCCCTAAATAGCGAGTGAAAGTTGTCATGCTCCCTATATAGTCATTTGATTTCCATCAGCAATGCCCACAAAAAAAGGAGTCTCAGTTGTTTTGCAATAGGCTCATTGATGAAGTTGTAAGTGCTACCACAATCTTTAAGAACTAAAACGGGAAGCCTTTTAATAAAGTTTGGGACCTATAAAGTTTGGGGAACATTTGTCCCAGAGAGTACATAAACCAATATAGTTCGCAACTCGGCTGGCTCTTCTCTAGGCTCGATGGCTACTACCATCAACAAATCACCTATTTCCTGGTCTTTCACGTCCTCCAAATCACAATCGAGGGGAAACAATGATTACCTTTTGCAAAGGTGGCATGGAACAAACATCTCGTTGAAGTTGTAATACAACCCCTTCTCTCGTTTGACAATTATCTCAGTTGAGTTAAGCCTCTTGATAGTGAAAGAAGAAGATAGAGCGGTTTCAACGTCGCTACCCACTTTGTTAGGTGTCACTATGCTAAGGTTGGTTGTGATCAACTGGCTTGATCGAGACTGCCAGATGTACGCCATCTTCTATTGCTGAGTGAGCCGATCATCTTGCATCTTAGCCAATTCCACTACCATAGTCAATGTTTGCAATTGGTAGAACGGACCTTTGTGGCGATCTCCTCTTTGAGATTGCCTATCAAGGTACTAACAAGTGCCTCTTCCAGCCAACCCTGGTTGTGGTTTGAAAATTATTCAAAATCTATTAGATACTATGAGAGGATACTTGTTTATCGAACATGGGATAGAGACTCATTATGTAACGACCCGACCTAAAGTGTAACGTAATGGGTCTAAGTTATTTCTTTAAAATGGTTAACCCAAGTTAAAGATCTATAGTCCATTTTCACTTATAAACATGATCTTCTCCCAGTAGGTATTAGATGTGGGATTAAGTTGAGGGATCTCACACATTAAAATCCTTATATTATGTGGTACCAAACCGAATATAAAGAGCTTTTTATGTACCCGTCATGTCACTTCACATTGGTTCTTCTCCCACCATTGAAACCATTGGAAGGCCTTTTGCTTGAGGTAGAAAGATGCCAACTTTACCTTCTCGTCTTCTCTAGTCTTTTGGTAGTAGAAGAAGTCTTTAGCACAATAGACCCACTCAGTCGGGTTGACCAATCCATTATAAATTACAAAGTCAATCCTCATAATACAAGATTGAATTGTATATGTGAGGTCATATTGTCTGTCCTGGCCCCCCGTAGAAGTCCTAGTAATCATTTGGACCATAATGTGGTTGGTGTCTATAGTTTCCCTCGTTGTGGCAACTGTAGTTTACCTTTGACAGGTGAGAATAAGAAGCCTCAAACCCATCCTCGTGTAAGTCACGTCCCACATAGGGTTGATCATGGGTAGATGGCCCGTCATATGGTTAAAATGAGCCTCCCCCACCTCCACATAATCAGCTCACAGGTTGATCATTTCTTCCTCGACCCTACCATCATACTTATCACTTCTATGTCGACCCTACCATCATACTTAGGAGCCCATTCTTCTAGTGGTTTATGAGCTCCGCTGTTGGCGACGGCAATCAATTGGCGAAAAAGTGGTAGCAAGGGAAGCGAATGGCCATCGTCCAAGTCATGACGGCGAGGTGGTCAAACCTGGCTCACCCCTAGCCAACCCGATCCACTGGGTGGGTCACCATGTGAAGAAACCTAAGGATGGAGATCTTGGATGGCTGTGATCCCTAGACGAACGACCGTAGTAAGGCCACCAAATGGGACGACGCCCCATTGTCCAGCCATCAAAACACCAAGAGGCAAGAACCCAGGTCGGTGACAATCGACCGTTGTGTTGAGGGGCCGGACACTAACCCTTTCCAAAAATGGGTGGTTGGGGCAACCCACTCCCCCTAACTGGAAAGGTGGACGTGAGAAGACAATTGCGGGCTGGCTGCAACCAGATGACGTTATCTTATCCGACTTGATTGCAGCGGTATGTTCTTTGAGGACATTACTTTTGTCAAAACCTTTGCCGTCATCATCATAAATCAGCCCCTCCTCCTCATCGATTTTCTTCACACTCATTAATTTCAACAAAGTTGATAACTGATAAGTGACAAAATCATGATTTCATTGGATTAATTCTTTATTTCCTTAAATCACCTCCTTGGTCACATGCGCATCATGCTCGAGTGTCATAAGGCAATCCTCCACTACCTTAGCTCTGGTCTTGTTCGTCATGATTAACAAATGAGAATCACTTAAGTCCTAAGGGATTGAAGTGCTCTGAATATCAATTCGATAGAGTTTTTGTAAACCCTTCTTATCAAATTGGTACCCCTAATTAGTTATCCACTCCAATATGGATGAGATAATCTAATTCTAAATTTTATTTTAAAATGTTACTTATTAATGGATTCATCATTTGGAGTTCATTACATATTTATAGCCTCGTGATTTCACGAGTTACCCATAATACTCAACCATCCTATTGATTATTACAATTTTTTACGTTTGAAATACGAATAGATTCTAATACAAAATGCAAAAAATTAGGTGATAGAATAATTGTAAAATGTTTAAATTAAACTCTACTGACCTCCTTTTTATAACGCGGGGACTAACAATGATCCTAATCGTGAATGACCCACTTGATTTCTGCACTCTCCACCTTCTCCGCTTTATAGTTGAAAGTGGAGAAGACACCCATAATGTAAGTCAATTAGAAATTAATATCACCTAAAAAATTCAACACCACATTACAAATATACACTGTATAAAATAGAACCGATATCATAAATTTGTCCAGCAATACAGACTCTATATATTAACTAATAATGGTGAAGATAAAAGGATATTGACCTGATATTTGTTCTATAACAAATCCAATGGCAGTCAAGGGCCGATTTAAATTTTGTGATGGCAAACGAATAAAAAATACAAAAGGAAATTTCTTTCGAATTTATCCGCATTCTAAGAAAGTAGGGAAGAGGAGTGGACTAAAGCAGAGACAACTACAAAATGGAAAGAAAAAAGCCCGTCTTCAATGAACACCAAAGCCTGTGAAGATTGCTTGGAATGGGGGAGTAAAGGTTCAATGCAAAGAACGTAAATGACAACAAAAATAAAGAAGTGGATAAGAGGTGTAACCCATCATGCTTCACTGTCGATGAAAGAAGCAAAAGAATTTGTATTCGTCTTTAACAACAATACCAAGCATAAGAACCTTCCCCTTAAGACATACTCTTTATATGTCCTGATTTTATTGGCTTATGCATATATTTATTGAAAGGGCAAGCACATTCACTGATTTTGTTTATATAAATAGCAATTTTAATTCTACAAGAAGCTTCTTACTTGTTGTCGTTAGATCTTTATTATTGCCCTCTCATTACAGCCAATGAGGCATTTCTTGATGAAATCACAATGTTTTTAATTAGAAAATGAGTGACAAGGTTATTGGTTGGTATTTGATGCACCAGGAAGTGAAACATAAGAAGAGGCTTTCTCAATAAATTGACCTCATCTATCTTTTTGACTAAGGTTATTGCTTGGAATCGTAGGCTAATTTCTTCATTTGTTTATTGGGCTGGTGATTGATTTTGTTTTTGCTTCATGATTGTAATATTTAGAGACCGTTGAGGTTATGCTTTTCATTTGTTAAAACTGAATTTATATTTAAATCAAATGTTTTAATTTTGTTATTTTATTTTCAAGGGTAAGAATCATTTTATTGACATATTTTTGTGTATTATAATATATTCGAAGGCACAATGAGTGCATAATATATTAAACATTTTGTAAGTCTCATGCAAGCTTTATTGGAATCAGACTATATATGCACATCCTTTTTTAAGAAAAGATTTATGTGTGCCCTTTTGTTTGAGATTTTCATCTCTACTTTTTTTATATTTTTTAATATATACATTTTCATTTCTTTTAGTTATATGTTATGCCATTTTTTTTTCTATTATGGAAAAAACATTGGATTTTACAGTTTTTGATGTTTGCCCACTGTGATTTTGTCATACAAGACTCTCTACGGATATGTGAATTGAGGATTTGTTTTCTGTTTTTGCTTCTTTTTCTTTTCTTCTAATAGTGGTGTTCAGTTGAATGGGAGATATAAAGTTGATCAATGAGTTATGGCCAAATAATAGCTCAAAATAACGCAAGAAATGGAAAGCAAACGGTATATGCAAGGTCCCCAAACTTCTATATAGGAAGATGAGATTAGTCCATATTTTTTATTTTTTGTCATTAACTAAAAGATAACGGACATTTACGTACCATTCATTCATGGGAGAAGTATGTAACACTTATAACATCATTAAATTTATAAGTATAATTTTTATCAAACCCCGCGCTCATCTAGCTAGTTGTTTTGCTACTTACATTTGATCTACATAAAGCACAACCTCACGTACAATCTTATTGAAGGATCGTCGCAACTTAACACAACATTTGGGACAGCCCACAAATGTTCAAACTTTCTCGATAAGCACTAACCAAAATAATACAAAGCAACAAATAATACATAACATATGAGCGGTATAACTATATATAAAAAGCCCAAGATATTACAAAATCAACGGATGTTAAAAAAATTATAAAAACCTGCCAGTTGGTCGGTCTGGGAGTAGTCGACCATGTAAACTCACACACACACACGTGTAATATATATATATAGTCAAGATAACTTTAAAATGTAGTTAAACACTTTTTTATTCAACAATCAAAATCCATTTTAAAATAAAATGTCAACATAATAATCAGATTTTACATTATAATAAAAAACTTAGAACCAAAACCATTATGAAGAAAGTGGCAAGATCCACCAAATCCTCGTTGTTGGCTTATACTTGGTTTATGAGGAGTACCGATCACAGCTTCCCTTTCTTTAACTGCACCAGAATATTTCTTGAACGACACCATTGGAGTCCAGATTGAACTCTGAATTAGAAGAACGGAACAAAGCTGAGACGAAAAACCTGTTTCAACTAGCAACTGCATTTTAAATTGGGAAAAACTAGGGTGAAATACATCTCAAATAGCTTGTATGAAATACACTTCTAATTTGAACATTTTCTAGTATTATATATATTGAAAGTAGAATACATAAATTGGAGGTTGATAAGTTTTTGCCTTTTTTAGGGGTCAATATGACCCACTAGATTTTTTTTTTAAATGTACATGATTAAAAGTATATTAAAATATATTTTTATTATAATTAGTTTGATAATTAATATGAAAGAGATATACAAGTTAGATTAATTTGAAAATTTATAGCCAATCTAATTATTTATATTTACATTTATTTCCATATGTGAATTTTAGGATGCAGTACCTGCTCAAAAAAAAAAGTTGTAGTTACAGATTTGATCATGAAGACGCAAATAGGCAAATAAGGACCGACCAAACAGTTGAAAAAATTGGGTGCAAAAATAATTAGAATGCTAAAGTTCATCATGTATATCATGGAAGAGATCAATATAGATAGAAAAGGAGTAAAGAATGAGTGAAAAAAACATGGAAGAGGAAGAGGCATTCTTCATTCTTGGTTTTCAAGGGAGACATTAAAGCAGAAAGGAACTCCCAACGGAGCAGGGTCAAGAGTCCATACCTCATTCGAATTTTCTCTAATGCTAAATTTCCCCACTTAGTTGTACCACACTTCATCTACTTTTGTTCTCAAACCTCAGACATCAATCTCTTCCACTCACAAACATAGAGGTAACCCGTAATTTGTGGAGACATGTAAATCAATAATTAAAAAGACTTAAAACCCACAAGGCAATGACCTGTAAAGCCGAAGTTTCAAATGTAAAGCACGCACTCGGAAACGCATACAAGTTGCCAGGCGACTTGCAGGAAGAGTCTCACAAGGGCCTGCGGTACAAGCGTTCTCTCACTCGGACAATCTCTCGAATGAATGGGATGTGCTTCACTTTGTCCCAGTCTACACCAGTGCGGCTCCTGATGCTGTTGATGCACGAATCATGAACCATTCCAAGAAAGAATTCTTTGAGGTGGGTCAGATGTTCAATGCCTGTTGGCACCCTTTCCAGCTTCTTGCACTCGATGAGTTCAAGGTATTCAAGATTGGCCATAGCACCCTTATCGATCACCACTCGACAGAGTATGGACAAATTCTGAACATACAGTTTTCTGAGCTTTCCAAATCCTCCGTCTCGTGCGTGCAGTTTCTTTCCGAGATAAGCATCGTTGTGTAAATACAGTTCAACCAAGTTGTGCAGGTGAAGAGAGGTAAAAGGGTCTGTATTCAGTTTGGAGAAGTTTAATCTGACCTTTGTAAGGGAGGAGGCATGAGCAGTAGAATCCAAATAGGGGGCAACCTAATTAAACTGCCTCTCAAGTTGATGCTTCTCAGGGACTTAGAAGCTGTAGACAAGGTTTCCACGCTCAAACGCTGATGGTCATCACCGGAATACATATAGAGGGACTGTAAATTGCTCAAGTTCGAGATGGATTGAGAGAGGGCTTCTCCGTTTTCTCCGCTCACGTATGTAATACAAAGTCTCTTGAGTTTGGTCATCTTGCTTAGCTCTTCTAGCTGCTCACCACCTCTTGTAATATTTAGATTTGACAGCTTCTCCAGCGACGTCAAGCTGTCCATTCCTTGTGGACAAACCACGCCGAGATAAACCTGCTCATAGACGAGTAGATGGCGCAAATGTCTGAGCTTGACGATCCCTTTGGGCAATTCGGTAATCGGGGAGCGTTTGAGGTCCAAGGTCTGCAGATTTTGAAGTTTCCAAATATCCTCTGGGAGCTCCCTGATATTTGTCCTCCTCAAATGCAAGTATTTGAGATGAAAAAGCTTCAGGATGTCAGGTGGAAAAGATGCCAATTGCATGCCTTTGAGGTGTAGTACCTTCAACCTTGCAAAGGACGAAAGCAAGGGAACATCCGTCACACCAGCTGACAAAATCAGAGAGCGAAGATGATCGGAATGATTGGGAGAGTCGGCCATTCTCTTCAGCCAATCTAGACCGTTGGCACCCAAACTACGGGGACGGGATGGACCGAGGTCGTCGCCCCTGTCTGAAATCGAAATAAAATTGAGCTCCATACCAATTGACGCTATGGCATCGTGCATCAAGTCATGAACTCGAAATCGAAGCATCCTCCCTGAAGAATCGAATTTATAACCCTGAATCAAGCTTCGCTGAGCAAGCTGGAGTAAGTAGTCGTTGGCAATCTCATCGGGATCCTTACCCTCGGCTGATTTGGGGACGAAGCCCTCGGCTAGCCATAGGCGAGCGATTTTAGCGCACTTCATAGAACAGCCCTTGGGGAAAAGGCCCAAGTACAAAAGGCAGGGTTTGACAAGGGGTGGGAGTTCATAGAAACGGTGCAACAGCACGCTCATCAACCGATCACCAGCGTCAGCGTCGGCGTCGGCGTCTTTTGATTTAGCGGTGAAGTGAAAGCGCGCCCAGGCACTCACATCTTTGCCACGCAAAAAGTTCCCATACAGTTTGATCGCAGCAGGCAAACCCCCACAGTGCTCCACAAGTCGTTTTGCTATGCCCTCCAGCTCGAGACGGCATTCCTGCAAAAAGGCACTCTCAGAGAAGAGCGCACATGACTCGTCTATAGACAGAGGATTCAAACGAAGGATGAAATGAGAACCTACGGCTTCTGCCACATCTATGTTACGAGAAGTGACAACCACCCTGCTACCTCTCCCCGTAACAGCACCTTGGCCGGGGAGGGGCAAAGCGGAGACAAGTCTTTTCAAAGCGTCAGTCGACCAAACATCATCCAAAACAACCAAATACGTTTCCCCTTGTAGCTTGCCGTGTAGCATCCGGGCCAGCTGATCTTGTGATTTCTGATCCACGTCAGAGTGCGCGGCGTCGTCGTCATCCCCAAGCTGCTTCAACATGCTCCTGTAGATGTCGGCGTCTTCAAATTGGTAGGACACGGAGGCCCATATACGGGGATGGAAATGCGCCCTTATCCTGTCGTCGTTGAATACAGTCCAGACCAGGGTAGTCTTCCCTATCCCTCCCATCCCCGCTACTGAAATCGTCTTCCGATCACCCTCCTCTCCTCCATCCAGCAGCCTGTCGATCAGCGCAGCTTCTATCCCATTCCCTACCAACGAAAATGCTCCCCATCGTAGGTAACGACACCGCCGGCGGGGTCCGATGGAGAGCCACACTTCCTAACCCGGGAGGTCGCATGACTTTCCGCTCGTCGAGACGTTTCCGGATGCATTGGATCTGGCAGACGATCTTGTGTCGAGCTCTTAATAGATGGAAGAGGAATGGAGCATACTTGGCAAGGACGGCGAGAAGACGTGGTAATTTGGAAGAAGAGGAGGAATAATGCAGCCGCTTCTGCTCCATGATGAGCTCATCAATGTCGTCTATCGCATCCTCCAACTTGTAGATCTCTTCCATTCCACTGCTCTCGACGGCATCGATGGCGGCTTCCGTTGACCTCAGCTTAACGGCGATCTGACGCAGGTGTTCTTCGATCCGACGCCACCAACTGGCCGCAGATGGAGAGGAAGAGATCAGCTCCTCGATTCGACCCGCTGCCAACATCGCGTCCATCCCCGACATGGTGTTGATGGCACCGTCCCAATTTCCCGATCCCGTTCCCACGAGTGTTGGTCGTCGTCTCTCCCCACGGCCACTTTTGTCGATTATCATCATCATCCTCATCTAAGATAATAGAGTCACCGACAGGCAGCGGTGCGGTGGGAGTCGGTCCGTCGGACGCCGCGTCTCCATGTCGTCCACTCCGATAAAAGTCGGTCACGGTTAAAAATCAATTCCCATAATAATTTATTTTTATTTCATATTTATTTTATTATATAATTATTTTTTATTATAAATATTAATTTTTCTTATAAAAAATATTATCTTAATTATATAATCATTATTTTTTTTATTTTTTAGTTTCTTTTATATCAATTAGTATACAATTAAAATCATTTTTTTAAAATATAAAGAATAAAAAAATATTATATTACAATAAAAAATTTTAAAAATTAAGATTGATGTGTTCTAAATTTAATAATTATTTATGATAATTTGGTAATAAATTTTAAAAATATTATTTATATTATTAACTTATAATTTTTACAAGTCATTTGGCTGATTAAATTTAGCCGGACACACTTTAAACATGGCCAGACGGAGTCATTTAGATATCCGTGGCCACGTTTATCCCTTGAGTTTTTCTTTTTCTTTTCTTTTTTTAGCTATTTTGCTCAACCATTTCCTAATAATTACAGTATTTTCAATTTTAAAATAGGCCATGCATGGTACAATTTTTATTTTATAAAAATCATGTAGGGTTTGTTTAATTGACATGAATATAATATTATAAATGAAAAAAATCATAAGAAGTAGAAATACAATGAAATAAAATAACACAAAAATTTTAAAAATATTCTTTATATATTTAAATAGTATAAAAATAAGATAAAAATGAAATATTTATTTTTCATATGTACATGTCGCTTAACATTTCTCCCAATTTTTTTAATTTTTTTATAAAAATATGTTACTTCGTAAAATTTTAAGTAGATTTGCTTCGAAAGACATCCAGACACATTAAAATTTTTAAGCTCCAAATTTTATATTTATTTCATATAATTTTTTAACAATCAAATGCACCCTTAGTGTAAAGTGACTTAAGAAGCCGTTGAAACTCGAAAAAATCTTTAAAAAAATGAAAGCTAATTAATAAATAGTTGAAAGTTTAGTACTCACTATAGTTGATGAGTTTATTTTTTTTCTAAAAAAAGTAATGCAACTGGCTAATTTTGGTCTTGGCCTTGCTTGGGCAAAATAATTTTAGTCCAATAAATACCCTTATTAAAACTGGTAACAGAACAGCCAGTCTAATATAGACACCAACTAGCTAAGGATAAAAGAACAAAATTACAAATTAAAAAAAAAACTAGCTTATGATCTCTAAAATGAGCGGGCTTGCTAGAGTTGGAGAACATTGACAACTATTTTCGGTTCAAATAAAAAGCCTTGATTGTCAATCTGTTTCTACTTTGAATATTTAATAACCATTCGTTTAGAACATTGAAAACTCATTACCGCTTATCTGCTTTTGGTCAATCATAGGCATCCACTTAAATACTCAATCAAATATATTATTACGACACCTTGTGAAGATCTCAACACCTAATTAAAAACATGTAGCTTGTTATAAAAATTATGCAAGATATTGCGTCTTGCACGACTTCTAATATAAATAAATTATCATTAAGTAATAAGATAGATAATAACAATTTAATATCTTACATATAAACTCTAATTGACTATATATAGATCTAAATTGAATAGATCGAGCCTTTACATATGATATTAGAGCGAACTCGGAACCATATTTGATTAATGGTGGTATATATAAGAGTCATAAAAAAAATTTGACGATGAAATTTTCTTAAAATGAGTGAAATGTATCTTAAAATGAGTGAAATGTAATATTCCACAAAAAGTTAAGTTAACCCTACATTCAATATCTACAAGGTAAAATCCAATATGTTAGTTGGAATGTGATTAGGATCTTTAACTTGATTAATTACTTTTGAAGAGATAACAAAGCTTATCAGTTTACACTAATTAGGTCGGGTCTTTACATGTGATATTTAAGTGAACCTCAAACCATACTTAAGGTGGGTGGAATGTGATACCCACAAAAAAATTTTAGTCTCACATCTAATGCTTATTGGGGGTAATATCTAATTTATTAGTGAGGATGTGGTTAGGAATCTTCAACATGATTAATCATTTTTAAAAGATGACTAACCTCATCAGTTAGCACTAATTGGGTAGGGCCTTTACTGGTGGCGTCGAGTCTAGTTTGTTTGCCGCATGTATGAACTTCTTTCCGATCAATCCTAGCCAATGCACGACCCGTAGCGTGGTTCCCAATGTCACCCTATCAACCTTAAGGTGCGAACCCTAAGTGCACGCAACCTACGCTTGGCTCAAAGACACCTTGCCGGTGCCCTTGCACTAGCACTTAGTAGGTTAGGGCTTTGGATATGGACGCAAAGGCGCTGGCACAACGACCTTGTGCCCAAATTTAAAATCTTTTCCCCCCTTTTTGCCTTCTTGAGCTGAGGCATTGGGCTAGCGTCCTAGAGCCTAGAGGTTTGACTCGGCCTTCCATGCGCTTCGGCTCAGCAGATCGCATGCCAAGGTTTTTTGGCTGACTAGCTTGTAGATGCCAGCGCTAGGGCACCCTTGTGCTGGAGCTTTTTACCATTTCTATAAAAAAGTCCCCTTCTTAATTTTCACCCTTTTGCCTCTTCTTCTTCCAACCCTCCCCTTCCTCCTTGGCTTTTTCTTTCAATCTCCAGCCCTTCCCCACCTCTCCAAGCTTGGCCAAGACCCTAGAATGATAGGTCATGGGGTTGGATGCCCTAAGAGACCTCCTCTACAAATCTATTGAGGTAAAAATCCATCCTTTTTACCTCATTTTTATGTTGTGTGCTTGTTTTTGTGTAGATGCATGCTTGTATGTAATTTTTGCGCATTTTTCCATATAGATTTGTGTATTAGGAGTTAGTTGGATTTGGAATCATCACATTTTCATGTCTATAAAAATAATTATGCATTTTTGAATGCTATGTTGTCATTGACTTGCCATGTTTTAGTGTAAAATGCATATCTCACGTTATAAATAGTACTTTTGCAAGATATTGATCTTGTTGTGTTCATAAGTGATAGTTATACAAGTTTCATATATATTATTTTGTTTGTTATGGCATGTATGATCATGTAGGGGTGTCAAACTTGATGAAAAGTGACAATTTTCATGCTTATTATGACTTGGCTGCCCATTTCCCAAATTTTTACACCTTGCTGTAAGTTGCTGACTCGCATTCAACCACTAAAAGTCTTCCTTCTCATTTCTTACCCTAGCTGCCCTTCCTTAACAAGATGGCTTGCCCATCTTCTTCTTGGTTGAGGCTTCCTCTTCCAGATTCTTCTTAAATGATAGACATTCTGCTCGGGCCTTTCTTAGGAGAGTCCCTTCTCTCCACTAGCTTGATGGCACCTAGTGAATTCCCTAGATGTTTTATGTTGATGTTAATCTTTTTTATGTTTTTAGATCGTCATGTTGGCTTGCTTTTGTAAAAATATCACACTAAGATAACCACTTTAAAGGCATGAACAAAACCCCTAATCTATAAAAATCCAATAAGGACTCACTAATTTTCTACAGGAAATCTGTTAGTTTTGGTAACATTTAAAAATCATATAGGTGGTTAGTAAATCCGATTTTCTAAGTATGTAGGAACACATGGTGGTGAAACCCTAATTCCTTAGCTTCAGATGAAAAATCTGAAAACCTAGCTTAATGGTAGTGAAATTTTATGAAATTTCACCAAACATTAGGATTTGTCCAAATAACTTCTCCGTAAAATTTGAAAACTTTTGCCTCAATAGAACTTGCGTTATGATTTTCTCAATCTCACTAAGTTTAGTCAGCTACAGAAACGCCCAAGCCAATGTCTTCCCATCTTGAATCCACTCATGTCCAAATCTTTGGAATTTTGACTTAAAATTTTGCAGGATTCAAGCCCATGGTATTGGCTAACCATACCCATTTAAGAAGGTCCATTTGGAGTCTTAAAGTCCATAAACGATACTTAGTAAAATTGGTGCACAACTTATGAACATTATTCCTAGCACCTTGGCCCGGCCTTAGTAGGCCTTGTTTACGATGTTAGCCAATGGTCGTAAATTTTGTACCCAACTCTTAAGAGTGTTAAGGAACACTGATTAGCCCATTTGGACATCGTTTGGCCCGTCCAAAAAGTCCTCTGGTTAAATCTATTCAATTAAAACTTAAGTATTGGACTTTTCTAACTAAGTATACTTATAACCTTAAACCCTAATTAAATTACTGATAATATTTAAAGCTTCATTAAGCAAGTAATTATGTTAATTAAGTGTCTTATATGTCCTGCATGTATTGAGGCTTTGCTTCGAAGTGCATGCCAATGTAATCTGAGCCTGATTCAGGTTCTGTCTCTATGTTAGGTTACACAGGGTGAGTTCGACGATCTAGGACGCGAAGCTTCACTCGTCTAGGTCCGTAGGACTTTCTCTGCTTCTCCTCTGCTTGGTTCCTTGTGTGTCTAGTTTAATCGTATTTTAGACGTATGACGATGTCAACAACATTTTATTGAATCCTTTCGATATTAGGTCATTTAGCTGTATTTTCTGTAAATTTAATAAAACTTCAAGGCTGTGAACCATTCATGATTTTCAAAAGATAAATCGTATAAAACTATTATCCAACTCCCTACCCAAACCTGTATATATATATATAAGTATATGATGTTTTATAGTTTTATAAATATGAGAGATTTGTATGGGTAGCATTAATTACACTAGCAATCCTTCAAACCCTAAAGTAGTATAATGTATGAGGGTAATGCACAATATATTTCTGAAATTTATAGCACTAACTTAACTATTCCTTTGTTACCTAAGTACCATCATGGGTGTTATATAGAGGATATAAACATGTAAATTTTTTGTATATAATATGATTTTTGTCGTGCATGTGCACCTCCTTATGTAAATAAGTTATCTTTGTTTAAAGCCCTGTGAGACTTTTGAAGTTTTTTTAAATTTTTCGTGGATAACAGAATACCTATTTGTTAGTCTTAATCATACCAGTAGCTGTATTGAACTCGTAACCCTCAACAAAAGTATTTTTATTTTTTTAAAATTTTTTATTGTATTTTAATTGTTTAGGTCTCTAAATTTTAGTCACTTGCTAGAATTGAGTTGCCCTTTTATTAATACTAGTAATATAACACGCGCAATGTGCACAGGATTTGATAAAAACTATATTTAAAATTATTTGCAGATAACTTAAGTGTCATATATGTTTTCCAAGTTAGACAAACCATATGAACAAATAAGTCCTAATATGACAAATAATTTTTTTGTAAATATAGTTAGGTAGGTGACCTCCACAAGTTATTTTGTTCAAAAGATATTTATGCATGTTAAGTTAATTTGATGTACAATATTTTTTAAAATTAAGTTGAATAGCTTTATTTATTTATTTATTTATTTACTTACTTTTAGTTCTGTTATTATTAATGTGTACAGTTTATTTTGCATCTAGGTACATTTGTGCGCCATATATATACATCTAGTCAGATAACCTTTAAATCAAAAATCAGCCGTTGATGTTGTGAAGAAAACAATAATATTGTACGAAAAAGGATTCAAGAACATGGATCTTAAACTTCTTATTCTCCTTTTTAAAGTAAATTATATAGTTAGATTTAGACTTGACTTAGTGTCCCGTAAAAAAATTTATGATTCATAACTCTAAGGTAACAGTAGAGATGCAAGTGTTTTGTGTGTTAGTTATAAAATTATTTCAAAAAACGAAATCAAATCCATGCACTCACCTAAGTTTAACTGTATATGCACAACCTTTTGATGCAAGATACACCCTTAAAATAATTACCAAGATAGATATTGAAATGCTAAATACGGTCTGGCATGACCTCAAGAAACTTTAAATTATCACCACCACTAATTACTTGGACAATCCAAACTCTATAACTAATCATAATAACACTGATGTAGAATTAACCTCTAGAAGCCCTGAAAAATAAATAACATTAATGCTGCTACATTCGAAAAAGGCCTACATGACAAATAACTAAATTGCACTCATCCTATGAAAGAAAGGTTCTCATTGCCATTGTCATCTTTGTTGTGACAACTTGAACTATGGAAGACGATTTGCATTGACGACCTAGAAGAATAAGAAGATGAATACGTACTAAAACTTATTAAACAACCAAGGCTAGTCGTATAAACATCATATATCAATAGGTAACAATATCACATTGAGAAACTTTTGGAAATCAAACTTCGTCATTTTCATTAGTTACTTATAAGCAACTTTACCGACTAAAGTGCAATTGGCTCATGATGCTTGATTTAAAACCAATTTTCTAAAATCCTATTAGAGCTGCTGCAAAAGGCGAGGCTAATTAAATATTCAAGTACTTAATCAAAGTTATAAACTAGTGAAAGAAAAGGAGACCACAGTAATTAACATAACTTCTACTCACCGCACATTAGGCCTCATTCCTTGCACGAAGGATAAGCCAGTCTGCAACACAGATTAAGATGACGGTGTATCTGAAGGTCTCGGACTTATATGAGGTGTACATGTATTGAACTGGAAGCAGAAGCAGCAGCGGTCAGATTGTAACTCAAGTGTTTCAATTTGAATTCACCACTAATTTGTAGCAACATTTACCAGCCCCTACTCTAGTTTATTCACTTGAAACATAAAGAAGCAAAAAATATACCCATCTGTTGCACCGTTTAATAAAATCAAGTTTATTTACCAGCCCCTACCCAAGTTTCAACCCAGACATATGAGACTATGTTGATACAAGGGTAAAGGTCAAGGTAACCATCGTCAAATGCCGAAATATAGAGGCACAATACTTCATTGCTCACAAAGTAAACAAAGATCCGATGAAGCTAAAAATTTGTTACAAAAATGGGCAGTTATACTAAACACCAATATAGGAAAGAAGACAAGGGTATAGGCCAGTAAAAATAAGAAGGCCAAATTGCGCAGACATAAAACTGCATTGCTAACAAAGCAAGTCACATACAACAGAGTTGAACCATCCAATAACAATAATGAATCTAAAGCTTATCAATGAGAAACACAATTTATAGATTTAAAAGAAAACTTAAAACGATAAATGTAAAATGCAATTACTGTCATCTTTTCAATCTACCGATTCAATCTACTTGTGGTAATCAATTCAAAGTAAATGAATGCACTTTAAAAAGTTAAACAATTAAACTTAAACTCTATTAAATCAAGGACGGGAGAGCAAGAAAATTAAGGAATTAATAGCATAGAGACTATATAAAATCATCATTGATTTCAATATAGTGCAAATGGTATAATGATATGAACCTGCTATTTCAATATACATAACATACAGTAGACCTTAAGTTTTTTTATTGCCTATTATATATAGGCATAGCCATTGAAAAAATTTTGTAGAGAACTATAGTGTTTGTTAGGTTAAAACCTGAGTATTGGAATAAGGGGAGGAACTTTCTCCTCCTTAATCAAACCTTTCCTTAATCTTACCTGGAAAAAAAATTAATCATTTTCTCATCATTCCTCTAAGTTGCCAATTCAATCTACAAATCCAAAAAGAAAATCCTGATAGACTTTATTTAGAATTTAAATTTCATATCAAATTATCGAGAGAAATAAAATAAATAAATGAAATAACGGAAGCGTACCTGAAGCCATAAAGAAATCAGAGTCTTGATCACTTAGGTTTTGGATCTTCCAAATTCAAGACTAGTTTTCTAAACCAAAGTTCTGGACAATGGGATACCAGAACGAAAACCAGATATGAATTCAGGGACCATAACCTCCATATTTATAGCCTTAGTTCCATAAATTCAATTCCACCCATAACGAAAGAGAATTTATGAAAAGGTATCTACACATTAAATTCCACACTTTTCTCATTAAATTCCACACCTTAATTTATGGCTCATAACCTTTAACTTTAGTAGATCAATTTAATTTAGCCAACCTTATATAATAACATATGATACAATTCCTGATTCAGTTATATATTTATGTCCAATTTCCAACAAATCCAACTCTAGAAAGAATGATCGAAGTCTTTACCCCATCTCCTTAACACCTTCTGTCCTACGGCCAAATATGCTCGTAGATGAGAAAATAAAGTGGAAGAAAGAGAGGGCAATACCTTGACATTTTAACGTTCTGACGGGTTTGAATTGGCCCACATGGCATTCGATTGTGAAGAACTTGTCATTTCCCTCATCGGCCATGGCGACGCGAGCACCTACAGCGATTTGCTAACGATGGGAGGTGACTGGGGAGTGTTTGGTCGAAGAATGACATGAAGATGGAAGAGATCAAATGGCTGAGGAGCGCCGCTGATGTAGACGGAGCGCGTAGAACGCTGATGTAGAGGGAGGCCTGAGAAAGTAGCATCTCTTCACTTCTTAGAGTTGCACCGAATCTGAGAATAACAGCCAGTTCCATAACTGTTTTTGATCATGAGGAGATGCAAATTCATTCTTTGGACCCGATTCTTTTGGAAGTAAAAACTACTAGATGGCGAAGAGATGCAAATGGAAAAATAAAAGTTTGTTGTTACTAGAACGTGAGTACATATTTATCAGATAAATATTTATATTTATTTAAAATAATATTTGTATTTATTTGGTCACGCGTATAATTTTTAAATTTTAAATTTATTTATTCACATAATAAATTTTAAAAAATTGGTCTATATTATTTTAAAACGGTCAAAAAAGATTATAAAAAAACTAGTTCATGTTATTTCAAAATAGATGAGAGAAAGTTGGGACAGCTATGATTCCCTACCTTAAACGGTGGAATTGTGAAATTCTCCAAACGCCTATATAAACACATACATTAAAAGATTAAAAGGGGGTTTATACGTTAAAGAAAAAGGCTTTTATAGAAAATTTAAAAAAAAAAGGAAAAAAAAGGAAAAAAACCCCGGCGGGAGAACATTTCCTACAAACCCTATCTCACTAACCAATACGTGGCTTCAAGTACCTCGCCGTTTGCTATTAACTCATCGTAGAAGAGACCATCAAGAGTTGCTCAACCATTCTATGCTTGGGTTTTTCTATTTTGCAGAAAAGAAGCAAGAGATGGAAAAGATTGCCTTTCTCCATCATGCATGCCTATGATGTCTCCACCCATGAATCCCGATTGCTGCACCCTGCCAACATTGCCATGAAACCTTACTGTTGTTGTTGCCGCGAAGCTTAGTTGGTGCCCGTGAAGTAGAAAGCCGGAGCACCATTGACCAAAGAGGAGATCCATCCTAGTTGCGGCCGGCGGACAAGTTCGTGAAGCCAAGGAGTTGGTTGCAACCCCCTTCAAGAGTCGTGAAGCATTGCCTTATTCGTGACACTAAGCCGTGCCAAAGTGTTGCCACTGGGCATCCTGACGAAGAAGAAAGGTGGAGCTTTGAAGCAATATCCCTGGAATCCAGATCCTTGCTGCCTTGGAGGGAGAGTCGCTGCCAAGTGCCGTTGATGCTACCTACAGACGCGAAAAGCCTGGTCAGCCAAGGAGCTCTCTTGGAGTCACGTTCCTAACTTGCTGCCTTGCTATTACAAGCCTGGCCTGCCAAAGCACATTTAAGCCTTGCTAGTTGATGTTTGACCTTGCCAGGAAGTTCTGAGCTGTAAAATATCAGAGCCCACCAGAGCCATGTCCCATTCCCGCTGGCAACAAAGAACAGCATAGCATCTCTGTTTTGCAGGTTTGGCATCCAATTTTCCCGCTACTTTTCTGGACAACCTCGACCTTATTGGATCAGTACAAGACCATCTGCTTGGAGCTCAGAGTGCCCCCAATCCCCCAGACTTGTCACCGGAGACTCTTGCCGTCGCCGGAATTCTACCGGCAAGCTGCCGATTGGAAAAGTCGGAAAACAGAGCATTGAAGAGCAGAAAACATCAGCAAACAGTGGATTTTGCTGCCGATTTTCGATCAACTCCGGTCCTTTCCGGCTCCTTAGTGGTGTACTTAGCGAATCCGGTGAAGTGATCAACAAACCCAAGTCGATTCTCACCAGATTAATTTGCCGCTATCGCCAGAAAAAGTCAAGAAATGGTTGCTTGGATAAGGTGAAAACAGAGGATTTAGCAGCAAAAAACAGCCGCGGAGAGCTGATTGCACGGCCGTTTTCCGACAAAATCCAGTCGTTCCCGGCCCTGAAGTAGTTTCCAACATTTAGTTGGAGAAGTGATCTACAAAGGCAAATCGTGTATTGCCTAGAAATTGTTGCCGTCGCTGGAGATGCCAGGAAGTACGTTGTGAAAAGGAAGGGTTGCTGCTGGAGGCCTTACACCGTTGGTGCAAAGGAAATATCCGTTAATTGATAATTCATGAAGTTGGTAAGTGCTTCATTCTGAGGATTCAAGAAGCCGTGCCCTGGATGCCAGATTTCGTCGTCGCTGCCGGAGAAGGAACGTACACTCGCAGCGATGTTGCTGCTAAGGGAACAGAGAAGGAAAAAAGGATCAGCAGGAGAAATGGGTCTGGCCACCCGCTTGCCCATTTAATATTGTTACGGCCCATTTATTGTTAGACTAAATGCAAAGTCGAACTAAGTGGCTGACCATTATTGTGAGTTCGCTTCGATATTGTTTACCCGGCCAACTTTTTATACCTGACCAAGCTCGCGATTGCCGTTGGCTAAGTCAAATTCTTATAAAACATTTTAAAGGATAAAGTATGTATGGAATCAACTAAAGTGGCAAAATTCCACTATGATATGTAATTTGTAAAAAGTTAAAAATTAATGGTTTGTGAGTATCAATCTCACCGTACACTGACTTAGGGATTCAAGTTAAACCCTAAGGACCCAGGTAAAAAATTTTATGCGTGCCATTTTGGTGTTTGCGACATTTTTTTATTTCCATCGCACTATCTCTTTACACGGCAAAGGCGCCTCAGTCCCACTGAACTTTCAAACCCGAATCACAAGAACTGATTCGAGGGGGCGAACGATCTCACGCCCGAACATAGTAATATATTTTTTAATACATGGCATATATTTTGAAATCTAATATATATGAGGAAGATGTTATTTGTTAAAAAATTAATTTTTGGATTTAATGGACTCAATATTTATTTGAATCTTAGTTTTATTGTTTGTTAGAAGATTTTCCTGTTATTTTTGGAGATTGATTATTTATTAAAAAAATAATTTTGTGATTTTGACTCTTAATTTTGTAGTTAATTAGAAAATATTAGTTTTATTGTTATTCTTGAAAATGATTTATTGATGGAGAGCCTACAATTAAAGTAGTACAATAAGCCTTCTCTGTTTTGAAGGAAGAGGTATAAGAGTGGATATATTTCTTGTTTATTATAATTTTGTATTTAATCTAAAATTCTTTTAACTAAATTTATCAAAAAAATTACTACAACAACATCTTATGAGGATCTTAATTCTCAACACTAACTAATAAAATATAGTTTATTACAAAATATTTTTTTATAGAATCTCAAATTCAACTACCATGAACATATAATCTTATATATGATGATGTAGCAAATTGAGTGGGTCTCGTTTGAATGAAAACAATAAAAATAGTAGAAATTATTTTTAGAGAATTTTTTAAAAGTTGGTCTATGACACTAAATTAAATCACATATTTATCTACTGAATCAATTTGCTAACTTCCTATTTTTTCTATAACAACTTAAAATGTCCAGGTTGCTAAGGGTGTGTAGGGCTGCTTAATGTTTTTAAAGCAAATTTCTTACTTTTACATATTTTTGGGTCAACTAAATTAACCCTTAGTAAAATTAATCATTTAATATTTTCATATTATTTATATTTCCTTTATGCTAACCAAGAGTGGATTTACATGAAAATCTCAAATAGTTTGTTGAAAGCTCTATGTTACCTCCCTTTTGTATGACTTGACTCAAATGTAATATAATAAACTAAAGTCAGTTCTTCACAAGTGGTTAATCGAAGTTGAAATTTTATAATTCATTGCCACAAATAAACCAGATCTTACTTCAATAAATATTAGATATGAGGCTAAATTGAGGGATTTCATACTTTTCTTCTCTATTATAATATTCCTAAAATAACTAGGCTCGCATCTAATATTTATGACAGTAAGATCTAATAAATTAGTGAGAATGTGCTTATAATATTTATTTTTTGTTAACTAATTTAAAAAATTAACTTTGGCCCATCAATTTATAATAAATAGATCGAGTCGTTATAAGTGTTATTAGAGCTAACTTGACGTTATGTTTGATGGTAGGATGCACAAGACTAATAGAAAGGAATTCCAAATATAGAAATTTCTTAAGGTGTGTACAATATATGATCCTCCAAATAATTAGTTTTATATCCAATACCTAATTAAGCAAGATCTTTTATATCGGGGGAGATATGCTTATAATTTCCAATTTTAGTCATCTAATTTTGCTATGTTTAGTGACGAAAAATAGAAAATTTATGAATTCCATAAATGGTAACTAATGACAAAAGTGTTGATCTTCTACTAAAAAATTATCTATTATTAAAGTATTTTATTGTAAAATGCAAGTAAAACTTCTACCAATTGGTCTCTTTGAACATTATTGTACAATCATAGTTTAACATAAAAATGATGTCAAGGCAAATAAAATCAACTGAATCGAATAAATCTTCAATTGGTGATTTATGAAGAACGACTCATGATACTTATTTTGAATATTGTGGAACTTTAAAGAGATAAATCATATTGGTCAAATTTGGAAAAATGAAGTCTTCATTGAGAAAAGTTGGAAATATGGATGGACGTTGAAGCAATCTTAGATAAGTCTACTTATTTACATATTTTTCATTGAACACAACTAATTTTGACTTATTTACAGATTTGTCATTGGACACAACCAACTTGATTTATTTGATATTTTTTGATAAATTTTAAATAAACTCAAAATAAAATCTCAACGATAACAGAAAATTTTCTCAAAAGTCGGAT
This sequence comes from Piper betle, assembly GCA_033002965.1. Classification (NCBI taxonomy): domain Eukaryota; kingdom Viridiplantae; phylum Streptophyta; class Magnoliopsida; order Piperales; family Piperaceae; genus Piper; species Piper betle. The sequence goes on from JAURVB010003998.1 coordinate 264,669, forward strand.
TTGCACATATAGATGTCAATTATAAAAGAATGTTTTTGGGCATTCCTAATAATTAGTCCCACCTATTGTTCTCTATAAATAGAAATCTCTCATTCTCATTTTTCACTCATAAGTTGAAGACTCTCCAAAAGGTCAAACAAAATATTAGTAGTCTTTGAAAGAAAACTCAAATAGAGTTTGTCCACCTAATAATTAATGTATTTTTTTAGGCTAACCTAATCTGGTTGAGTTTATGCGCTCGCCCAAGTCGGACCAGCCTCCTTGTTAGCCTAGTCTGGTTAAATTCATGTACTTGTCCGCCTCGATCCAACTCTCTTTGCTAGCCTAGTCTGGTTGAGTCCATGTGTTTGCCTAGCTTGGTCCAGTCTCTTCACTAGTCTGGTTTGGCTGAGTACATGCACTCGCTTGGCTTGGTTCAACCCACATACTAGTTTAGTTGAGTCTATGTGCTTGCCCAACTCAGTTTAGTTGACTTAGTCGAATTACAAACCCGCTTCGCCTTGTTGAGTTGATTCAAGGCTATTGACTCGATTAGTCAGTTTAATTTTTGATTCAACTAACCATAATTGATCAAAAAAATTTTGTGTGCTTATTGGTCAAGTTTATATTTACTAAAGATAATATTTGGACCAAGTTAGTATACACTATATATATCACAAATGACAAATATTCCTTTTAAGTAACTACATTTGTTAAATTGTAGTTATTATCAAGTGACAGATTCGAAGCTTAAAGCCTTATACTGCAATGGAGTGAAAGAAAAATCTCTATAAGTTTATTTGTAAACTTTTGTACCTCAAAATACTTATTAATGAAAAGTTGAACTTGTATTATTTTTCTAGCAAATTTTGTACTTACTATTTAATTTAATTGCTAATTTTTTTAGTGACAAGTGAGCTTTGGTATAAATTCAAATTCTGGCATGTGCATTACATAAACCCTCAACGACCAATGTAGCAACCCCCATCATTTTCGTTTTACGAGTTTCTACAAAAGGCTAGACTTGTATCACAATTTTGCACAAACAATGATATCATAATTAATTTTTTGTGAAATATAACTAAATAAATTATTAAATTTTAGATGTTATACATCTTTCATGTCAACTAAACAAACCCCGAAGGGAAGTAATCAAAATTAAATGAGAAATTTATGGTTGAAGTGTGCTTAAAACATTATAAATGATTCAAGGGTGTCTTGAGTGACATTCACAATTAAGAATGTTTCTTCTTATAGTGAAACTACCTTGGGTTTGAGTTAAAAATTATTTTGAAGTTCAACAAAACCTACGTTTGGTAAAAAGGACCCAACCAAATATAATTTTTTTTAAAAAAAAGGGTCAGACACAATATATGTCAACAGGATCTGGGCCGACCTCGACTGGTTTGGCCAAATTTGTTCTTCACCAGAGCCGCTCTTCTGGAGAGCTGACCCAATCTGGTTGAGCAACCAAATCTAACCAACCTTGGCAATGCACCAACTTTTTCTTTGAAGAATGGATAATTCTCTACCCGAACCTAATCCCTTGAACAATATAATATACTATATCACCTTTTAATAACAAATTCCTCTAATTAAATTAATGAGTTGCTAATTATAAAATTAAATTTACTCATTGATGATGATCACAACCATCCGACCATCTTGAGAGGGAGAAAGAAACGAAGAAATGCAAAAGTGGATGAAGGGGAGTTTGGTGGACTCAACCAAATTTGGTTAATCTAAGCGATAATAATATCTACTGTAACTGTTTATTTTTAAGATGAGTTTATTTTTAACGTTGAAGGATGTGACTGACTAAACCTGAATTGAACGGGTAAGTAGTCTTCCAGCCCTTCCAAAGAGAGGGTGGGCTTCGAAAGCATTACATTTTATGAAGACGAAGGTAAATGGCTTATACTTTTTTATCTTTTTTGTGTTTCTTAAAATCATACAAACTCCGTTACAGCGTGAGTCGCATCCCACATAAAACCCTGCTACATAGCTGAATAGCCTGGGTTTAATAGTTACTCACACTTAAATAGTTTAGCTTCTCAAACCCATTAACAACAAAAAGATCAAGAGACAACCAAACATGGGAGAGAGAGAGAGGGAGAGAGAGGGCGGGGGGGGGGTTGGTTTGGAAGGAAATCTGGGTTTTTGAAAATGTGCGAGGCATGCAATACCCATGAAGGTAGTGTTTTTACCTTCCTACAAGTAATTTTGCCCTTGCATGGCCTGATTCAATCCTGTACTGATCTCCTATTCCCAGGTGCACCATCACAAGCCAAACACGGGTAAGCAGTTCACCACCCTTATTGAGCCGTTGCGCATGATAAAGGCCCGTACACTGGCTCGAAGAGTAGGCCAGAATCTCCACCCGTACATTGCAAATGAGTGCTCATCTAGTTTCCTTATCTTTTAATTCCAGTAATTCTTTGGCAAGAATACAAGCATTGAACAACACAGATTTACTTCTGTCACCTTTCACATCCATGGGTCTAGTGTTGGTTTCCACATCAAGAAGCATCTTGCAAGCAATTTTCGCACCTCCGTTTGTGGCCTGCTCTAACCGATGGAAGAAAATTTTTGCTTCAGCACAGGTATCCAGAAACCAGATCTGTCCTATACCAGCGCTTAACATCGAAGGACGAACCACCAAAATGTATAACATATAGTTTGACATATATCTACTATATAATTGATGTTGATCCGTTACCGGAGATCTATCACAAGCTTCGTCTTGGGTATAGAAGCATGTGTCAGTTGCAATGTGCCATAGAAGAATGCTTTCGTCTAATTCCACTTCAATACTCCAGCCAAGCTCTTTGCGATACCCTCTTCTATGAAGGGCCCATCCACCTCTGGAACTGGTAAATCTTTTAGAGGAGGCAGAATCTTCGCAACTTCTTGATTTTGCTTTGAGTTCTTGGAATATAAAGGTCTTAAATTCATCACTGACACGCTGTCAGTTATAGCCATAATATCCAACCAATCTCTTGACTTCTTCCATTATTTCCCAGTGATCCTCCTGGCAATAAGCAATAAGGTTGTATTGAGCCATCGTATTGCTCCATTTTGTTTTCTCAAATGGTTTAAATACAGAGATACCATTCAAGACCCACGATGCCACTCGGTCCAAATTGATATTTTTAGCCTTATCACTGTCCAATCTGACAAAATCAACAAACCAATGGAGAACAATTCTAAAAAATTGCTCCACCCAACAATATGTAAGTTATCACTATATCAGTCCTTTCATACCCACTTTTACCAACGAACACAAAGGCCATAAGGGTTGAGAAAGATAATGACAGCGTTACAAAGCGAAAGGCCACTCCTGCAACTGAATGAACCACTATTGCCTTTGTAAATAGAACATCATAGACAAATGCCAATTCAGTATCGACCGCTTTGCATGCTTGCAAGGGTTTTCACTTCAAGAAAGAGGCTCTACTCTCACTTCGATCGTGGAAGGACAACGTAAGGTCCACCATGAGACGCTTGAATTTATCAAAATAAAGATATGATTCTGAAAGTAAGTCAAGTTCATCTAATTTATCTTCACGAATATCCGGCTCCACCTAGATCTCGGGCTCCTTTTGTATTTTTATCTCCACATTGAGGCCGGCCTCAACTTTTGATGAGTACTCTTCCATGAAGTTGGCATAATTGGGACCTGCATCGGGCTTTGGAATCATGGAATCCCTGCATCGGGCTTTGGAATCATGGAATCCCTAAAGTTGTCCCTGCAAGCACATCTAAGAGCCCATGTTCTCTCCCCATACTTGATCAATCCCACAAGAAACATCAAGGCACATGGCAGCTCCAGCCTTGTAATTGGTGTAGCTCTTATGAAAACATATATTACAACTGCAAGCTGAAACAATTGTCCAAGAAAATGCCTCAACCAGAGCTCATTATCTTCCAAAGAGAAGGCAGTTATGGTGTCAGGCCCCAAGATGCAACAAAAGAAAAGGTGACCAAAAGGCCAGAAGGTTATTGTTTGTTTCAAATGATTTGTCTTTACCACAATCTGAATCACCTTGGTTGTTAGAGAGGACTCCCAAAGCTAGAGTGGCAACTCAATCAGCTGATAGATAACATGACCAAATAACTGCAGTCACAAACATATTCTTATCTTTCTTCCTTAAGATTGCAGCAAAGACGAGAACTACTTGTATGCAGAGGTTAAGTAAATTTCCCATTCATTCCATATCTTCCTCAAACTCGCGGGAAAGATGTTCATGATTACAAGCCCTTAATAATGCAGAAAACTTGTGCTCCAGACAAATCTGGTTACAGAACAGAATTTAATCTGTCTTTGCTACCTGAAAACAAAAAGGAAAGCATAAATCTATCACCTGTTAGAGAAAGTACAGCTTACAACTGGTTAAGAAAGGCAGTTATATAATTCACCGTTTCAAGCCACGTAATAAAGCATCCATCTAGTTGAGTATAGCTTGATTGTTAAGAAAACAGTCATTTCAGTGTCGGGTTGTCGTTCCCCGTAAATACATGAAGAGGCAACCTTGTTTTGGGCAAAAACTAAATTTTTTTAGAAAACGCGTTTTGCGTCATGTGAAGGGAATAAACGCAACGGAGAAAAAAAATTGTGTAAATTAAAGAAAGGTAAATGTTTTCTTAAGATTCGCTTGTAATTATCAATGGTAACTTTGTCAAATTCTTAATCGCTAATATTCTTCCATTATTCTCTTTATTTGTGATTAATACTAATTATGTAGAAATTACAATAAATTGGTATTGGGAAATTTATTCTCCTATGAATATTTTCTGTATCAAGTTGTGATATAGTGAATTTAATCCAGTTGTGTGCTCCGTGGTTTTTTCCAAGATTTGGGGTTTTCCACGTAAAATTGCTTTTGTCCATATTGAAATGTATTTCTTTTCGATTTAAATTGGTGTGTCATTTTGATTTGTACTTCTCATCAATTATGTGTTCAAATGGGGATTTAAGTGTTTGGTTAATCCCAACAAGTGGTATCATGGCTCATTTGCTTGGTTGTAGGTAATTTTGGGTTGTAGATATTTTCTGCTAGCTAGGTATTTGACGAAATTTCTAAGAGCCTAGTTGGTGTGCTTGTGATTTATATTTCAATAAGATGGCTGATGAAAAGCATATTAAGATGATATCTCTTAAGAGGGCCGAGTAAATGACATTATTGGAAAGGAAAAATGATTGATCATCTATATTCCAAGATTTGTATGAACCTATCACTAGTTAAAAACCGAAACAGGTGACTGATAAAGACGGGAATAAGTTGGATGGGAAGGCTATGGCCTATTTGAAACAATGAGTAGATGAAGTTGTGTATTTTCTAAATTGACATCCTCAAAAGCTATATGAGATAAACTCCAAGAAGTTTATAAGAGGACTACTATTGCCAACACGACCCTTTTGATAAGGAAATTAAAGAATTTGAGGTATAAGGATAGAAGTGACATAAGTAAGCATCTCAATGAGATAAAGAGTATTATTAATCAACTTGCCAGGATGAAAATCAACTTGCTAGGATGAAGATGACTTTAGATAAGGAATGACAAGCTATCCTACTCTTCAACACATTGCCAGAGAGTTGGGAAACATTGGTGATCTCTTTAAGCAATGCTGCTCCGAATGGAAAACTCACAATAGACATGATAACAAACAGTTTACTGAATGAGGAGGTGAGAAAAAATCTCTACCAACTTCAGAGTCTCATGCATTAGTGTTAGAAGAGGCAAGAGGTAGATCAAGAAATAGGGACACAAACAAAAGGGACAAGAGTTAAGGAAGGTCTAAATCCAGGAAGAACTTGAAATGTTATTATTGTGACAAGGCAGGTCATATCAAAAAGGATTGTTGGAAGCTTAAGAAATACTTAAAAAATAAAGACAACAAGGATCAAGGAAAAAAGGATATTAATGTTGTACATGATGACTTGGAGATTCTTTTTGATTGTGGGAATGGTTGTTTGACAACCGATAATGATGCTAGTTGAGTAGTTGACTTAGGAGCATCATTCCATCCAACTCCAAACAAAAATTTCTTTACTATCTATGAACCTTCAGATTTGGGTATAGTGAAGATGGAAAATAGTGATACTTCTAAAATTATGAAACTTAGAGATGTGCATATAGTAATAAACACAGGTTACAAATTGGCGCTTAAAAATGTCAGACAAATTCTATATTTGAGGATGAGTTTGTTGTCAACCAGAGTACTTGATGGTGAAGGATTTGGTTCACAATTAGAACAAGGTGTGTGAAAACTTGTGAAAGGCTTTATTGTTGTTGCTAAACGGAAGAAGTGTTGTAGTTTGTACAAGACTGAGACAAGTCTAGTTCAAGGAGAGGTTAATATCTCTTCACTTGATTCTTCTCCTGATTTGTGACACCATCGATTGAGACACATGAGTAAGAAGGGACTAGAGACATTAAAGAAGATAAATCTCTTTCCTAAGGTCAAGGACATCACAATTAGTCCTTGTGACCATTGTTTGGTGGGAAATAACGTAGGACATCCTTTGCAAGCACAAGTACAAGTTAAAAGTTCTTGAGTTGATACACACTGATGTGTGTGAGCCTATAGAGATAAAATATTTTGGCAATTCGATTTATTTTATCACTTTTGTTAATGATACTTCTAGGAAGGTGTGAGCTTATGACATAAAAAATAAAAATGATGTTTTGGCATCTCTAAGAATTTTCATGTTTTGGTTGGAAGAAAAACTAGTAAGCTCTTAAAATGCCTTAGAAGTGATTATAGTGGTGAATATTGTTCTATTGAGATTGATGAATATTGTAGCAAGCAAGGGATTAGGCATGAGAAAACGATACCTTATTCTCCCCAATATAATGGAGTGGTTGAAAGAATGAACATGATCATCTCTGAGAGGATTAATGGTATGTTGTCTTCAGCTAAGTTGCCTAAAAGTTTCTAGGGTGAGGCCATGAGCACAGCTTGTTATTTAATCAACAGATCACTCACACATGCCCTGGACAATGATATACCAGAAAGGGTTTTGAGTGACAAAAAGGTCAACTATTCTCGTTTGAGAGTCCTTGGTTGTAAAGTCTTCGCACATGTGTTCAAGGAATAAAAGGCTAAGCGTGACACTAGAGCCATGGAATGTATTTTTAGGATATGGTGATGATAAGTTTGGATACAAACTTTGGGATCCTAAGAATAGAAAAATGATTCGAAACATAGATGTAGTTTTCAGGAAGGATCAAATAGTTGAAGACTTTAGCAAGGAAAAAGTCGTATGGACAAAAACAATTTTACTTGGAAAATCCCAAATTTGGGGAAAGAAAGAATTCTATGAATACACAAACAAAATTTTCCATGTACGTACATATCGTAAAAAGGTACACATAAGGGAAATATAAGCAGGCAAAATAATACCAAACGTCTAAATTTGGAGTCATTACATCACATATAATTACATACTATAAATATATGACACTATTATTCCCCCACCTAGTGATGATGAGGGTGAGGATGAGGTGACTGATGATATTTCTAATGAGTTTGTTAATGATGTCGGACAAGAATAGACAAATTCTGATCAAGGGGAGCCGACTAATGTGAGGAGATCAACTTGTGAATCAATTTCATCAACAAGATATCCACCATCAGAACATGTGAAAATTACTGAATGTAGAGAACCAGAAAATTTTAGTAAGGTCAAAGCTCATGTAGAAAAGGATAAGTGGTTGAAGGTAATGCAAGATGAAATGAAATCTTTACATAATAATCACACCTATGTGTTGATGAATCTTCGTAAAGGGAAGAGAGTATTAAAGAATAAATGGGTCTACAGGATCAAACATGGAGAAAACAACACACAACCAAGGTACAAGACAAGGTTGGTGGTGATGGGCTTTAACCAGAAGAAAGATATTGATTTCGATAAAATTTTTCTCTTGTTATTAAAATGTCTTCTATTAGAATTGTTCTGGTTTTGACTGCAAGTTTCGATTTAGAAGTTGAACAGTTAAATGTGAAGACAGCCTTTCTTCATGGTGATCTTGAGAAAACCATATACATGGAGAACCAGAGGTAGTCAATGGAAAGGAACCAATGGTGTGCAGACTGAAAAAAGTTTGTATGGTTGAAGCAAGCTTCTAAACAGAGGTACAAAAAGTTTGATTTTTTATGAAAAGTAATGGCTATAAGAAGTCTGTTTCCAATCACTGTATATTCATCAAAAGGTTTGATATTGATGGCTTTATTATTCTGTTGTTTTATGTAGATGACATGTTGATTATAGGACATGATGGAGCCAAGATTGCAAGTTTAAAAAACTTGAACAAATCCTTTGCAATGAAGGATTTGGGATCGACAAAGAAAATCTTAGGAATGTCCATTTTGTGTGGCAGGAGAGCTAAAAGCTTTAGGTGTCACAGGAAAAGTACATAGCAAAGGTGCTTGAAAAATTCAACATGAAAGATGTAAAGCAGGTTGGAGTTCTACTTGGGGGTTACTTCAAGTTGAAGAAAAGTGACTTAAGTGAATAAAGATGAAGGAAATGAAAAAGGTTTCTTATGCTTCTACTCTTGGCAATTTGATGTATGTTATGGTTTGTACAAGGTTAGACATAGCATATGTAGTTAGAACGGTTAGCAAACATTTAGCAAAGAACATTGACAAGTACTTTAATGGACAATGAGGTACTTGGGAGGTCATCCAAAATGTGTTGGTGTTTTGGAATTGATAAGTCTTTCTTAGTTGGCTACACCAATGTAGACATGGCAGGTGACTTGGAGATAAGAAGGTCAATATCTGAGTTTGTTGTTAATTTTGATAATGGGGTTGTGTCTTGGCAGTTTAAGTTGCAAAAGTATGTTACATTATTCACAACTAAAGCTGAATTTATTGCTACTATATAAGCTTGCAAGAAGATGCTATGGACGAAGAGATTTTTGAATAAAATTGGTATTACATAGGAAAGATACATTGTCCACTGTGATAGACAGAGTGCAATTCACGTGAGTAAGAATTCAAGTTTTCATTTAATAAGTAAATACATTGATGTGAGATATCATTAGATAAGATAATAGATGTGTTGGAAAGTAAATCTCTTGAGCTAACAAAAATTTATACTGAAAGAAATATTTCAGACATGATGACTAAAGTTGTAAAACCCGTGATTCGAGTCAGGGTTTTACGTTACCGAACCAGTCGGTTCGATCGTTGGTTCCAGTCGAGTCGGTTTCATGAATCGCGTGCTGAGTCGAGACCAGCCGTGAGTTATGAGCGATGAGAGTCAGGTGTACCTGAATATATGATGATAACGTCGAGAAGATGGTGAGATACGAGTTATCTGAATATATGAAAGTATGCAGTATTTTTTTCTTTTTATATGTTTGATCGTAGAAATAATTTTAGGGCTGAATGACGAATTAGGACGCGTTGGATTATATTCGGGTGGGTTATTAGTTATAGAGCATGTCATTTGGATGTTGTTGTGTTTGTTTTATTTTATGTGATTTTTCCATATTTTTCTAGATTTTTTTTAGAATTTATTACGAACTAGTTATTATTTTGACTCGAGTAGGAATCGAGTCAATACTTATTTACGAAAATGCCATCGCACACATTTCTTCTTCCCCGACCATTCTCACCCAAACCCTCGCCGCCGTCGCTGTGTGTCGCCGCCGCCGCCACTGCCGACGCCGTGCTGCCGCCGATCGACGCCGCCCTGCCCCGCCTTGCTGTCGCCGTGCCGCCCCGACCAACCCCGGCCACCGTCGCGCCGCCACGACGCCGGAATCGCCCCACGAAGCCGCCTCGGTCGTCGCCACCGTCCGGGCCGGATTCCGCCGCCGGTGTGACCCTGACGAGCACCCCCTCGACGTCGCCGACGTTTCCCCCACCATCCCGACCGCCGTCGAGGCCGGCCGGAGCCCCGATTGGAGAACGCCGCCGCCGCCGCCCGTTTTCAACGTCGCCGCCGACGGCCATCGCGGCCTCGGTTGCTTTGTTTGACACCGCCATCGGACCAAGCTCGTCGAGCTGGTGCCGATAGACCCCTTGATTGCCCCGTCCCGAATCGTCGCCGGAAAACCGTCGGAATCCGCCGGAAAACCGCCGATACTCGCCGGAAAACCGCCGGAACCGCCGGAAAATTGGATTCGAGGGAAGTCCGCCGGATCATCCGCCGAACGCACCCGGTCCAATCTGATCGGACTTCGGACGCCGCTAGGTGCCGAATTCGAGTTTCGAGCCGCGAAACGGAAACCCTAGCCGTCGCCGATTTTCGACGACGCGAGGTATAATTTATTTTAACTTAATTATTTGAAAGTATTGATTATTAGAATTTGCATGTTATGATTGATGAATTGTGCATTGTAATTACTTATATAAATGTGGATTTAATTTAGAATAAAATATGAAATTTGTGGAATTGTGTGGTGTTAAAAATAGAAGTTATGAAACTAATTAGGGTTATTAAGTAATAATCATGATCTAATGTAAACTAACCTAAGTAGACTTGTTAGAATTGATATAGGTTGATGTGTGACGGTTGATGTGTGATTGTGTTGATTGTGCGTGCATGGTATAGGATATGTGATTCATCATGCGGGCGTTAGTTTTTAGCTTGATTGTGTAGGTACGGTGTAGGAGCTCGCCGCCTAGGCGCGTGGACCCGTTTGGAGCTTCTACCAGGTCCGTTTAGGACTCGTTCTCTGATTTACGCTACTCTCTTGTGTATTTGACTTATTATGTGCAGGACGAGTTAAGTGGCGTTTTATCGAATCCCACTTAACTCGGGCCATTTAGCCAACGATTTTCTGGATTAATAACCCTCGAGGATGAGATCCCTCGAGTTTGTTTTCGAACTTCAGATCCAGCTCACGTTGCCTTCGGGCCTATTGTATAAATCCCAACCCAGACCTATATATATGTATAGTTTTCGTGTTTTGGTGAGAGACTGAATGAGGGAAATCCGACTACCGTGCTACGCGAGCGGGCACGTGTGTGTCGACAGTGGGCTCTGGAATGGCGTGCGGGCCGTTTCATTCCCGAGGGATCCTGACAACTCCACCTTTGAGTTCCTCAAACCCGGAGAAGTGTGGAGGTTCACGGGTACTGCATTGCAGCGCATGTCTAGACTTGTGGTTTCAAAGGGTACTGAAGGCGACTGCCCGAGAGTACTCGGCCTTCGTGCTCAAGGCCAGGAGTAATATGGAAGGTGCAGAGGGCGAAAAGGAATGAGATTTGACGCGAGAAGCAATAGAGAAATGGCCGAGGCATGAGAATGTGAAAGATAGGGGGACGCTGTCGACCCGATGGCGACGGCTCCCGTATGTGCCCTGATGAGAGTTCTTGAGGAAGTATATGGTTTTGATTCAACAGGAGAGTTTGCTCTCCTGTGCCAGATTGATATTAGTTATTTTCCGGGCCGGTAACACTCGTTACTGACGGTTTTTCTATATATATGTAGGTGAGGAATGCGAGCGATGAAAGCTGTCGGGACTACGGAGGAGCAGCACGGAACCGCGCACACATGTACCTGCCGCGTGTAACGTATAATGATGGTGTGTTATTGTTATGTAAACGATAATTTTGATGTGTTGGTTTGAGTGAATTACTTGTTATGCAACGAACCGATAAATATGAATGAGTAGGGAGCCTTGGAGTACAGACTCGGCTCAGGTAAAAATGAATGAGATAATGGTTGAATGTCATGGTAGATTAGTATGTGTTACCGTATTTTTATAAAATAGTATATATTTTCTTTTGGTTTTTCATTTATTATTTTGTCTTGTCTTTGCTTGTACATCATAGCATGCATGTAGGACTACGTTAGAACCCACGGATCCCATCCATGCATTTCATGTTTGCATCTCCATCTTGAGACACCGAGGGCAGATCCGGGTCGGCTTAACCGAACCCAGTAGATTAGCGAACGGTTCGGTCGCCGGTGACATTTCCGGGTCGGTTCACGGGTGAGCCGAAACGGGGTGTTACAAAAGTTGTGTCAGAGGAGAAATATATTTACTACAGGAATGGAGCAGGTATAGATGGAGTTTCCTATGACGGCTAGAAGTATTTCATGGAGTCAAGAAAAGAAGGTTTGTTGGGTTGTCCTTCCCCATAAATACATGAAAAGACAACCCTAGTTTGGGTAAAAACCAAAGATTTTTTGAAAACGCATTTTGCGTTGTGTGAAGGGAATAAAAGAACGAACAAACATTTTTCTTTAGTGTGGAGAAAAAGGGCGACAAAGGGAAAAAAGGAAAATTGTGTAAATTGAAAAAAGTGAATATTTTGTTAAGATTAGTTTATAATCGTCAATGGTAACTTTGCTAAGTTCTTAATTAGTGATATTTTTTCGTTATTTTCTTTATTTGTGATTAATATCAATTGTATAAAAATTACAATAAATTAATATCAGGGAGTTTGTTATCCCATAGGTATTTTCTATATCAAGTTGTGTCATAGTAAATTCGATCCGACCATTTGCCGCTTGGTTTTTCCCCAAATTTAAAATTTTTTAAGTAAAATTATTTTTATCCGTATTGGATGGTTTTTTTGGTTAAATTGGTGAGTCTATTTTGACGGGGACTTATCATCAATTATGTGTTGAAACGGGGATTTAAGGATTTGGTTAATCCCAACATTCGGAACATTTCACGCCCGTAATTTAGCAACCATCGAATTGCTGCGGCTTATAACTATTTAAGAAGGGCGGTCAATCCAGCCCACCTCAAGATTTTTTTCTCGTCTTTGATCCGAAGCATAGTACTAATATTATATTACAAGGTTTTAAAAAGGAAATTCTAGTAAATGATGTTCTAGGCTTCAAAATTAGAAGAGGGTTGTAATCAGCTTTAGTACATTTTATATGAAACAAAAATAGGCTCAGCGAGATCTCGAAGGCGATTATCTGGTACTAGGTAGAAAAATTTCCCACGAAGGTCATGTTCATCTTCCATCGGAATGATCCTTAAACAAAAGTTATAGCTGAGTTACAGGCAACGGTTAAACTTGATTGATGAGGAATTGAGGACGCGCATAAACAATGTGAGAAAGAGCATTTCACAGCAGCTACTTTACACGCGAGTAATGGCAGTGAGCAAACCACAGAAGAATAGACCAGAGTGGAGATGAGATTTGATGGTGTGTACCTTAAATGTATAACCACTAAGTTTTGAGGGTGAATTGGGAGAAGCCGCAGGAATCCTGGGAAGGTGTATACTTACAAGGTAGAGGGGAAGATCGGATAGGAGAATCCGGAGAGTCGGAGACTGACCTTGGAGGGAGGAGAGGGAAGGTAAAAGGAAGGAGACGGAAATTTTTTTTTGTTTTTCCTTCTTTCTATTTCACTTCTCCGGCAATGAGCATGACTAGGGAGTGAATACCTTTAAATACTGTGGTACGATACCGAGTAAATACATTTAAATACTGTGTGCACCATCTTCTACCCCATTTACCACATGCCTTTAAATTCGATACGGATCAACCTTTTATAATATTTTAATGGGTATCTGATTTTTAGGTACCATATTTTCATAAATTTTGATTTTTTATTGAAGAATTTAATATTTTAATCCGTATTTAATAAAATATGTTAATAATATAATATATTATTAATATTTAATAAAATATTTTATTTATAATTTTAAATTCAACCTATTTCGATCCAATTAAATTAAATATATCATATATCATTTAACATTAAAATATATCTTGTACCTCCTAAAAACTAAACATGGTCACTAATACATTAATTAAAACTATAAAGAGCAGAGTTTCGGCGGCCAATCTGTATTCATTTGTAAATATCCACACTAATTGTATCATCTCATCGTCCTCCCTTCGAAACATATATATACTACTGTACGATAATATAGAAAAATTTTGTCCTGATGTACCTACCCCACGGTGGGCTTGGTAATAAAACCTTTGCTCTATGATATCAATGGACGACACTGTTTTTGTAACATTTTTTTCCTATCCTACCCATCGTCTTTTCCCATGAACCGGACCCGGGCGTTGTGGTGATAGTGGAGAAGATTTGCGTGGCCACCGAGACGGCAAGAGCTACCGCTTCTTCTCCCAGCTCGATGCTCTCCACTTCAGCACAGCCGCCGCCGCCATGACTGGTGCCGACTCGTTGTCTAGATTCATCGTGACGCTCAGGGTAGCAAACCCGGTGTCGGCGTGGCTTCCGGCCTCATTTTCATTCGTCTCCCCGGTGCCATTGCCGGCTTTGGTGGTGTCGGTGGGGTTGAGCTTTTTGACGTCAGAGGAGGAGGAGGATCTTGCAGGCGGAGACCAATTCGCCAGACGATCACCGGAGACTCGCCGGAGTTGGAGAGGACGACCGGAGAAGGAGAAGAAGAAAAGAAGCAAAGGAGGAAGGAAGCCAAGTGCTCGAGCACCGGTGGTGTTTTGGGAGAACGTCCCGGGCCGGGAAATGAGCGCTCAAGCACCCAGGCGCTCGGGTGTCGCCACAGAGGCAAAACCACGTGAGCTGTTCTCAACGTTTTAAGCTGTTCCAAGAGAATTTTTATTTCATTTATAATCTCATCTTATCGGGAGGGTTGTAATCTCTTTAAATATAATAGAAATTTTTGATCGGGCGTCCTGTAATTTTTTATCATTGATAGAAGGAAGATTTTTTACCTAAAATTGTTTGTTCAACGTGTTTTATTTTATTTTTGTCTTTATTATTGTTATTCTACTGATTATTACATAATTCCACATCAATCTGATATTAAAGGAAGGGAGGAGGAGGAAGAGAAGGCGGGGAGGTGGAAACAGAAGCGGGAAGATGATGTGGAGTTTCTTCAACGAGTTGATGTAGTAGGTGATAGAGCGGCACGAGACGACGCAGCAACAGTTCCTAGAGGTGATCGAGAAGTGGGAACAGAATTAGGACGATCAGAGAGGCGACATGGAGGCGGCAAGAGCTGGCCCTACTCACCCGCGAGCACAACCTCCTCGCCCAGGCGTGCCCCATGGCCGCCCCCGAGACGTCACCATTATATCCTACTACCAACGCATCTCCGACCAAACCATCCACCTCCCCCGCCCCTCCCTCTCTTCAGTCCTCTTCCACTCCCCCACTCCCACCTCACGCCGCACCTCCTCCCACTTATAGCTTCGACATCCCACCACCACCCCAAAATGATATCGGCACGTGCGGCGGCAACTGTGGTGGGGAAGGGATGTCGTCGGGGTGGCTGAAGGCGGAGGTGCTAGCACTGATAAAGCTGAGGAGCGGGGCAGCTGGGAAGGGCCCTTGGTTGAGCCATTTGTGTTGCACGAGGAGCTGGCCAACTGAAGGTTGGAGAGCATAGGAGAGGTTGGTGAGGGTGGTTCTGAGTTGTGTGCAGGAGGACCTGCCGCTACCACCGAGAATGACGATGATCTTTGCCATGATCAAGACGGCCGCTCGGGTTTACTTCCCTCAATTGGAGTATCAACATTTTCGAAGGTCCTATAAGATGTTACCGATTACTTCCACGCCTGGCGGCTCCAAAACTCCACTGTTGTCTCGGTAAAGATAATATCATGCGTCTTTGGCCAACCTCACGACTCACAAAGGATTCTTAACTTATTGATCACGAATATTCAATGCGTTGAGTAGTTACCTGCGGTTCTTCCTCTCGTATTGCTTTGCATGGAAAGGAGCCCCATGAAGATTTTGGCTTACACTGACAAGGATGATAAGGCTAAAAGAGAAAATAAAAATGACAAAGAGAGCTTCCACTGCCTCCATTGTTCTATTTTTCATAGATTAATGGTATTAACAAGCCCATCGCACATCGCACTTTAGACAGTGCAGTGACTAGCGGAGGAGAAAGGTTTCCTGGTGATACATATCCACCATGAAAACAAACTGTCCTCCTAGTTCCTACTGTCATTTGTATACTAAATTTTTTTTTTCAAAATAAGGTATGTTTTATATTTTTTCCAAAGGGGTATTTATCTCTTTACGGTATAATTCGGGAAGTTTGAATTTAGATTGGGTCACGTTCTCGGACGGATTTTTTCTAACGAGTATTAATTAACAAGAAATACACTTATCAGTCATCATCATCCTATACCAAATAAAAAATGCCCTCATTATTGTTATCAAAACCTTATCCTAATAATAACTATTCATGTGTGAAACTCAATACTATTTTTATTTATGGTACAAATTGTTGTATTTGTTATTAGAGAAACATTTGAGTATAATAAAAACAGAATTTTTTGTTAAATCAAATAAATAGTTGCAAATTTTATTTAACAAAAATAATATATATTAAAATTACTAATTTATATAATATATTTGGTGTAATATTAATTTACGATAAGCGCTTTAATCCAAGTTGTCTTGCTCACACAACACAACTCATATTAAATCTTTGTACTTATTTACTTTTAAAAATTACTTACAATTTCACGTTTTGCCGTAGAATGCTGCTAGCCAAATCAGGATCGGCCACCTCTTAAGGGGGATCAGTACCTGTGCACTTGATTTGGCAAAAGTAACCAATCAAGGTTGTAGTTTTTTATTTAGGGTTTAAAGAATTAATTGGATCACCCTTATAATCGAATAGGGCAGTCTAGATTGAGTATGACATAAAGAAATTCCTTAGGATGATGAAATTTAAAAAACTTTTTTTGTATATTATAACAATAAATTTCAAACATATCACCGGCATTGTGTGTAGGACCTTATCTAGCATTTCCAAGATAACTGAGTTAAGTATTTTGTAATGTTTTATTTTTCAAGAGTATTTAACGTTGTGGAGGCTTTAGGTGTAGGTAATAATAAGGTAGCGTCTGGTAATTGCACGGGGACTTGAAACCTGACGGTCCGACCCGACATGAGGTGGTCAATCGGCTTGTTGCCACCGTATCTGCAAAAGTGCAAGCCGACTCTGTTTTGTTTCTGAGAGCCGCACTCCGACCATCACCGGTCCGCCTTCTCCACAGCCACCCCCTCTTCCCCTCCACCAATCTATAATCTTTGTTCTTTCTTTCTATATATAAAATTTGGGAACTTGGGATGATCACCATGGATTCCAAGCTCAAATTGAATGTGTTCCTCTTCTCCTTGATATGCTCCTCCATCGCCACCACCTTCCCAACCTGCCAGGCCATATTGCTCAACATCCCTACTTCCGGAACCAAGTGCGTCTCCGAAGACATCCAAACCAACGTCGTCGTCCTGGCCGATTACCTCGTCATCAGCCAAGATCACCGCCAGCCCCCTCCATTTTCGTCAAGGTACGCACATATTTGTTCAACCCCCCCCCGCTCCCATCTTCCAATTTCGTTGCTTATTACATCTTTCTGCGTGGTGCGATTCGCGTGGTTTGTTCGTTTTTGGGGGGGCATGGTTGGATTGCTTGAATTGTATTGTTTCTTCTTTTTGCTTATTAAACTATATGTATGTTTACTTTAAGTTTATGGGAAAAAAACCTGGAGCAGGCGAAAAGGTTTCAACTTGGTCAATCTCAATCTGAGTTTATTATTAAATGATGGGTGTATATATTATAAAACTGATTATTTTCATGGGAAATTGTATTTTCCCTGTTAGTTCCTGGGGTTGTGACTAATAGAACACCGCTGACATCGTGATTCTAAGAGAGAATTTTCTCAAACCTCAACTTAGAAGCATTGGAAGACACCGAAATTTTGGATTTTAAAATCGGTTAATAGAGTGTTGGATTCCAGCCGAGTAAAAGTTGTATAAAAACAACTAGTCTGATTTAGTGTAACATCTACAGGACTTTCCTAGCTCCTATTTGCTGTTCTCATATTAAATCATAGTGTTGATTGGAACTTACACATTACAAGAATGTGTTCGAATATCCTCTAGCTTTTTGGGAAAACTATACCATGGTTATTGATTAATTAGATACTAGCTTGAATTCTGTCATAGGCCTTCAACTGTGTAAGGCTTAGATTATTCTTCTAAGAAAAGCAGAGATATGGGAAAGGATTTTTAATAAGGAAAAAAGTATGTGGGACTGCTCGTATTTTGGTTATTATCTTTTATAAAATGGACTAAAATGTCAGGCTCCTTTACTGTGGTTTGCTTTTGCTTCGTGTGGATTAATCTGGCATGGAAGGTAATTAGCTGAAGTTTTGAACCAGATAAATCTGGCAACTTATCTTCTGTCATAGGCCTTCAACTATATAAGGCTTAGATTATTCTTCTCAGAAAAGCAGAGATATGGGAAAGGAGTTCTAATAAGGAAAAAAGTATGCAGGACTGCTTGTATTTTGGTTATTATGTTTTATAAATGGACTAAAATGTCAGGCTTCTTTACCGTGGTTTGCGTTTGCTCCATGTGGATTAATCTGGCAGGGAAGGTAATTAGCTGAAGTTTTGAAGCAGATAAATCTGGCAACTTATCTTCTGATCGACATCTACGTTTCACTATTCCATTTCTGCACTGGGTTCAAACCAACAGCAACTTATACTTTGTTTGGTGTTTGTTCTCCTTTTCTATCGCTTTTCAAATGTTACGTCTCCCTCTCTTGGTGGAGTCAAAGGGAAATGCTCGAAAGCATAAATTTGCAATATCAAGATTCTAATTGTCAGTTAGTTGACCTTTTTGTTTGGATCATGACTAGCGTCAAAGGTATATTTTGATGAGAAAGATAGTCATTGGGTTAGAAATGATCTGTTTGATTCTGGATCACTTTCTTGAAGCCTTGGTGTTCAAATAATATTCCCGTTCAGGTTGCCATGTCAATTAAGAAGAGACCCGTTGTTGGAAGTTTTCTTGTAACTTTATTTTCATCATGTGCGTATACTTTTTTCTCAATTGAAGTGCAACAGATGTCGATTATTTGTATTACAGGAGCTGTACAGTTTATAACAATTGGTTCTAGTTAATATGTTTAAACATCAGGTCATCTGCTCTTTCAGGTGACTTCACCTTACGGAAACAATCTTCACCGTGCCGAGAATGTTACTTCTGGTCAATTTGCATTCACTACTACAGAATCTGGGAATTACCTGGTTTGTTTCTGGTTGGATAAGGCACATCAAGGTGGAGGAGCTAGTGTGAACCTTGACTGGAAAGTTGGAATTGCAGCTAAAGATTGGGATTCTGTAGCAAAGAAAGAGAAGATTGAGGTAAGCATTTTTTTTAATTGTTTGCAGTTAGGTTGATTCTGATAATGAACATTTGTTTGACGAGACAGGGTGTTGAACTTGAATTAAGGAAGCTAGAAGGTATTGTGGAAGTCATCCACGCGAATCTAATATATCTCAAAAATAGGTGAGGGCAAGCGTTAAATACAGTGAGTTATTATTTGCAAAATTTCTAATATGTTAAATTGGCGCTTTCAGGGAGGCGGAAATGAGGACTGTAAGTGAAACCACAAATGCGAGGGTGGCTGGGCTCAGTATCTTGTCCCTGGGTCTTTGCATAGGTGTCTCTGCCTGGCAATTGTGGCATCTAAAACGTTACTTTCAGAAGAAGAAGCTGATTTGAAATGTTGGGTTATGTCTTTGCAAGCTGCGTATTGTTAGATAGCTCGGAACCCAAAATATTTCAACATTGTAAAGTATTTATGTATAATTTTGTTTTTATCTCAGTTTTGTTGACCTTTGGTGAAGTAAAAGATAGCCTACTTTTATTCGATCTGTTTGTTGCGTTGTCCACCTTTCTCGGGTGCTCTTAAATGTCTTTAGATCTTTATGCGAATAATGAAGATCACGTTAGAGTATATTATAACCTTGCTAAGATTAGGTTGAACTTGTTATACTTTCAGACTAGCTAAAACTGTTTGCTTGAACTTCTTATTCTAAGAAGGTTCTGTTTCCAAATGTATTCTGTGAACTTTTCGAGATTTAAAAACGTGTAAGGAGTTACAATATTCATATTGTTATCCGAAGATGTGGGTTTGTGTCTTTGCTCCTTTTATTTTTCGAAAAATTTCTCTATTGCATAGCCGGGTAACTCTTTTCCAGAGACTTGGGCTTCAACTTTTATGGGAGCACAAGGGGCGCGGGAAGTCGCGACTTTGTGCGTGTTGAGTGGGAGCGGTGTCTGGAATGAGGCGGGAAAGTAGAGCGACCATCGGATGGGCTCGCTGCCGAAGGCAGGAAGCATCTTGGCCGACGCCTACTTGACCAACTTCGAGAGAGAAGACCTCGACGCCCTTCTCGCCAACCTCCGAAGCTGCAAAGTCGACGTCGTCACCCCCATTGACGACCGACTCCGATGCATCAAAGACTCCCTGCTTGCCGCTAAGAACTGGGAGGTCCACGTGACCTCCGAGTTTGGCAATCTGATCAAGCGGACCGAGTCGCCGACCGACCCCGCAGATCCGGCGAAGCGGGTCGACGACCGGCTACGGGAGCAGTTGAAGGGCGGCCCAGCTGTTGTTACTACCCCAGACGCGGCCGCCGGCACTTCTTTCCCCGCGGATCAGCACCGGAAGCTGGAATGTAGGGAGTTTTCGGAAGACTACTAGTAGGAGTCCGACCCGAGATGAGCAGGGAAGGACCCGAGCTGTTCAAGCACCTGGAGCCGCAGCTGGTGGACTGCCTCATGTGCTTGCTTGGCCGTCCTCCCCGCGAACGCGGTGGTCAAGAAGACGCTTCTCATCTACCAGTGGATAGGGGACGGCATCGTCGCGGAGATGGGGAACCAAGCCGTGGAGGATGTCGGGGAGCATTGCTTCCGGCTGCTCCTCGCTACCGGGTTCGTGGTACCCATCTAGGAGAAGCTGCATGTGCCGACTCCGTGAAGCGAGTGCCGGCTGCTGCCGTGGGTACGGGCACCATCTCATCTCCAAGGTGCAAGGCAACCCGATTGCTGCTGAGAACGAGCAAGACAGGGGATGCTGCCTGTGCGACCGGGTGTCGATGGCTGCTGCCGTTGAACCCGGGAGGCTGTCGTCGGTGTTCAACCTGAACGCTCACAATCTGGGCGTGAAGAGAGAGCAGGCGTCGAGGATGAAGGGGATCACTGCCCCCACGCTGGGGAGGTGGTAGGATTGGCCGGACCACCACATCGAGGTGCAGGACACTGGTTTTCTTGATGGGTTGTCATTTATATTTATATTTATATCTATTTACTTTGATATTTTTTATTTTTATATGTTAAAACAGAAGATTTATATTTAATTTATTTGATTAATCCCAACATTTCCACGGTTGAAAAAGCTCTGCATCAAGCGGCAAGCCCCGCAGCCTTCCAAATTTTGGCAAGGAGAGGGGTTGGCAGGTGTAGACGCTGCGCCTCAAGTTCCTCAAAGAATTGGTTTGTGATTACTAAACTCACATACGGCCTTTCTTTCCCCGCCTCTAGTGGCTGGAGATCGTTGGGGCGCCCCAAAACCACGTCCACCCCGGAACTCGACAAGGACTGGATATGGCGGCGTAGAGGTGGGCACGATGATGGTGTGGGAGCACCTTCTACTCCTCCCGCCAGTCCCACCTCATCGCCCCCGCTTGGTGCTGCCGTAAGTCCACAACCAACTGCACCAACTACTTCTGCCGGAGCTCAATCAATCCCCTTCACCAACCACGGTTGCCAACGGCAAGGAAAGCAGGAAATTGTCCAAGAATGGAATTGCGGGGGCTGGCAATAACTGTTGCCTCGTATCATTATTTACTAATAACGTGTTATTACCTACCTATAACACCTATGTTTGGTCGGAGAGGGGGATCACAGTCGGAGTCTTGGACTGCTTGGCTAGACTGTGGAAGGGCGAACTATGTCTAGTTGTGGCCATTATTCCTCTTCCAAGGAAGAAGCGGTTGGTTGATCGGGCTCTCCGCAACTGCACCACGCAGATATTGTTGTAAGAACGGTTCCTTTTTTTCCCCAACATTGCAATAACGGTTCTTGTCTAGTCTGGTAACCTTGAAATCGGTTATTAAACGATGACTTAACAGGAGTAGGAGCAAGCAGACATGGTTAACGGAATGGGAACTGGCCACAAGTAATGAGGATAAGATAACTGTGACTCGCCTGAAGCTTTTTTTGGAAGCAACGAGTAGTGAGACGGTTGCGGTGGCATAGGCAATGTATTGTATATTTGTATGGCTATTAATAGTTTTGGGGCTATAGTCTCAATCAAATATCTCATCAATGTTTTTGCCCAACCCGTTTCTTTTAAAAAATAAAAAATAATCTGCGGATTGTAACACATAAATAGAATGTATTGACATGATAACACATAAAAAAATTATATATTAATTTTTAAAAAATTAACATTTGTGAACGTTAATGTGTAAAAAAAATGTTAATATCTCTGTATAATATATTCATAAGACTTGATAGCCTTCTCCTCTATAATATAATATTAAATTAAAAAAGGCAAACTTAGACACCGTTAAAACTAATTGCCATCAAAGACAGAATCGGGTGGGACAGTTCGCCACTTGGCATCTCTAGGGCACTTGATGCGGCTACGGAACAAAATTTCTATCTGGTAGCCCGTAGTACAACCTCCGTTCCGTTATTTCCTAGACATGCCTAAAGGTTAGAAGAACTGAAATTGTAGAAAAAACAAAAAACAAAAAATGGCATCGCTTCGCAGCCATCCATGGCATTCAAAGTTGAGCCGTTTAACCCGACCTGTAAGGCTTAAACCAAACATAATACGTAACCTCCAAGCCTTAAACCCAAAAAATTGAACTCAGAGAGCATGCTAACGAGTTGGGAATTGCTTTGTGGAAAACAATACATGGGAGTATCAGGGTCTATTTTAGACGTCATACCAAAGTGAAACAGCTTATGGTCTTTATTATATACGTTAGACTTCATCACTCCCTTGCAAAACCTATCAAATATGACGATGTTTTTTTTGTTTGGAAATAGAATACGAGGAGCTTTTTGAAGGGGAGGAATTGCGGTTTAACAAGTGCGGTGCAACGTCCAAACTATGCGAGTCCCTACCATTTTGCTTTGTGCACACTTACTACCTAATCAATCATACTATCAACAAAATCCTCCTAAAAAGATTAAACAACTAAAAGCAAAAGATTACAATACATTTGCATTGACTCATACAACCCAGAAATTGCGGGTCCAGCGGGTCCTCATCACAGACCCGATATACTTCCACATGTTCACCCGGGAGACCCGCATAAGACCCGCCACGCCATTCCCCGGCGAAGAGCTACCCGAGCCGGAGACCGTCGAAGGCAGCGGCCAGCTTCCTTCCCCTGCTCGGCCCTTCCTTCTTGCCGGCACCAGCGCCGGCGGCAGAGGCCTCGCCGGACCTCTCGGAGATGACGAGCACTCGGTCCTCGGAGATCATCTCCAACTCCGGCTCCCACAGCCGCCGGGGAGGGCGGCGGCCCCGGTGAGTGGACGGTGTCGGGGGATATCTTGGAAGATGTAGCCTTGCCGGCGCCGCCGAAGAAGAATCGAGCGGAGGTCGTGGAGGGGAAGAAGCAGGAGCAGAAGTGGGGCGTAGCCGGCGGCGCGAAGGGAAGAGACGGGGAAGCGGGTGGATGGCGTACATGCTGCCCGTCTCCAAGTAGGCGTCGTATGGCAAGATGCCGGAGGAGCTCGGCCGTTTGCTGGAGCTTGATACGTCGTCAGCAGCGCCGGCGGGATTGGAGAGGGAGACGAAGCAGTGGGGGTAGAGGCGGAGGAGGTCGGAGACGCGGACGGGGAGGACAAACTGCCGTAGCTGGCCGTCGGGCTGGACGACGTGGATGGTCTGGCGGCCGCATTGGATCATTCGCAGCCCCATCATGGTGGCTTGCCCAACTCCGCCGCCGCCATCCAAGTCGCCAGCGGCGGCGGCGGTGCTGCTGCTACTGCTCTGGCGCCCCATGATCATGAGCTCCTTTCTCCCAGCCTAATCAGTCTCTCCTTTCCCTTTCACTTTTTCATCACTTTACTGACTACTGACCTCCTCTTCTGCTGTTCCAAAGCACTGCTGCAAGAATTCCTCCTTTTTTGACTTCTAATCAGTGATTGAGCGCTACTGTTTTCATCTAATCTTTATCGTTTTTCACAATGACCTCACCTCTATTATTGTTCCATGCTCGAACTACTGTTTGTTGTCTTAAGCTATATCTTGAGCTCAGCTCTGCTCTTCCCGGGGCATCAAAGCTGCTCAATTTCACTTCTCTCTCTGAAGATTTTCTGTCCCCCTCATACGAAGAAAAGCTTAAACTACCCGTTGTTCAGATTTTCTGTTTCAGCCCAGGAAGATTTCTTCCCCAGTGCCATCAATATCCTTCATTTCATCCTCCTCCGAACTTGTGTGTTTCTAAGCTATTCTTTACCATCGCCATTTGCACTGCAGCTTCTTTTTTCGGCAGACGTTACCTGGCCCCCTTTCGCACTCTTACTTCCTTCAAGGAGTGACGACAGCAATTTTTAACCAGAAAGCTAGCTGTATATATCTCCCTCTCAACTTTCATTCTTCTTACTTGAGCTCCTTTTATTTGTGTTCTTTACATTATTACAATTACCATGCCCTCCTCCGTTTTCCTCTTTGCATTTGCTGGACCTCATTTCCTAAAGCCTCTCTTGACATGTACAAAATCACAAACAAACCAAACGTCAAATCCGCGACATCAATCTGATTCCCAACCCACCTCCAAACCTTTGCCAACTCCTTGTTCTGTATTTCTGCGACACTTTGTCCGCCTCTTCTCGTGGGCTTGGATGTAATCAAGAGCAAATTGACCTAGTTTAGTTGGCGAGTCTTTTTTCCTCAATTTATTTTGCTTGTCGAGCATGGTTGGAGTGGCAGTTTTCTGTCTTTCATCACGTGACAGCTGATACCCGATGGTACATAATACTTACAGCGTACATGTAGACTAATAGTAAATCGAAGGTAGGTACGTACGCAATCTGTATAAAGGTGAAACTTTTGCTGCTTTACTGGATTTTGTTACAACAAAGAACGGAGCATATCAATGATGATTTTAGCAAGTTGGTACAAGCAAGACAATGTCAACACTAACAGCAATTGGATCCCCTTGTCCATGTGTATGGTAGAAAGGAGGAGACTCTTTAATCACTAATCTGTTGGCTAAGGAAGCAAAAAAAGCTTTGTCCTGCGGCAAGGCAAGCCCATCGCCATTACCTCTATCATCGAGGTAGCTTTCAGTGTCACGGTTTGATTTCTGCCATGGCTACAGGTTGGTTGTGGAAGATACACATGGGACTGCTGCAAGCGAGACATGGAGGCCCCCAATTTTTTGGTAGGTATTATGACTGTCTTATGTGAAGAGAAATGTCATGCATTCAAGTAGGCCAACCGAGAAGCTCAGAGTACTGCACCTTGCCATCACAGGTGTCTGTAGATACCCCCTCTCCCACCCATAATGATCAAATTCATTTTCTAAGTTCAAAGGACACCTCAATTCAACAGAAGCAATGAGAAAAAGAAGTTCATCAAACAAGACGAGCTTGTTAGTGCTCCGAATTGAGTTATACGTCAGATTCTGCATGTATAGTTATTGAACGGATATCCATCACCACCGGTCTGTAACAGTAGTCTTAGTTCACCGGAAACTGCATAATATTCCATGAGCAGGAGCTATCTTCCATTCTCTTGCCTACTGGCTTATCTTGTTTTAACAGCATTTCCCATCATCTTAACTCTCCACAGATGAGGATCAGAGCAGTTTTAAGAGATTGTTTTTACGTTACTTGAAAGATCTCCACATTTTGTTTCCTCCAAATTATATGCAACTCCGTTGCCTCGTTGAGCATGTTCACTGTAAGAGCCAAGAAGTCGATTAGCTTCAACAAAGCAAAAAATAAGAATATCCTGATTGGCCTTGCTAGATGATGCACATTATAAGCATAGCCTTATAAAATGCATGATAATTTGATCAGATCCTAACAACATTATTTCCTTATGGTGTTATGATTCTTACATCGGTTTATCATTTGTCCATCATATAACGAAAGAGACGTGGTTAGCCACATAACATTTTCAGAAGATCTACTCATTTCTTGAATTTCAGTACTTCACTTTCACATGACAAAGGGTTGAAAAGACATCCAAATTCAGGCACGAATTAGGAGAATTTACATTTTACTTTCGTGACGCATACATCTCGAGTGATATATAATTAATAAAAAAATCATCAGTGAAAGTCTGAGAGCGAGGTGATCGAGATTGTGAGCTTCCATCACACCTTTGAAAAATGAGCACTCATGTACACGATGGGCGAAGAAGCTAGCTGCCGGTCATGGTCCAAACAATTAACAAATTTTTAAGGACAGTCGAGACTGATCTTCCTTCCAAGTTGCTAGATTTGTACGATGGTTTGGTAACTATAAGATGGAAAAATCATGCACGAAGATTAGATGCTTTACAAACAAAAAAAATGGAACAAAAAATGAGGCAGTAATAGATGTCAGCGACAAAGCACTGAACTTGTTGTCCATTCTGGTTGTTTTCACATGTGAGCATCTATTCATCTACAATTGCTCTGGTGTAGCTGATTATTGGTCTCTTCATGCATTATTATGCTTTTTTAAAAGAGCTGTTGACAACCTCATTAAATTCATTCGCTTGAACGAACACATGAGCAGCTGCCTAACCCTCTACTGGAATAGTTGATGGTCATTTTGGAGAACTGATGAGCGTCTATTTTGTATTTTCTCAATTAACTCCATTTTTTCCAAGATGCCGAAGTACTGCTGCATACTGTGTGAATGTATTGAATTAATATGTAACCATTTAAAGGGATTGGTATTAAGGTCGAGGTACCGAGTACTCACTACCAACTACCAAGCAAGGATCCATAATATACCAGTACTCTGTCCCTCTTGTCTCCCTTCCCACGTTCCCTATTCTTGACAACACAACACCGCTCGTTCCTCCCCCCGTCTGTATCCATAATTACCTACCTTACTACATGGGTAATGGGTATCCACCCCCCAATCCGGTACTTCATTTCATTTCAGTCACCATGTCACGTCTATTTCCCATTCCAGTGTTTTTATTGTAGCAGGCGACCCCTCAACCCCCACCATGGATCCTGCTGCTCAGTAAATGCTTCATCTTTGCTCCATCTCCGCCCATTCGGTCAAGGTGCCGGGAAGTGATTATAGATAGATTGCAGATAGAGAGTGAAAAAGAAAAGGGCTTATTAGTAGGTTGAGTTGATTGAAGAGAGAGAGAGAGTTTGTATCGGAAAAATGGGGGACGTAGTGGATAATGGGGAGGGGACGATGCACTGCCCTGACCATCCCTACCGTAGCAGCCCCGCCGGGGCAATCTGCCCATTTTGCCTGCGCGACCGACTCTCCCGACTCGTCTCCTCCTCCTTCCGTCCACTCCTCCACTCCTCCGCTCTCGACCCTTCTTCCTCCGCCTCTTCCCCTCCTTCCTTCCGCTCCGACTCCGCCTTCACCCACTCCCGCGCTGCCGCCGCCACTCGTCGGGCCGCCTCCCGCGTCCCTTTCTTCACCCACAAGCAGAAGGTCACCAAGGTCATGTCCTCTTCCGCCGACGACGCCACCGCCGCCGCCGGTGGTGAGATTCTCACTCGCAGCAGATCTGTCGCCGCCTCCAAGGTCTCAGGCGAGAGCCCCCGCCTGCGCAGGGGACTCATGTCCTTCTTCCACCTCTCCCGCCGCCGGGCGGACCGCCGGAGCGAGGCTGTTGAGGCGGATGGCTGCGGCAGCCCCGGCGCGTCGCCCAGGTTGTCGGAGTCGTCCGGGCGGAAGCTGGTGACGCGGTCGAGATCCGTCAGCTGCGGCAGCGCTCGGGGCTTCTCCGGCGACTTCCTGGAGAGGATCTCAACCGGGCTCGGCGATTGCGGGCTCCGGCGGGTGGAGTCGCAGCGGGAGGTGGACGGCGCCGCCGTGGCCGGGGCCATCGCTCGCCGCGCTTCCGACGAACGGATCAAGGAGTGCGTCAAGTGCGGTGGGATCTTCGGCATGATGTCTTTCTCGTCGTCGTCCGTGTCGTCTTTCTCGTCGTCTCACTGGCTCGCTCACGAGTTTCCAACGGAGAGGATCTCCGGCGACGCCAATGGCCGGAGCAGGAGCTGGAGCTGGGCATTCGCCAGCCCGATGCGAGCCTTTCGCCCTTCAATGAAGCCTTCCACATATAGCACCACCGCCACCAAAGCCGTCGCCTCCGCCGAAAGGTCGTCCGACCGCCGGGGAGCTCCACCGTCGATGCTAGACGTCGGTGACTGATGAAGATGGGGCTATTTTGGGTATATTCCTTATTCAAGGATTCCTTATTCAAGGATTTCTTCTTCTTTTTTCATGTTATTCTGTTGTGTATGATAAATTTGTCTTTATTTTTTGTTACTTCTTTGCTGTTGTATGTCTTTAATCTCTTTTATCTGATCACTAGATTATCCCCGACTCTTAAAAGTGATTGTGACTTCTTGGTTTTTCTTGACCTGAAATTTGAGCAGTATCAAATTTCTGTTCTTAGTGTTTTATTAGTGTTGCCAAAGTAGAATTTGGTTTCTTTTTATGTTGTTTATGTTTGAATAATGATTTCTACTTTAGCTAAACACTAAATAGGTCTATATCACCTACCCAAATAAGAAGGAATGCTTGTTGTATGATGTAGGCGAAACGAAGGTGGAAACTTAATCATGGTTTTTTGCTACAAATTAGCCAAATCCATTTTAATTATATGGTTTGGTACCCTTCATCTTCAGGTAGCTTTTGGGGGAAGAACGTATTCATGAGCCGGAAATAGTGATTTCTAATGTCGACCGCCAGGGCCACTTCGGTGTATAGATGAAGCTGTTAGCCGTATATCAAACCAAGCGTTGTTAATTGGATGGTAAATTTAATCATCTTGCGGTAACACATTTGCTTATCTTTTTAGAGAACCTCAATCTACTTAAAGAGATTAGCATCTCATATCAAAAAATCATATTTCCTACTGCTGTTCGTGATAAGGCAAATCTGCTCTTGATCTCTAACCTGGTCATTAACCAATTGCTTGAATTCCCAGAGCTGCTTACTTGAGTGAGAACTGCTGCAATGCGTACATGAGATTTAGGTCTGCTACCTTTTGTATGATGTAAAGGGTCTGTGAGCTAATTATTATTACATCACTAGTAGCTTCCACGGCCACGTTTTATCAAAATCAATCATCATTGCTGTCATCTTTATTTCTCGACATCCTTATCTTAACCTTATCCAGACCAGGTTATTACTGATCACGAAATGATTTATGCCAATCTAGAAGATGATATATGAAATTTATGGGGGATATTTATATGGGGTTGCCTTTTTGCCTGTTACCCAATGACCCTGTTCTCCAGCCACTGGAAAATTTGATAATCTCTGCAGCTTGCACCGTGGCAAGTTCTTGATTTCATCCTTTTGAGTGTAACTGTACAATCGATCATCGTTTTTGCTGGAAAATTGCCTTAAACAAATTTACTTATGACTACAATTTCATGTAAATGAACTACAAAGTGCATCATATCCGTCCAATTAACAAAAGAAGAAAAATCACAACTGTAATTGAGCTAAGCATCGGTACTAAAATCTAGACTTGTATTCCAGGAACAAGCAGATACTGTAATCTATAACACACGGCGCAACCCTGACATTTCAATGGGCTGTTAAACTTCGACCTCGAGGCTAGAGCCAGCCCAGCTCTCGTACCATTAGATTTTGTGTTACACGCAGCTTTGTTGAGAATCATCGAACTGCGAGTTCACAATTGAGCAAAGCAGTTGACCACGTTGGGAGGAAGAATTTAGATAACCACAGCACCTCGCTTGTCCTAAAAGCTATTTTGCACCGAAATTCTTTTGCTACGGCTCATTTCTTTCCTCTAAAATATGCTACCTTTTAATTGGTCCATGTAGCGTCTACGTATATTTCACCGATCATGTCCATAAACTAAAAAATTAAATCTGTGAGACAATATAAACTCACCTATAACATTACAACTCAGTTTAGTAAAATAATAAAAAATAATGTAAAAATACGTAAAAACTTTGAAAAGAACTTATCTAAAGTGAAAATTTTCTTAATGTTCATAGTTCCTATGTCACCTTTACTTCATTTCTAAAATGAGTTTCCAAATACGATCTTTAAGTAAGTTAATGATAGAGAGTTAAGATTTTACGGAAAGTAAAAGTTAAGGAGTAAGTAAGGTGCATAAGGTGGGTTTCTTAGGGTGTATTCCTATACTTTTTAAGTATGTTTCTGAATACGAACTAAAGTGAAGTAATTGTTAGATATTTTTCATATAAAATATGATGAAGCTATATTGGGTTACTTGTCGTAATCTCATAGCAAGAAACATTGTGGAGGCTCTTTTCAAAAATTGACCACATTAAGCATTCTGAAGGTTCTTTTTGAAAACTGATGGCTAGAAGTGGTGTGGAAGCTCCTTTCATAAAGTGAACGTTGCTTTCGTATATTAGATTAGATATATAAATAAATAGATTAATAAATATAAGATATATAGATAGATAGATAGTCTTCAATATACAATTAGATTAATATTTGAGACCATATATGAAGAATATATTAAACATATAAATATATCCAAATTATTTATAACATGTAGACCCCGCTGCAAGAAGCCTTAATGGAGGTTCCTTTTAGAAACCGGTAAGAAAAGCATTGCATAGGCTCGTTTCATAAACTGGCGGGAAGAAATTTGGTGGAGGCTCATTTTAGGAACTGAATGTTGCTTTCATATATTAGAAATATTAGATTAGATTCATATATCAGAAATATTATATTAGATTGTATCATACATACTCAGGGTTGCCATAAAGTTCGGGTAAATCAGGTATTCGACCAAACTCAAAAATATCGGGATCGGGTCTAGCAATATCGAATTTGGATTTTTGAGGTTCGGGTCTTTATTAGTACTCGATTCATATCAAGTCCAGGTCTTAATGGACCCGACCCTATAAGCACTCAAACCTTAAAATTATTTGATTTTTTGTTTTAAATTTTGATTATATATATATATATATTAAAATATATTATATTTTATTATAAGTAAGAAAAACATCACAAAATATTTAAATTTTGTGCATTTTTATGTAAATAATGTAGTACAATTAAATATAATGTAAGAAAAAAATATTATAAATTATTTAAAATTTTGTGCATTTTTATGGAAATATATGTAATATTTTATTATCTATTCGGGTTTAATTCTTTAAACTATCCATGTCGGGTTTGTGAGTAAATCAAAAGAAAATTCTTATGTATATATTTAAGTTCAGATTTGAGTCTTTAATACAATGTAGGTCCCGCAAAACTTTGGACGGAACGTGGCAACCTCCACATATTAAGTTGTGTTGACATGACTGATCACATTATTTTGTCAATTAACATTAATAAATTGGATAACCACACTATGTGTGATTCGGCTTTATCCTTTATTGTGCTTGGCTACTCATATCCTTTATTGTGCTTGGCTTTATCCCTTAGTAACTCATGTCTTAACAAGAATGCCTTGACGATTATCTCTGTATAAATCATTATCTCTGGATGAACAAGCGAATATCCAATTCCTTTTGTATTTTAGTAGTCTACTTTTTTACTGAAAGGCGTACTTGATAAGTGGCCCGCTTAATCTTGGAGGCAAGCTCGTCGGAGATCCCATTGGAGCTTATGTGGGACATGTTATTATTTTAAGGAGAACCTGATCATCACAACTCAAGCCTGCTTACTTTTTGTTTTATTGTAACACGATGTTCTCATCCACCCGTGTCAACACGTGCTACTAGGATTTAACAATATGAACGGTAGGAAGGTGGGGATTTTGAAGCAAAATAATAGTGTGAAAATGAGTTTTTATGTGAAATAAATGGAGGGGAGGAAAGTGAAGAAGGTGAATTTGTTAATGTACTTCTTGAGTGAGTTAACAAATAAAAATTTAGTCAGTGTGAAGGAAGTAGAGGTAATTATTTTAGGTGAAATTAATCGGGGAAGTGGTTTTTTGTTGTGTATTTTTTAATACCAATTTACGTGAGTTGACAGTAGGTAAATGGATTTATAGGTTTTTTCGTAAAAAAACTTTTGGGTTTATCAATTTTTTTTAGCCTTTGGGCCTATCTTTTAATTAAGTAGACGTGCTAAGAGTAGAGTGAAGGCGGCAGCATGCAGTGGGGTAGCTCTTTTTCTGAAATCAGTGGGTCATCTTATACGGTGATAAACAAAAGATTTCATCAGAATTACTTATCTTTGAATAAATTTGAAATAAATTTATCTTATACCGGTGATTAAAAATATTTGATCAAATATACATATCCTGAAATAGATTTATCTTATACGGTGTTTTAAAAAAGATTTCATTAAATATACTTACCTTCAAATAGATTTGAAATAGATTTATCTTAAATTAACAATCAAAATGAGACATTTGTTAATCTCCCGTTCAATTGACACTGTCAAAAATCATTATCTTATTAGATATAGAAAGAAAAGAAAAAAATATTATATATATATATATAGCTGTGCATAATTCACTACACGCTCCCTTTGATAATACAAGTGTGTGCACTTATGCTGCATGATTCTAAAAAGGTAGGACAGCAGCTTTAGAGGTCGAGCCCACTAGATTTGATGTTGGGAAAGAATAATGGGGTGGGTGCATTGAGGGGCCGTCCTCCTCTTCAATTGACAAGAAGTTTAAAAATTATTAGTAATTGTATAAAAATAGTTATTATCTTATTAATTGCTAGTAAAAATCATATTCTATTCTTCGACATCCTCTCCTAATTCCTCCACCCTCCCCTTTGTTACATTACCTATTACTGAATTCAGGAGAGCTATGCATATATATGCAAATTAGAAGGTTGAAAAAGATAATAAGGCATATTCGTGGCACAATTTCATAATTCAGGGGCCGGGCATTTGAAGGAACAATAAACCTATCATCCACCACAAATATTGGCTAGCAATATTTTTAAAAAGTTCTCGTACAACGATTCACATGACAATAATCCATCCAATAAAAAAATTTAACCATCTGTATTAACGGAGGAAAATACTAATGATGGATGATTTGTATCTTCAAGCAAACTTGAAAAGGGGGTCTTATAGCCTCTTAATTTTATTTATCCCTCTAAATAGTTATTAAGTGATGTTAAAATAGTGTCGCATCTCCGGCATGAAACAAGTGATATCTTGTATATGTATTTATACGGGTTCCTATACCTTCCAAAATAACCGGCGACTTCGGACAGAAGCCCACGGGAGAATTAACCCCAATATTTTTTAGGACAATTAAGCAGCAGTCCACACCCAAAACAAAATCCCATATAAAATGATAGGAATATTGATTCTCTCTCATGTTGTCGCACACTCAAACACAAACGCGCACACTTAGAGAAATATAAACATCCGTTTAGCTATTTTGGATGTTTTCTTGATCAGTTTAGATGGCTAAAGTTGGTTTTGGTATCCTTTCAAATGCTCTGTGCCCTGCTGGGTTGAATGTGTGTGAGCCTTTCATAAGAACAAGTATACAAGGTAATTAAGGAACTCTCTTCTTGGAACACATCTGTAAGTCTTTTGCCAGCAATATAATGCCCATTTAGCTGCTTTGACAGCCATCCAGGATTTATTTGTAGATTGCAGCCCAGCAATTATGTGCTGATATCAGTGAATGTTGGAATGAGTCTTCCTTTCCTGGATCACCAATCCGGTTTAATCAATTGTTCTAGTCCTCAACGTCATATAGCAGCAATCCACAATTAAGTTCAAGCAAGTTAGTTACTGATAGTCATGGCAGTCGCAGGGGTGAGAGATGCAACATCGCACATGCTTACTTTTGTATGCCTGAAATAGGTATTTTCTAATATTTTACTCTTCTTGCTTCTTTATGTTTCAATATTCACATTAGGGAAATTTGCAACTCACCGATTTTTCAATACTGGAGAAGAGGTGTGACCCCGAAGGGAGCCACAGAGACTATGTCATCATCTTGGTTGTAGGCAGTTGTTTGTACAATTCTGGATTGTCTTGCGTTGGTCATTTCTATATAGAAGGAGCACGAAGAGAAGAAAATCTAACCAATCAGCAGCTGCATTAGTTTCGCCGTCATGGAAAGTTTTTAGAAATAAAGGGTTGAGATCAATGACATAAAATTTCAGTAAGGAACATCGACATGTTGGAGATTCAAAAACGGGTGGAACATATACTGTGCTTTCCTTGATGGCTCCAAAGTTGTGGGGAAGAGGTTTAAAAAATTCATTGTTCAAAAAAAGGAAAGAAAGAAAGAGTTCCATTCTGAAATTGGCGAGTTGCGTGACTTCACCATCCCAATTTGGGTGTTGTTCACGGATGCTGCTACAATCACGGTGATCATTATATATCATCTATGAATTCATTGCTAATGGACACTTGGGTAGAATCTAGATCGCTTCATACCCAAAGGCGGGAGGAAGCCACAACCTTGGACTGGGAGATGAGATTGCGAGTGGCCATGATAGTCGCTAAAGGAATTGCGTGAGTATGATTGAATATGGTTCCTAAATGAAATATTATCTTTTATAACTTTTGTGTTCAACTAAAACATTGCCACGCATGGTAATTATCGTTGTTGCAAAGTACTACTCCAAGGTATGTATTACATCAAAAAGAAAATCTTTCAGGCCCTGTAGTTTGTAGAGAAGGCTTTGACAAAAGCGATTACCAATAATATTCAGATTGAAAAAAATTGGAAAATGCAATAATAAGGTTCCCAAATGTTATCCAATCCGTTCACTACGCATGAACGAAAAAAGCCCTGATTTTTACACCATACCAGAACTAATAAAACCACATTAAGGCAAGAAAAAAAGCCCTCATTTCCCTAACTAGCAATATGGATCTCTGCAGCAGAAAAGACACCCAAAATCCACCTAACCCCAATTGTCTTCTAAGAACTGGTGAACTTGGTAACAGCCTTGGTACCCTCGGAGACGGCGTGCTTGGCGAGCTCCCCGGGGAGCACGAGGCGAACGGAGGTCTGGATCTCCCTGGAGGTGATGGTGGGCTTCTTGTTGTAGCGGGCAAGACGGGACGCCTCCTGCGCCAACTTCTCGAAGATGTCGTTGACGAAGCTGTTCATGATCCCCATCGCCTTGCTGGAGATGCCAATGTCGGGGTGCACCTGCTTGAGGACCTTGAAGATGTACATCTTGTAGGTCTCGGTGCTCTTTTTCGCCCGCTTCTTCTTCTTCTTGTCACCGCCGACGCCGCCATCCTTGGGGAGACGCTTCTCGGCCTTGAGCTTCTTCTCGGCCGGGACCTTGTCGGCCACCGGCTTCTTCTCGGCGAGCTTCTTCTCGGCCTTGGGCGCCATGGATTGCTGGGCGGAATGGAAACGGGGGGATTTGTAGGAGACGATGATTAGACAGACGGTGCATCGGGTGCGTTTATATATATATATTGCAGTGGGTGGAAACGGTTATTATTGGATGGAATTGTTATCCACGGATCGGTGACGTGGATTTATTATTGACGTTTGATTGTAGTTTGTACGAACGGTTCTGATTAAAAGTGGCGAAATCGCCAAAGTTACCGCCAAAATGGTGAGCGGGACGTCGGCACGTGGGCTGAATTTCAAGTGTGAAAATATGACTCCCTTTTCTGTTTCCTTTGTGATAGATTGGAGAGAAAGAAAAAAAATTTTTATTATTTTTTTAATCTGTCTGATTAAATAGCAAAAAAATTTATAAAACATTATTCTCCCTTTTTTATCATTTTTTTACATTTTTTTGTACTAAAACATCTGGAAAGGAATTTTTTTATGGAAAATCAATTTCCTTTCCTCATATTTTCTTGCAAACTATATAAGTAATAATATCTTTCTCTTCCTCACAATCCAAATAAATCTTCAATTATAATTCTATAATTTATTATATAATAAAAG
This sequence comes from Piper betle, assembly GCA_033002965.1. Lineage (NCBI taxonomy): Eukaryota > Viridiplantae > Streptophyta > Magnoliopsida > Piperales > Piperaceae > Piper > Piper betle. Next base: position 300,439 of record JAURVB010003998.1, read on the forward strand.
GGTTTATTTAGTCTAGGATACGAAAAATCTCTTACCCCCAAATTAATCAGAAGAGTGTAATTATAAAGATGGATAAGATTAATTGTATCCTTAAAAAAAATCAACACCCTACCCTGTCTACTGTGACACACGTACTTGACTACCTCTTTTAGATTTGGTTAGAAGGCGGCCAAGTTTAGTTGATTGTGACTAGATCAGACTTGCTCATAACCAACCATGCCCAACTAAACTCAACCGTGAGTGACTAGACTTGGCCGGATCTAGTGGGCTATGACTAGTCCTAATGGCTATGTAGCTAGATCTAGTTGTAGGCAATCGGACATGGTCGTTGGCCAGTCATCGACCTAAGATGAAGGGTTTTTTTTTTTTGCATATATATATATATACACAAAAACACTACAGTGCGCTGTAATTTTTTGCAGCGCACAGGCCAACCCACCTAACCCGTCCAACCCGCCCACCCAAACCCGCCGCCCGCCCGACCCCGCCCACCGCCCTGCGACCGACCCTCCCCGCCGCGGCTTCCCTGGCAAGCGTCGCCCGCGGCCCTGCGCCCGGCCCCCACCGTGACCCAACCAACCATACCGCCCTGCCGCGGCCCGCCCGCCCGCCCCAAGCCGCGACGACCGCCCCCACCCCGCTGTCGCCCCCCAAGCCGCCCGCCCCTCGGGGCGGTATGGTTGGTCGGGTCACGGTGGGGGCCTGGCGCAGGGCCACGGGCGGCGCTTGCCAGGAAGCCGCGGCGGGCAGGGTCGGTCACAGGGCAGCGGGCGAGTCGGGCGGCGGTGCTGTCTGGGGCAGCCACGACGGGGGGGGGTCGGTTGCAGGGCGGCAGGCATTGGGTAGGGCAGCGGGCAGGGTCGGGCGGGTGTTGGGCAGGGCATCGGGCGGGCAGTGGGCGTTGGGCAGGGTGTCAGGCAAGGTGGCGGGCGGCGTCGGGCAGGGCGGTGGGTGGGGTCGGGCGGGCGGCGGGTTCGAACGTGCGGACGGGTTAAGCGGGTCGGCGACTGGGTATGTGGACTTGAGGCTCGTGGGCGGTTGGATTTTCATCCAACGGCCCGTGCGCTGCAATCAAAAAGGCTGCAGTCGTGTATATATATATATATATATATATATATATATATATATATATATATATATATATATGATGTGATTCCTACACTGGCTCGAAAAACCAGGACTCTAATATAAATTAATTGAAAGTGAATATATCTATGATAACCTTTATAACTCCCTGGTGTAAAAATAAATTAAATCAACACATTTATGGTGTCCTTTGCAATCTTTTTGGAATATGTTAATTAATTTTTAATGTATTTTTATGGAACTTTTTTTAACACCTTGATTAACTCACTTTTTTAGCTTTTTGCTAAAAAAAGGGGGAATTTTTTTATATTACTGGTGGAAAAGTCAGACATAATTTCTACACAAGGGAGGGTTGTCCCTCTTCACGGCGAGTGGAATTGTAACCTTAGAAGGACAAGCCATATGTGATCCCCAACTCCTTCGGAGATGGTGGCTACACTCTCCCGCCTGCCATCAACTACAACACATCGACGACAGCCTCAAAACTTTCTTCTATGATTTTATCTACGAAGATTAAACCCTCGCTCAAAATGTAACAATACATGTGCCATATTAGTAACGATGTAAACAAGTAAAATATGCTCGCAAGCATTTTACGTTCAGTTTGATTTAGTCTTGAACTCGTACTTGTTAATTTTGTGTTCGAAAAAATACTCAACTCAAAATGAATAACTCATTGAACAACAAGCAGAGATTGAGTTAAAGAGTATTCAGTTCGGCTTGGCTTGAAACTTGAGCTCGATGTATTCAAACTTAAAAAATACTTGGCTCGTTAATATTATTTAGGTCATATTGAACTTGTATAGGATTGGCAAGAAAATTTTGATCTGATATAAGTCGAGCACGAACTAAACAAAAACATTCGCTTAGCTCAAAAATATAACGAGCCGTATATGAGCCAAGTCCAAGCACCATTAATTTTAGACGATTTGCTCGACCCATAATAAATTAAAGGCTCATCAAACACTCAAACATGCTTACCAAAAATCATGTCGAATTCAAAAACATTCTATACTCGGCTCGGCTCGATTCGGTTCGTTACACCCCTATGTATTAGTAAGTTCTCTACTTGATGTCCAAGTACTTGTACCATTACGATATTCATTTACATATGATTGCTTTATTGGTTATGAAGAATTCCATTTTAAGAAAACTGATTTATTTGACTTTATGAAATATATAACTGATTTTGTTCAACTCAATGAACCCTAATTGAAGCTAGTAAATTAATCTATTCCTTCCAAATAGAGGCCTTTATTGACTATTATCAAATTGAGTCAAAACTTTAATTATGCCATATTTGGAAAGAGTTAAACTACGAAGCATAAGGTATCTATCCCAACTATTACTTTTTTATATTGCACCGCAATCCAAAATCTAACTTTATGAGCAAAAAAATTGGAAGCAAAAACTTAATTCTCATGAAAATGACTTTTCACCTTTCAAGTTTCATTCAATTCAACGAATGCACTTATCTACAAATGCCTAAAACTATAGTTTTAAATACCGGTCCTATCCCATATTCCCCGATATTATTTTCAATTTTGGTATGGACTATTTTAACGCATGCCTGGTTATTTTTATCCAAAATTTTTAAGTTGTTGAAAATCATGGTATTTTAGGCGATATTCAATTAAATATTGATGATAAATGCATTGTTAATGATTAATAGAGTAATTTATTTATAATTTTAATATTTGGTTGAACTTGATTAGACGGGGTTGAAATATATTCGGCGCACCGTCTATAAATCGGGAATGACAACTGATTGGGGGTATGTAGAAGTATTCCTAACTAACATTACCCCTCTCAATCAAAAAATAATAATAAAACCTGGAACTATCACCATGATTGATGAAGGAGAGGTGCAAAACCCGTATTTAGGAAGAGGCGTGGAAGTGAGTGACTCGCAGATTATATTATCTTTCAATCCTCATTCATTCAATTTCACCGGCGCCATCTTATCTTTGGCAACAACAACGCGAGACCAGCTGCCAGGTCTCTATTCAAAATCCATGCATGCCGTCATGGCCATGATTAGTAAGTAACATGGCCACTCACCACTTACTGTATCACCGCCCTCGCCGGCCTCCTCATTGGCTGGCCATGGCGTCCCCGCCGGTTGCCCTCCCTTCTCCTCCTCCCCGCGTCCGCTCGCTTTCGTTTCGGACGCTTCCTCTTGACGACGGCCAGCTTTCTCACTGGCCTCGGCGTCCGCAGGCTCTATCTCGGCTTCACTGCTATCATCTCCTTCTTCTCCCTCCTCAACCGCCCCTTCCGACCTTCTTCTTCGATTCCGATTCCGATTCGTCGTGGGTAGGTGACTAAGTCCCTGATCAGTGTACCTTGCTTACATTGCTCCACCTGTTTTGTTCAAATGATTGTTTTAATTCAATAGAGCATTTGTTTTGGCGGGAAATTATTCAAGACCATAATTTGATTCAATGCCGGTTGGATAAATGGTTCATGTCTCTGGTCAATTTCCCTCAGCTCATTATCTGATGGTGAGGATCAACCAGTTGCTGGAATTATAAACTCAGATCATTTGCATACATTGAGGAGAAGGACGGCGGCCTGTCATGTGAGTTGATAATGGAGAACTCCTCCTCTACACTATTTTACCAAGCTTGGAGACGTGATCCAGAGGTAGACTTGAGCTATCCAATCGTGGTGTTCTGTTTTTTTAATGATTTATTTTACACGATTTGAATTCTACTTACGAAGATATGCGTTGGGTAAATAAGAATATAATCAGTAAACGCTTTGAACATTTGTCTTGAGTCTTGCACCGTGTATAATCTATTTTAATCTTTTGAGTGTTGGACTGAGGGAATTTTGGTTTTCTGTGGTGCTTAACTTTTTCTGGGACGATGAGTTTAAACCCAAACGGGATGATATGCTCATCTACTTCCAGACCTTAAAGGAATGCCCACGCAGTGGAACAATGATAGTTCGTTGGATTAGAAATGTAGCAAATGAATTAGAAAGGTAGCAAAATGATCTTGGTTATACCAAGACTTAATGTCATATATCGTCTAATTCAAATCATAATTTGGAGGACAGAACCACTCTGATCATCTGATCTATTCCTCTTTCAGTTTCCATTTTTTGCAGTGATAGAGAATATATTAAAGGCCGTCGCATTTGGGAATACAGAAACTATTATTACTGCATCACAAAGGTATTTTTAAGCCTCAATATGATTCTTGCAAGTATACTGCTTATATGATCCGACCTTGAAGGGTATAACAGCTTGTAGTTGCTTGTCTACAACTAAAGTTATGTCCTTGTTGGCGTTTTGGCACTTATCGTTGGTAAATTATATGCAGGGCATTCCTTATCATGCTTCACCTAGACACAGGAGACTTAAACGCGTCAACTTGTATTATTCTAGTTGGCGTGTAAGAGCTGATACCGAGCTGTTTGTGTTTTCTAATCACGTAATCAATAAAATAGACTAGTTGGTAAAAAAAAAAATTTCTTGCGTGTTTATTGATTCTAATCTACAATATATACGGTGCAATCGAAGAATGGAGTGCACCTGACTGCGTCTGAGGTTCTCCTCTTCCACCATGAGGACATGGGAATCCCAAAGGTGCTAGCAAAGATTAGGTTCAGCGAGGAATGTGTGGCCTTGTCAAAAAAATGGAGCTGGGGGTGCAGTCCTATTTGATGGCTCGAGCCAATGGACCACCCAACTCAAGATATGCCTTTATGGCTCGCATTTCTACGAACATTCCTACTTCTCAGGTTCTTCCGTCAGCCGAGATGGAAAAAGACAGTGCCGAGAAAGAGAGGATAGTGCAGCTGCAACAACTTGAAACTATGAAATTGAAGCGAAGGAAGACTAAAACAATGAGGTTGTTGGTAGCGAGTGGAGTTGTGATTGTTCGTGCACTGGCCAATCTAGCCAGTGGGAAAGAACTTTCATGGGGTACCATTCAGAGCTTTGTGAAGCGCCGTAAGAACTAAAACAATTACCAAGACTAGAAAGCAGGTTGGCTGATACAATCGAAAGATCTCTGGCTACTATCAAATACATGGTAGTGAAATTCAGATTTCCTTCGAGGCGGGAACTTGGCTAGTACAACTGAGAACGCGCAAAATTTCTAAGCGGTAGCAATGTATATAAATGTGATCATCCTTGCCTGTCGCAAATAAATTTATTTGGATGATCAAAATGTCCATTGCAAGATGGAAATAGGATACTTCTATGTGTAGAAAACTGAAACCACTAGAAGAAATATCCAAGTTGCAAAACGTAAACACATTTACGTAACATGATCTCCAAAGAGGCCAACTAAAACAATGAAAGCCCATCAAATTTTGCTAAACATGCGACTGCTACTCAGAAGAAACGGTGCGGAGTATCATACAGATAAATATATCGTGAATAAAAAGGATAGCTGACAATTATTTACAGTAGAAAGTGAAAGATGCTTAGCTACATATGAGTGGATTCTTAAATAATGGCTATTCCAAACAATTACGATTACAATTAAACTATAACTTGAAATAACACCACCATTGTTTCCGCTGGAGACAACATAAATTAGGTCCTGCAAACTAAGGACTGCATACCAAAGGACGAGCATCTTCGTAAATTATATCTGAACAACGTGATGTTTTTGCCTCAGTTAGGACCCATGAAGTGTGCACGAGCAAGGATGTACTCCTTCCCGGATATCCAAACGCTTGTTGAAGACCACTGAATGTCTTCCCAATCAAGGCACTCCTCCAACACCTGGTCCAGGTCATCACAATGCCAATTAAAATATTGTTGAAAAGAAAAAATTACAAGGCATGTTTCAGAATAACAACGAGATCAAATGAGATGTTCAGAAATGAAATGAATCAGAATGCCGAAACAAAAGCAAGTGGTGTAGATTGAAGCCTATCCATTTTTTCTATAAAAACAGACGACACATGAATTACGAAAACTATGATGTACAGTAATTTTCGATTAACTTGTCACCCATCGTGGAAAGGTACTCTGAACAAAAACTCAAAATCAAGAAGCCAAGAAAAGTTTCCCACACATTTACATCATATGCCAGTTGCACCTTCATATTACTCTTTCTTTGTTTCTGCTTCTTGGCCATCCTGTCTAAATTTCTACCCTCCACTTCTACTCATTTGCCAATGTAGCATTCTCTTCCCGTAAAATTATTAAATCTATCAGGCTATATAATTTGTCCAAAACCTTTGACAAACAATTAAGAACATATTTCATCTGATTATATCATTGTCCTCGATATTCCATACAAGTACAATGAAGTTGCTTAAAAACTCTCCCTTCGTCCCCCAAAAGCATCGTTCCAAAGTGCAGACATTGAAAAATAAGTGACAGTTGCATGATAGAAAAGAGAAGCTACCTCCAGTTCCTTTACAGGCAAAGGAATACCAACAGACTTGAGAACATTCTGAGGAAGAGGTCTTTTGCAGCGAGCCCATCGAAACACATCAACAACATTATCACGATCAGCATTGGATTTATCATGTGAACTACAATTTTGGGTCTTCTGTGATTCCATTTCTGCTGCATGAGAAGTTCCCACTGAACCATTGCTCAAAACTTTCTCACCATTAAAGCATAGCTCAAACCTACAGTGCAACCACAATACCATCATTAGCACACGATACACGATGAAGTGTCTATAAGTAATAATCTGCTGTAAGGCCTTACAGCCATATAGTACACGATGCAGGATGAAGTGTCTATGAGTAATAATCTGCTGTAAGGCCCTACAGCCAATATGGCTGTAGGCCCAATCAAGTTCAAGCAAATCACCCACCCATTGAACACCATCGTGGCACTTTTGTTATTTCAAGAAAAAGTGGGTATAATTACTTATGATTCTATTTATTTTTCAAGTGTCTATTAACACATGTACGAATTTTGAATTTGGCACTCACAATTAGGAAGCCTAAGATGATTCACAGTCAAGGATAAATAACAAGGGTCAAACAAAAGTGAAAATAGGCTGGATTCTTGATTAACTAAAGAATCATGGGATGAAACATGGGTTAATGGGCATTGGGCCTTTGGTAGGAGTTAATGAAGGAAATAAAGTAATGCTCTTAAAATGGTAAATTTCTTCTTTGATTTCTGCATCAGTGCATGTCTACATTCAATAGAAACTGCAAAGAAAGAATACTGACACAAAAGAAGGTATAACCAAGTGAATTATTAAGATAACAATTATGCTCTCGAACCATAAAAGCCACTAAAGCTCATAAATAAAAACATTGAACTTTAATAAGCTCTAAATTGACGAAAAAAGAAGTGCAAAAAATTATGTTGTATAAAACTATTTCCAGAGGAAATAACCAAACTGAGTGTCTTTGATTTGTCTTATATGGGACAGAATATCATAACTCCTATCATAAAAAGGTGGGATTAAAAAAACTGTTACCTATTCCTGTGCGTCTCCAAATATAGAACCTCTCCCTTCTTCAAGCGGGCAGAAGTGAAGGCAGCCTTTTTCAGTCCCTTGTCAGCAACCATACCTATACTATACTTCAACCTGAAGCGATTAAGAAAACATAATCAATAATAACCACAGAAACAACAAAGACTACATTTTACTAATTAATTAAATTCCTGAAGGCTTATACAGTCACAGAAAAAACATTAGCTACGTACAACAATCATTAGCACTTCCCGAATGCAAAATCTACACACATGCAAACACAGAGGAAAGGAGATACAGAAAGAAAGCCAACAAAGACCTGAGTCTGAAGCTAAATTAGTTTATCACATCTTTAAAGCTAATTGCGGGAAAGTGTTAATGATGAAGATGAACCATAAAACTATTCGCAGAAATAAATGCAAACACAAACAAAAATGAAGCAACTACTCTAACACAACGTCATAGTAAGTGTACAATTCTTCAAGAAGACGCACCAAGGCTCATTGCACAAGTTGTATTGTACAGTAACTTCGCGTACAAACCTCTGTTGACGCAATGCATGCTATAAAACAACATAAAAGGCAAAACCAATTAGTATTACTCAAAGAACAAGTATTAAAAGATTTTATAAAAAAAACATCATCCACACTACAGGAAAAAATACACAAACTTCAAAACAAATGGCAAACGGCAGCAAAAACAGAATTTGAAACTTATTCATGGAGCCAAAATAAAGATAACTACAAGATAAACCGGTTAAAAACCATAAATTAATCCTACAACAGACAAACAGCACCATTAATGAGCAGTATCATATGACTGCTTGACTTATTACCTATTTTCTCAAGTATTAGGTTAGGAACATAATAAGTATTATAACTGATCTCATAAAGAAAGGAACAATAGCACTACAAGCATTTAATATATGCTTTTTTATGATTTATGACACCTCAGAGAGTCATTGTTTAGACAATAACCCGTTATGGTAGCTGGGCTCACATGAATTTGGATCAATAAATTATTCCAATAACATTAAATCTTACAAATCCATGCGAAAATTGGCAAATTTTTCTATTGGATAATATGATGACATAATGACCTTCAATATATACCCACCAGAAATCTGAGATGAAGGAGAAAATAAACAAAGCAACAGACTAGAAAAGAAATACCGAAGCTGCAGCTCTTGTTGTCATTGTACGTTCCACAGCCACAGGAGCAATGGTGGGTTCCACGGCAGAAACATGGGTGAGACATGGCTCCAGATCAATGAACCCTCCTCTTTTCTGAACAGAATAATAAGTCCATGTCAAAATCTAACACACTGTAAAACGATCTCTGAAATTAAAACCTATAAAAATTATGACATACAAGGTCTAGGCACACCCATTACTGAGCTCCCCAAATATTTGGAAAATTACTATGCATCTTTTGATCTTCTAAAAAGTAACGCTTGAGTCAAGTAAAAATGTAGGTTAAGCTTCATCATGCACATTCTGATTAACTTCTTTTCCTGATTAAGACTCCATCATCATCAACATTCTGATTAACCACCCACTTTTACTACACAAATAAGTATAGGGTCACAGAAAAATACTGCTTTTGTGTACGGTCTGCCATCTCTCCATCAAGACTCATACAAAAGAAAATGAGAATTCCGTAGTAAATATGACACCCCAAAATATGTTCAGGAGGATGGATCCATTTAAAAAAAGTATAATCAATTCCACTCGAGCATATTAAGCAGTGTTCAATGAGGACTGAATTAGCTGAAGAAAGTTTGGAGATAATAGAGCAAATAGTGCAAATCAAATCAACAATGGCAATCGAGAAAATATCAAATTGTTGTTATAATCTTCTTACTCAAGTGTCCTATGTAATGATCATTTCCACCAGTCACACCTCTAATGTATTTGTCAAATTCAGAGTGATGGGGAAAATAGAAATTCATTCACCCTCTTAAACAGTCAGTAAAGGGCCTAGTTATATATATATATATTCAAAACAAATTTCCATTCTAAAGGCAATTCAAACACAAAGGTCTCATTCACACAAAATGTCAAACGAATAGAATTTTTTTCAACCTTTATTATACTGCAATGTTCAACACGATAACTACATCCAATTGCAGCTCCCCATGCCCGCGAGCGAACATTATTTCTTAATGTTGAAGTATAACCTGGACCAAAAACAGTGAATGAGTTTTTCTTAAAAACATAACCTCAAATCTGAAAAATAGAATAATTTCCATTCTCCCCAGTGATCTCAAATTTAATATATCAATCATTAGAAAAGCGTTCCCCCACATGTTATAATCTGTCAATTATAACATCTGGAAGTAGAAAATAAATAGTTGACCATACCATTTGATAGGCAACATAAGCAAGATCATGATTAGTGAGAACCAGAATATAGAAACTTACTATCTTGAGGAGGTAGCACACGAACAGTCACACGTAATTCTTGAATAGCAGATGGAGGTGGTGAAGTTGTGGGTCGGCAGTACCCAGTATGCATGAGAACTGATAGAAAAGAAAATAACAGTTAAGTAATGAATGCCAGTCGTATTTATTTACTTATTAAAAATATAATTAAAAGAAACCAACCAGCAACAAGATCTGAGTCATCAGTATATACATCTGTTCCCCACAGCTGGCCACCTCTGACCTGTAATATCTCAAGGAGCATCTTTACTACACAAATTCCAGACAGGGCATTGCTTTACATAAATCAAGCCCTAGGACACTTTTATCTCAGTAAAAATGAGGCAAAAACATGATGTACAAAAATAAAAAGAAGACAGTCCTAAATAGGAACAACAAAGAGATAAGTATGAATATGTCAACGTAGCAAGAGTCTCACAGAGTATGCGTGCGTGCATTTGTGTGTTAAAACAAAACATCCTGTAGCACATATAAAGCAGTCAATGGATACTAACAGAAAAAGGAAAAACTGTCAGCACCTTCCCTGTGAAGTAGACGACCACAAGCACACTATATAAGTAAGCCAAATATTCAAAAGCTTGAACTCACAATCAAAATTTCAGTTTACTGCAGCTTACAAGCGACAAGTATGTTAAACATTTGCATTTCATAGTCCCAAAAGAAGGTGAGATGCACTATGTAAGGAAAAGGGCAATACCTGTCTATTTGTAGCTGTGATGTACTCAGCAGGAATCCGAACATCCAATGTTGGGCCATTCTGAGGCTTTTCATCATTTTTGCCCTCATGAGATGCATCAAACTCTTTCCACAGTTTTGTCAATTCTTGCATGCATTCCCCTGGCTTATAGACAATATCAGAGACATCTGACTTACCTACAGGAATAAGTTCAGAAGATTTTAAAAACAAAAAACTATACCAATAACAAATATGAGACTATGCAAACTATGCTTCTGGACATCTTGGACCAATTAAGAACTTAATCACCACCCATATTCAGTAATACAACAAAGCTGCACCAAGACCATAGCCTTCCAGCAACATAATCAAGAAGAATTAAATGTGAGAACCAAAATCATGCATCAATGTTGTTCCCAACTGACCGACCTTGATACCTGCACAAACATACATGTCAAAAATGGTGGATATAATTGATGAAGCAAATTTCTAGGCAGTAAATGTATAAGCAGAGAAAGAGAGACAAGCATAAAAGTAAAAATGAAGAGATAGAAAAATATTATTAGGGAAGAAAAACAATAACTCTTTAGGGATTACTAGAATCGATTATCATGATTATGGGTTAAAGAAGGAAACTCTTCAACTGGTATAATTAAAAATTAGAATGACAAAATAAGAAAGAGAGCCCTTAGCATCAGAAATAGCTGGCATAATAATATCAGCAGCATGAAATCTAGCCATTCATTTAGATCACATGGTGTATATTTTTGTAAGTTGGACAAAATTACCCCCATCATCTAACCATTTTTGTAATCCATCGGCTCACATTAAATTTAGCTAACACAAGAATATCAACCGTTGTTGATACTAATTTTTCTCATAAAAAAATCATCTAAAAAAATTGTCCATGAATAGTGTAGTTAATCAATTGGTTCAATTAAAAGCTAAAACTACTTATGATGCTCATAACCAATTAGACTAAGACTCATGCAAGTACAGTCCCACCTACCCCGTCAATTTTACCCAATTGGCAATCACCACATAGTAAATGCCCCTTTTTTCTGATAATAACATCCCTATTTTAATAGCAGACTACTTGCTGTGTGTGCATGTGCATAAGTGATGCATGTTTACACAAGCTATGAAGGTTAACATTTCACAATCAAAAGTTACCCCTCGCCTTCCCGAGCACGAGCCTTGAAACGGCCTTCACGGTTGTTAGATTGTGATAACCCCCTTGGCCGAAGCATTCTCTTGCGGTGTTGGACATTACTACCAAATCCCTCTCTATCCTTATCAGTTGTTCCATCGACTCCTTCAGTGCAACCATCATCAGATTCTTTGTCATATGAACCGGCCAGCTTGTCAGATCTTCCTCTATCAACATCTATGATCTTTTCACTTTTCATATCCCTTGTGTCCTTTTCACGGTCTTTCTTTGCATTTTCAAACATTTCCTGCTCACCTGCGATATCCTTCTCATTCCGTACAACCTCTTTCTCGTTTGTATTCGGAGACTCGCTGATACTATGATCCTTTTCTTTGTCTTTCACTAGTTCCTTCTCCATAGCATCTTCTCTTTCCCTCTCCCACTTATCGCTCTCTCTATCTTCCCTTGCTGTTTCTCTCCGTTCAGCATTTGTACCCCCAGTAACAGGCAAATTACTTCTTCGATCAGTACGAGCCTTGTCCTTTTCTCCCCAGTCTTTATGTTTATCATCTTTTCTCTCCTCCTTCCTTTTTCTCTCCTTCTCTTTAATTTTTTCGTCCCCTTTTACTTCAACCTTGTTCTCCCCAACGGCTTCTCCAGTCTCCATAAAAGCATGCTCTTCCCTTGCCAACACTTGCTGATCTTTTCTGTTCTCATGCAAATTTTGCCATTTCCGGTTAGGATTCAACGCATCGATCACGACATCAGAATACTTCTTACCTCTGTGAATTTGTTCTCGACTTTCATTCACATTATAATGAGCACTTCCCTCAGCAGCATGAGTGTCCCTGTCATTCTTTGCTTCGCTCTTATAGTCCATCAAGACAGCCTTATCAAGTTTCGGTTCTCTCTCATTTCTGGCATTGTCCTTCCCTTTATCTCCCTGAGGTTCAACCTTCGACTCTGCATGTGCATCCTTGAGTTCAGCGGGCTTCAATTCCCTACTACTATTATTACTACTATTATCAATCTTAAAATCTCTGTTCTCCTTAGACTCTCTAACATCTTGCCGGACGTCAGTGGTTGATGGGGGCCTGTCTGCAGGGGAATCAATTGCCAAAGGGCGTTTACAGAAACTGATCAATGGGGAACGCTTTTCGGAATCCCGGGAATCAATCCTGGGGACTTTGGGAAGCCGGCCATCAAGGCCGACCTCGAAATGCTGCTGAGTCTCATTCGACACAGGCTGGCCGAATTTCCCGGCAACGCCAGTGCTGATCGAACCATCGTCTAAAGGCCTCTTTGTTCCTGAAGGGTGGTTCGATTCTTCCTGCTGCGATCTTTTCGGAGTCGAACTCATGCCCCCCTCAAAACCTAACAATCTCACAAAACCTATCTCTTTCTCCCCCACAAACACACGCAAACGCAATCAAACCAACCTTTAGCAATCTAATTCTTCGTCTTCACAATAAGTGCCGCAATTGAAACACACCCACACATGCAACAACAAATAAAAAATGCCAAATTGTGAAAATTAGGACAATGGTTGGCGGGATCTCCGCTACGAGAATCCCATTTGCAACGGTTGGGGAGATGAAGAGTTTGTTTCTATGGGCAAAGCACGTAATTATAAGATTAATTCGAGCAAGGGAAGAAGAAGAATGTCACCTCTTACGGTCTTCCTATTCCTGCCGGCGGCGACGGCGGCGGCGGCGGCGGTGGGAATGCTTCGTGCTTGGGAGATAAATAAATGGAAGAGGTGGTGTCCTGAGAACGGCAGGGAGACGAAAAGGTTGTAGGTTTATGTTTAGGCTTTCTTATTATCGAAAAAACAAAAACAAAAATGTTTGTTTACTCCTTTATAACCACCAATATATAGACTTTGAATATTTCTTACTACTAGTGGAGAAAAGTGTGCACATCATATATAAATATATACAAAAATGCATTAATGCACTCCAGTATTTTTGCCGCGCATGGCCCATGGGTTGTTGGATGAAAATCTAATGGCCCGTAGCCTTGAAGCCCACCCCGCGACGCGTTAGACCCGCTAGACCCGCCAAATCCAGGCCCCTCGCCCGCCTGCCCGCCGCCCGTCTGACCCTACCCGCCGCCACGCGACAGAGTCACTGTCGCGACCGAAGCCACCCGCCGCCCGCCACCCTGTCACGGCTCCCACGACATGATTTGCCTTCCCGACCCCGCTCGCCGCCCCGCAACCAACTCTCCACCGTGACGGACCACCCCTGCCACCCCGGACAGGCGGCCAGGCAGGTCTAAAGCGAGTAAAGGGCGGGTCTGGATCTCCAATAAAATCTGGGCCGCTGGATTAAAATTTAGCGACCCAGATTTATTGCGCTGCCTGCAAAACGTTGCGACACACAGTAAGAGCACTCTAAATGTATATCAAATACCTAGCTTTATATAATATTCACAATCTATGGTACTCACGATTTAAAAGTATTTTTTCCTATAATAACTTAATTACCCTTGATTTGATTTGGGTTAAAATTTATTTAAACTTTAACATAATTCAAGTGGCATCAAAAAATTTTAACTAAATCAAATCAATATATATATATATATATTAAAAGAACAAAATATTTTTTTTAAATATATTCTATCCAACTATTAAATTATACTACCCACGCCAATGATGGCTAAATACCTAATCGATACGGCTTTAGTCGGCTAAGATCTAATTATTGTCAGTTTGGGTGGCCAAAATTTAGCTAACAAGGCTTAATAATGGCCAAATTGGAGTGGCCAAAATCTGATCACCTAGGCCCAACAATGACTAAATATAGGTGTCAATATCTTATAAGAGTCAAAATAGTCGCTAATAGAGGGTGGCTAGATCCATAATGCCTTTGGGCTTGACCAAGAGGATCTCGCTATGGTCCAATTTCTTTTTAAGAAAAACCACTACCACCCAATTAGTTTTTTAAAGGTAATTTTATTATCCAAAATCACTAAAAGAAAGATTCCTTTAAATTGTGAACAACTACTAATGCACCCTTGATTCATAAATAATGTATTACAATACCCTTTAATCATAAATACTTGTTAAATAATGAAAAATAATTTAATTTTATAATATTAAATGGCTTGTAAAGTTTTATATAAAAATGGACTACATATATATTAAAATAAAATGTTTGAGACGGCTATATTTGATTCAGTTTGGGTTATATTGGGCAATCAAAACCAAAATAAGAAAATTTGATTCAAAATAAAACTGAACCAAAATTAATTGAAAACGAACAATTTAAAAAAAAACATTAATATTTATATTTTATGCGGGTGATCATTAGTTTATTTTAATTTTTTTATAATTTATTTGAGATGTTTGATATCATATATATATATATATATATATATATAATATTTTTAATATAATTATGATGGTTAAATTGGGTTGATATTTGATTTATTATCAAAACTATAATTAATTTTAATATATTTATTATAATTTTGGTTTTTTTGAAACCCAACCGAATCAATCGAAGTGTTTTTGTCGGTTTCACTTAGATTTAGGAGGAAGATCGTGTTTGGTTTGGTTTCAAAACCGGACCTCCTAATGCTGCTCGGGAGTTCGGTTCCAACCGATTGTCATCCCCATCAAATTCTACATGACATCATTATCCCCATATCTGCCCGTTCTGTTGGCCCTGTTCAGTATCCCGCCCTTTTGTTTTCCTGCGTCGCCCTTCTCGACGCTCAAGTCTCCCAGACTCCGTTTTGCCTCTCTCTATCCCCTCTTTCATCCACTCCATTCAATAATCTCCTCTTCTTTTTTGGGCCATACAGTTAAAGATCCGCAGGCGCAATGTCGATGCATTAGAATCAACTGTGAATCGTTTCTTGCGAGTTCCTTAATGTTGGATTTGATGAACATCTTTGGGTTGTGTTCTTTTTCGATGATGCAATTTGACTGGTTGGCTTATGAATTGAAGCCGGAAATCCACTATGTACATTCATGTTTGTAGGGTATTTGGTTGCACTGATTTGAGACTATTATCAAAATATAAAATCGAACCGATAACATATTAAAAAAGTGTTTGACAAAATATTGGTTAAATCTAAAGTGGTAGAAATTGTTTCTAAAAAGTTTCACATATACAAAAAAAAGACGAAGCCCTATGTATATTTTTTTGACCCTTGTCCCTCTCCTCACTTACCACAGTTTTATCAACTATCACTTTCTATAATTGTAACAAATAAACAGTGTGACAAAATTTTCGAGAGATTCTACACAAAATTTTCTATTACAACCAAACACCCTATTATATATCGCTAAATTCAATGTTCTTGTTTAGTGTTTATAAAGTTGGTTTACCAAGCTTGTGTATACTAGAAAGGATATAATAAACTGGATGTGAAAAGAAACATTATAAAAAAAGTTCGAAAGTTTTAAATGTAAACATTAATATCGTCTACTAGTAAATTCATCTGTAAACTCAAAACTCTGAACCCCATAAGTATTAGATGGAAACATGATTTACAAATGGCAAGGATTTATAGCTGTTTCAATCATTTGGCTTCATTGCATTATTCATAGCAACATTGTACCATACATAATGTTATGGAGTAAATTGAAAAATTACAAAATGGAAAATCAAAGAGCTATAAGAAATCACACGATAAAAAGTGATAGATGTACCACTGCATCATCTTTTACTCCTAATTAATTACTTTAATTTGTTCATTTATATAACAAGCATAGGTGAACAAACAATACTGGCCACATCCACATGGTGCCCTCCCTCTGACAAGAAAACATTTCGTAGTCATCCAGTAGAAGTCTGAATTAACTCAAATAAAGTGCTGGACAATCCAAGGAAATCCCTACTCAGAGTTTAACCACAGCAAAACCATTTCTTCTGCACCATAGTTAAACCATTGTAGAGAAAATATTAGCTCTAGAATGAATATTTACCAAGTAAAATCAGCTAAGTAACCACAAAGAAATACCTTCTTGGGGAGGTGATCAAAATCCTGATCTTGCTTGTATCCTCCATAGTTTGTTTGAGGTGGTGGTGCTGCAGGTGCACCACTTGCACTGCCAGTCTTCTTTTCATCTCTGGCTTTTTCAAATATGACAGTGAACCCTTCAGCTGATGCAGGATTATTTACATCCCATTCTCCGAATTTGGGCAAAGGGCTACCTTTTTCCGGCTGGTGAGGATAAAAAAATGACTACTTGAAAAATAGTTCTCAGTATGAACAATCTTCCACCCTCTCCACTGAGCATAACGCATAGAAACTCAAAGCTTTTTAGCCATTCAAATGTTCCTTCTTGTTAAGTCAAAAAAGATTATTCAAGTTGCAATAGGAAGGGCATCTAGCATAAAAAATTTCTTGCTTCTTCTCCGAATGATTTTATAATAAAGATCTATAATGTGAAAACAATCAACAGGTGATGCAAAAGAAATGCCTCCAACCCCAACCTTAAGATGAGGTGTAGATAAAGATTAATGACAATGAAAACTTACTTCTAAAACAATCAAACTCAAAAATCGTTGAGAACACACTTAAAAAAAATGGACCACACACCAGAGCCTTTTTTTCTTTTCAAAATGAATTTGGGATTTTGGAACGTGTACAGAAGAAGAAATGAAAAAAAACTAAGCAACAGTACTTTAAACACAAATCAGTCAGACATGTAGAATAGAAACAGCAAAAATTCAAAACTGAAAATTACAAATCACAATGCTCAACATCAAAAATCATTTACAAAACATAAACACTACTTTTACTTTAAAATAATCATTAATCAACCATCTCCCACAAGCATTATCCGAAATGGAACATTGGCAATTATGATGCAACAGGTCATGCCTAGGTTCACCCTAAAAAACACAACTACTACGCTAATGGGAAAAATTCTTCTAAAATTTTCTGTTCCTAGGTTGAGGAAGATAATTTCTCATAAACATTGTATTTTAAGAGCACTTAGTAAACTTATGGTCTTTCGTTATAGGTATGGACTTGTTCCTGCCACCTAGTGCATGAAGAGCACAACTTCGTAATAAAGCACAACCTTTGCTATTAAGTCAGTAAGAAATGCCTGTTACATGTAATCCAGACATTTCTTTAGAAAATTCACACAAAAAAATCTAGTGGGTTAAATCACTTAAAGGAAAGTTTTTATAAGTCAAAAAATGAAGCTAATTTTTAAGAAAAACAAAAGAAATCCTTAGTCAGCTGTTGAGGAACACTAACATGTGAATATGATATAGCTACACTCAGGCATAGAACAACTTCAATTATAGAACTAAAACTCATGGAATTTAAAAGGACGAGCCACTAAAGACTTAACTAAGAAAATGCTAGAAAAATAGTCACGCAGATCAGAAAACAGAAAGCATCAGTGAAAGAAATTTTAAACCAGGCTAAAGAAGTTCAAACAGAAACCATCAGTCTTAGAAATGTTAAACTAAGCTAAAGAAATCCGAAGGCCATGTAACATGCAATATGATGTTCAAAACGATTTAAAAAGAGCATTTCCTCCGAAATAAAACAGGGTCGGAGACGCAGGATTATCCATCAAAGAAATGTCAATTTCCAACATTGCCGTGTGAGCTCCTTCCTATACAAAAGGTTGAACAAAAGTGGAATACAGAAATGAAAAAAAAATCCTTTTTAACAGATGGTAGTACACGATCAAAAGAAAGGCAGATAAGAAAAATAAAATTGGATCAGAACTTTGAACAAGTCAGAGTGAAAGACACAGAAAAAGAAGTTCACAGAAAATGTGCAGGCTTGAAAAAAAGAGAGTATGATATGATCTATCTCAATCAAGTCAAGACAGTCGTTTTCACCATTTTCTACGGCCAATGTTCAATCATATATACTTCTCAGGTGCAAAACGTAGAGGAGGATAATGCTGTCCCCGCATCTTAACATTTCTGAACAGTTCTTTATAAAAATCTAACGAAGAAAAAAATCTCCAAAACCCAACAATAATTTTTGTACGAACAGAACAACAATCGTCAACAAATCAACCCAATGCCCAGATATGCCTATGAAATAAATATATGACCACCTCATATTGCAAAAAAAAAGTGGTTAGACAAATACCAATACGTACAAATCGAATATTAAACATTAAGACGAAGAGCAAGCAAGATGGGAACACCTGGCAGCCCCTCACACAACAGGAAGACGATTCGGAAGGCAACAATTGAAGGATCGGGAAGAGTGAATAAGACGATCAGAATTAAGAAAGAAAGAAAGGAAAGATGGAGATCATACCGACGACATGGATAGATGGCGGACTGGGAGGGGAGGAAGGAGGGATGAAGCGACAAACGAGACCCAGCGGGGATGGTGGACTCTGGTAATAGCGGGGGAAAGTAAATGAAAGAGACAACCGGTCTCCGGGTTTTCTGATAACTGCCAAACCTTCTCCTCTTTCATTATCTTTTAATTAAAACCATCTTTCTCTTTTATTATCATCTAAACTAAATATAATACATATCTATCAACCCGAAAATAAGATTTCATATAATTATAAATTATGATATATTTAATTATAATTAGGGTTACTAATTGAGCGAGCTAACTCGTGAGCATTTAACGTTCGGCTCGGCTTGACTCGACTCGAAACTCGACATTTAAATGCTCGACTCGACTTCAAATCTTACGAGCCGAGATTGAGCAATGTCGTGTTCGACTCGACTCGACTAGATAAAATAATATAATAATATAATCTTTTTATTATATTATATTATATTATTTATATATATAATATAATAATAAAGAAGCAAGATAGTGAGATGATAAGTATTGGCCTCGTTCGAGTTAACGAACGAGTTGGGCGAACGAGCTCACAAAAATTAAATATTTGAGCTCGAGCCGAGCTCGAACACATAAAAGATATTTGAGTCGAACTCGATCATGTATGTCCAAAGCTCGTTCGATTGAAGTCGAGTTCGAACGAGTTTCGAACTATTCGAGACCCCTAATTATAACGAGATCCACCTCCATCCTTTATTAGAACACTTTTTAAGATGGAGTTCATGATACATATATCCTGTGCTTGGGAAATATCTAGGATCCCTTTGTTGCTCGGCTCCTAATTTATTAACAGGATCGATGATAGCTTGTCTATAACTTGTTGATTGCATTATTAGGGGATGCATTGACATGCTGCCAATAACTTCTGGAATTCTTCCCATGTTAGATGCTGTCTGGAGCGTTGAAGTATTTACTGGGTGTGGGTAAGTAGAAGCAGATGGGATGGGAAAGGTTAAATATGCCTAAAATCTTGTTACTCATCGAGCCCAAATCGTAAGGTCCGCCGTTTAAAAATTCCAGAGGACACTTAAAAAATATTTTTGTAATTTATAGTGATCGGAGATGGTCATGAAAAGGGTACGTACTCGGTAGATTTTAGATTCCCGAGTAAGAAATTTTTGCGTGATTGCAGTCCATACAATTTGGGCTCATCAATTCTATAAAAGCTTAACTTCTATTCTAGTTTCATTTTACCAGCTAATAAGTAAGATATATCTGCTATGTGCCGTGATCCATATTTATATTCATCTTTTTTCCTAACAAATATTTGAAGTTTAAAATTGTGACAAGACTTAAAATTTACAATTCTAATGCATGCACACCCCAAAAGTAATCAATGATCAAGAAGGAAAGACATTGTCAAACACTTCAATTAATTCAAGAATTAATGATGCTTCTTTTTGCTATCCACATGATTTATCAGATTGAATGCAAGAAAACAGACCACATATTCCTTTGGTGCGAGTGTAGCTATTTCTTCATTATCCCAGCAAGTGAAAGCATCTGTTGAATCTTAAGATGTCGATTACATGCTTCGTTGAAGAGGAATCTTGTCTGGCAAGCTGACACAACAGGTATCCATCCCGATACAGCTACAGGTGCAAACAATAATACGCCCATTCCGTAATCATATATCTGTGCAAAAACCTTGACAAATTCCCATATCTCAAATCGTTCAATCATTGGCCTCACTGCCTGCGTAGTCTGGCTAGTCAAAATCTCTGTTAATAAAACAAAAGACAAGGTTGAAGTTACCTAAACTTAGGTGTAAATTCATGCAACATTTTCTAAGAGTAACAGGAAGAAGCTTAGACTCTATAAATTTCAGTCGACCAGTACCAACTTTGAATATGTGATTCAGAAGCTCAAGATGATGAACAAGAATGAATTTGAAGGATTTTATAATTAAAGTATTTTTAATTTCATCTGCAGTAAAAAGAAAAGCTCCAATGTACATTAGTAAAATGGGGTTGAACTGAGGCTAAGAAAGTTGTCCCTAATCTATAATAATTTACCTGCAATAGGCCCCATCCGGTGGGCAGGAAGGCAAGGCAGCACGTAAACAAGTCCTTTACTGATAGCTGGCAGATAATGAACAATGTAACAATCAAGCATAAGATCCCCAGAAACAGAACTGCTTTGAAAAACCTAAATAATAGGTGAAAATTCACACTAAGCCTTCGTCGCCCTTCACTCAGTATCTGTACAAGAACATAACTGATATGAACCAAGTTCAAAAGAGAAGGTTGGACGTTGCAATCTGTTGTTCATGTATGCTTTCAGAATGGTCAAGTAACATTACATTGAGGAGGAGGGAAACAGAACCTATCACAAACCACGACAGCACATAAACAATGAAGTCCTTACTATGTTGTGATATGTCCAGATGGTAGACTAATCCATAATGATAAAGGAGGAAACGAAGCGATAGCATTATCTCCACAATTCTTGCACCCCAACCAGATTGCTTAAGATGAGCCTGCTCATCATTCCACCAAGGCTCCCAGCTCTTGTCCGAATGAACACCTATACCACCCTGAGTCTTGATCCAACGGTCCAATATTTCCGGTCTTCAACTATTTTTAAAGAATGATTGTAAAGTATTTTAGTTCCCAAGTGAATTTAACTAATTTTTTATCAAGATTATTTTTGCTCATCCAAACGTACAAGAAAGTTACTTTTATTTTTCCTTTTAATCCAAACACATGCCATGGTACTTTCCTTTTTTTCATTTTAAATTTTTTCTTATTCTTTCTCTCATAAGCTAAACAGACCCGAACTTATACATGAAAGTTACTTTTATTTTTCCTTTTAATCCAAACACAAACAATGGTACTTTCCTTCTTTTTTCATTCTTAAATTTTTTTCTTATTCTCTCTCATAAGCTAAACAGGCCCGAAGAGGAAATGAATTGAAGATCTACGTGCAAGGCTAAAGCCTAAGAGGATAGAAATGGAGAAATGATATTTATCTGCAAATCCCCTTTCCATATAAAGAAAAAAATATTTTGTGGAGGGTTTTGTCAATGAGGCCATTAGGACGCGAAAAACTACACTCAAGTGGCATGAATAACTTAAATGAGATGTTGCTAGCAGGTGCAAAACTCGAAGAGCAATAATAAGTTGTCCACACTGATTTTAGTATGATTTACAGCTCTTTTGCAGGCTGTATATATGGCACATATTTCCGCTCGCAAGAGAGAGACTGGTATTTTCTACCGGAACCCTCAATTCAACTGAGAAACAAACACACAAGGACTATTTCGTGGATAGTTTACTTCCACCTGCATTTGAAGATATAACTCAAATTTTGCATACCAAAGACGAGATACATTTATAAACAGTATCAACATTCTCACGACTATAAAATTAAATGAAAGAAAGAAAAGGGGAGGGGGAAGGAAACAGCATCTCGCCAACCACACGAGCTACTCAGATGTTCAGACGTTTTTCCCATCCACCCCCTATCTACTTCCAAGAAGGCTGTTTATAGTTAAGTCTATCAGCGTCCCATCCACCTTCAGGTTCCTTCCTCTTAACCGCTTGATACATCCTACCTTGCTCATCTATTAACCCCTGCGGGCCACCAACAGAAATTTGCCTGGTCAAGTGTGGTTGCAACCTCTCATCCCTAGCCTCTCCATCAATGCCTCCGGGACCAATGTTAAGATCTAGACATCCTTGTCGGTTCCACTTCTGGTGATTGTCAGATACAGCACTTGCAGTAATAGTATCTGGACGGCTTCCGTATGGTCTTGAATAATGAGTTGATTTTGTGCCTCCTGGACCAGCTAATTGTGAAGGGACAGCAGGAAAACATGCGCTTCCACCAACTGATGAATTCATTATTGTTGACGAGGGAACAGAGAAGGATGTTGAGGGGACAGGGAAGCTTGTGCCAAAATGGAAACTCGCATAGGGGAAAGGTGCAGATGGTGCAGAATATGGCATAGGTGAAGAAGAAAAACTGGGGCAGGGTATACATCCGCTCCAAAAGCCCCACCAGAAACTGGCCCCAGGATCCTTTGATGGGCTCCTCCACCAGTCGTAACATTTGAGAAAGGCCGCTGCTCACCTCTATCAGGTAAGAATGATTGAATGGCCATTGCAGGGTAACTGCCAGGAAGCCAGGAAGACAAGCCTCCCGACTCTGCACTGTTCAATCTTACACCAGGAATCCCAGGCATGAAGGGTACACCACTATGCTGACGATGAATCCTTGAGATTGAATCCATGACAGCTGCTTCATCAACGCCAGGTCCATCATTCAAGTCAAAATCCCTCAGAACATTTGCTTCAGTGACAAAACCACTAGATGATGCTTCACTTGTTACTGGGAACACTTCCAATCTTCGACTGACATTTGGTTGGAGCTGCATACTCTGTTCGCTGCTTTCATCAACTCTATTCAAATCTAGATCAAGGGCTCCAGTATTCTGTAGGGTGGCAAAATTTCTTGCAGGCCTTGACTCACAAATAGCCGGCAGTGAACTCTGAAGAGACGTATCTTCAAGTACTCCATCATCAGGAACATTTAGATCAAAATCCAACCAAGGCCGGCCCTTCTTTCCAGTACAAGACTCAGAGTTCAAAACTTCAGTGGTGGAAAGTGACGTCTCTAGAAGTTTTCGAGGTTCCCTAGGCTCCGCTCTTCGGAAAGCACTGGTAGCTGCTGAACCCTTCCACCCCAACTCTCCTTTACTCTTAAGTAAGTCCTCAGGAGGTAAAAAGGCCCCTTTGCGGCAGCAGTTATAGTGATCGAGGCAGGTAGGCTAGTAGAAGGAGCTACAGAAAATGTTAATGGGCCATTCAAATGAATCAAAGAAGATGATCTTGAAGAAGTTGCAGAAGTAACAACATCCTGCTGGCTTCCTTCATCTTGTGGAAACCCCTCATTTAAATCAAATTCTACCTTAGCTCCAGTTTCTAGCACAGGAGCAGAACATTCGTCATTAGATACGTAATTTGCCACATCAACAGCTTCCCTATCTGATAATTTGGACTTCATAGAATTCAAGCACATGTCAGATTCTGGTGGTGAAAAATGATGATCAATAACCATTCTTTCCAGTGAATGCTCCACATTTTCTTTAGATTCACTGTCTTCCTTAAGTCTTTCGTCCGGAATTCCAGGGATAACAGCAAGGTCACGTGGGTTCTCATCAGCAGAAGACAATTGACAAACCCTCACTGAATCTTCATCAATTCTTACCTTAATGCCTTCTGATGAACTTGTTGATTTCCCAGCTGCATCAACTTCTGACATACATCTAGCCCCAACAGATAAGTCCTGTTCAACTGACTTGTCAATCCTTGATTTTACATCTATTCTCTCTGATTCTATGGGAGATTCTGAATTTTCATCACCTGTTTCAACTTTAATGCAAGAGTCTGACCCATTATTGCCATGTGCATCACCATTTGTACTGGGGGCATTGTCACCATTAGTAAATGCTGCACACACATTATTTTCTTCCTGTTTTCCTTCAACTATTTCTTCTTTCATGTTAGCTTCAGCAAAACCATCACGATTATCATTAGTTGTATCCTCCTCAAGAAGCTCATGGGCTACATGAGCTTCTATTACGTCTTTTCTATCCACAGAAGAAGCTCTTTCAGCCTCCGAGCTTGTCAAACAGGTAATCTGCCCATGTTGGGTCATTTCATCAGCTTTCATCTCATACATGTTTGTTTCATCCTCAACATTTTGCAAATTTTGCACCCTCAAACAACTGTTTTCACACAATTTACTATTTACATTTCCACCTGAAGAAGCATTGTTTGAACACACATAAGAGGTAGATTTTAGCATTCCAGCTTCAATGGGTGAAGACCCCTCCAAGTTTGGGTCTTCAATTCCTAATTTAGGAGACTCATCAAGTCGATCCTGCACTTCAGGCAAGGAATCAGGGCAGGAAAGTCTCAACTCCTCATCCTGTTTTTCTGGGTCATCATCAGCAGAGGGGAATTTTTCCCTGGTGAGCTACTTGTACAAGTCAATTCAGATTTTGACATCTCACCAGCAGCTACGCTTGCCAGAAGATTCATGCCCGTCTCATCTCCAACAGGTAAAGGTGCATTAGTATCTTGAGAGTCCTTAACACAGCTTTCTATCAAAGCATTGATTGAGCTCAAAGAAGATTCAAATTGCTTAATCAGCTTTCCATCAGGCAGTATGCAACGACCCTCATTTTCAGATGACGGATGAACTCCTCTATAACCATTAATAGACTTACCACTTTCTTCCGCAGTTTTGTTCTGGTGATCATCTGGGAGACGGCTAGGGAATCCATCTCTTTCATCTGAACCTCCAAACCCACCTTTTGGATCATTTCTCTGCCAAGACTCGTTAATCGCATCTCCAGTGTTAGAAGACCGACTAGAATCACCCTTTCCCCTGATTTTTCTATCATGTGATTCTATTTTCTCAGACACTACAGGAGAAGAAGCTCGGCTACCAATAGCAAAAGGATCCTCAACATAGCCCCCACTTATACTTCGTGGGAGTCTAACAATAAGTCTCTGACTGTTTCCATGATCGCCAACAGCCAGATCAATCATCAGCCCAGACTGAGATACTTTATCAGGTAATGGAACTTTGGCTCCACCTTTCACATTCCCTGATTTACTGACACCAGAAACAGCTGAATTCACATAGCCACTGCTAGATTTCCTACTACGAGATGAGTTACTTTTCTTACAAGCATTATTGGGCCCAGCATGAGTACTTCGAGCATCATCTTTACATACAGAAGACACATTTTTAGCATGGTCACTTGAACACGATTGGCTATTACTCTGAGATTGGCTTGAACTGCTGCTCTTATCCTCCTTTATAGGTGTCAAATGTATATCAGTACCTTGTTTTGAAATCATTACGGCAGAAGAGGGTAAGGAAGCAGTTACTTTTAATGAGCCCAGGGATGAGGATGACGGTGACTTAACACCAGGATCTACATGGCCAACCTTCACTGCTGCTTTTGACATAGATTGCTGGGTGACAGAGCTCTTTACAACAGCATCTGATGAACTTACAGCCCGTCGATTCCCAATACCACCATGATAAACATCAGGATCTCCAGGCTTCCCAGGCCATGAGCCTGTCTGACTTTGACCAGATTTAGCATCATTAATTTTCATTTCTGCTTCCACGCGCTTCTTCCATGTGTCAACCAAACTTCTTGCTTTTTTATGTATTTCCAAATTCTTATGGCTGCGCAAATGGTTCACAGATTTTCCAACATTACAAGTCTGCAACGCATGGAGATTAACAGGCAATTTATCAAGAGCACGAAGAAGAGACAGAAGGAGGGCATCAATGGATTTATCATTTTCTCTAGGACTACTCCCTCCCCAATTTTCCCTTTGTGAGCCTCTTGGAGCCAGTCATCCAAAACAGGCACACCACGAAGCTGAACAAATTGACCAAGACAATCATTATTATCTGTTGCTGCAATAACATCAGCAAGAATCATGCGGCCCTTCGGGTCAATTTTCCTCTCCACTCTGTCAAGCTGCATAAGTTGTACCAGCTTATCAACTGCTTCAAGATTAACAAGCCCACCTTCTTTGTCAGTTATTTCAGCAATTTCAAATTTTACGCTGCTTTCTTTTAAAGAAGGATCCTCGTCATTCAGTTTTGAAAGTTTCTCACGTTTGAGATTTTCCACGCCTCGATCTCCTTTTCTCTCTTCTTGCCCTTGCCCTGGTGAGGAACAGAAGTGGAGCTATTTTGCCCGCTATTTTCAGAACCAGATTTTAACTGTTGTGTGGATGTCGGACCATTCAAAGATTTTGGAGATCGGCCACCGGACTGCACTGCTGCATGCATTTCTAGTCGAGTTTTATCTAACAGATGATCAACTTCCTCCTGACGCTCCTGGTAAATTGATAGGTAAATTTAAAGAAGAAGTAATCGAACTATCTGATTGCATAAGTACTTAAGCAATACACACACACACACACACACACACACGTGGCAACAAAGATGAATCCCCACCATGACCAGAAGATAAACAAAATAGACAGACACTACTTACATAACAAAATAGAAATAGAGAGACACTACTTACATTGATATAATCATGATCAGTTAGCCACCATAGACGCTTGTTTGCAATGTCATACACTCGCCAGCAAACAAATGAAGATATCCCAGGAGGAAGTTCGGCATCTTTATGAAGAAAGGCGACCTTACATGGATGAAGCAGCAATGCAGCTGATATTTCATACTTGTGAAACGAATAAAATACCTCGTTGGGGGCAGCTTCCAGTAATGTTCCTTTACAGAGCTTGATGTCACCAGGTCGATAAAGCCAATTTACACTTAACTTGAGAAGACTGCCACCTTCATCCAACGCAAGTGACCGAATAATTCCTATATATGGCGGGAATTTCCAGACTGGAAAAGTGCACAGTCACCTATACTAACCTTGCGCCCATCCTGACGTGAAAATGAGAAGATAGAAAAACGGAAGGGAGCATCAGACAGGGGGCATATCAAGAGCACGAACAAGTACATGGGCAAATTTCTTGAAGATGCAATTTCCAACCAAAACAATTTGATTTAAACTAAAAGATAAAGAGCGCAAAGATCAAAGGTAAATTTATACACAAACACAGATAAATCTCCAAGAAACATAACCATCAGTGCAACGATCCATAACATTACTGGACAAGAGCTCCCTTAAATATACCAAACAGTAAGAACTAGCAATTGAATTTCTTTTCATTTAAAATTACACGAAATGCAGTAAATAAAAGGACAGAGAACATCAAACTGGAAAACAAAGCAAAGCTCTGTGCACATTCAAGAATTGCAATATCAGAGTAATTAACTATACACTAAATGAACTCATGCATAACAGAGGGTAAAAACGAAAGTTTAGCCCAGAACCTTGGCAAAACATCAGTCTAAAAGAAAAAAATCAAGAACAAAAATTAAACACCATCCTCCAACTTAAAACCAGCACAGAAGCAATATTCATTGTTCAAAGAGTACAATGTCTCAAAATTTGACAAAGGAAAATTAAACACAGCCAATTCGCAGGTAGAGGACAACGAAAAAGGAAGGTAAAAAAGAGCAAAAAGGGGGACCTTGAAGAAGGAATCGTGGGAAGAAGGAGAAGCTAGCAGCGTTGGAGCGAGATGGGGCTCAGTCCACATGAGCCGCCGCGTCCGAATCTCGTCCTCACCTTTCCGCCCATGCATAGCCTTGCATCCTTGCCGCCAATTGGAGCTCCCGACACCGCAACGAAACACATCAATCCCCCGCCCCGGCGTCCAAATCAACCACCCCCTCCCCCTCAAAACAAACCCTAATTCCTCGGCTTACTCCCAAATTACACGACAAGAACCGTCCCCACCACCAATCCGCAAACCCAGGAAGCCGGGCGAGGCACAAGCTGGTTACCGGAAAAGGAAGAACAGGAGAAATCCCGGATACAAGCAAGCTGTTGGAGGAGGGGGGCCGGAGGAAGGGAAAGGGGGGAAGGGCGGTTCGGAGAGGGGAGAAGAGGCGAATGAGGAATCAATCGAGGAAGAGAGTATGAAATTGTTGTTGTTGCTGTTGCGGTTGTGGTTGGATTGTCGATGGATGGAGAAGATCAGGGAATTGGGAGACGGAGAGGAAGGGGGGCGATGGGAGTAAAACTTGCAGAACAAAAATAAAATAGAAAGAAAAAATAATAATAACAAAGGAAAATGCCTGCGCCTCGTCTCTATACCTACAACATAACATACCATAGCTTAGGGGAAGAAAAATTAGTAAATACGCATAATAAATTTTTTTAAATAACATATTAATAATATATTTCATATCAAAATTAATCATAATTAAATTACATTTCCCACGCACTTCTTCCTCTGAAATTTTTTTATATTATTCGTTAGAGATATGGGTGATAATCATATTATTTTGTAATTTCTCAATTACGATTATATTTAATTTATATATAAAATAATTAATTTAATAATATTTTTTGTCTTATGGTTAATAAGATGTTTCTTTAAAAAATTTCAATCTGTAGTTGTTATTATTCAGATCAGTGATTACTTCTTCTTTTTTGTATTATCTTTTTACGTACGGTTGCTTTTGAGGTTGCAATGTGTTCTATTAAATATGATCTTTTTTTCTAGTGGAGATTATTCTTTCATTCTTTCATTCAAAGCAGCTCAAATTCTTTATTGACCATTTTTATGTTTTCTTTTTATTTTTTCCTTTTTATTGATTTAAGCAGGACAATTAAGTCATTCACATTCAACCAATATTTAAAAATTATATTATTTTATGAATGTGGTTGTATGATATTTTGATTTCTTTTTTCGTTTTGAATCTTCGTTGATAATCTTGCAAGTTGCATAAGTGTTTTAGCTAGTAATAATATTAAAAAAATTGGTGATGAAACGTTATAATTTTAGAAATTTGAAGGTGGTTGTTTTAACTGAGCATTGACTCTAATTTCTTCTAAACTATCACAAAATTATTAAAATTATCAATTTTATCATTCAAAAAATATCATTGCCATAGCTACAAAAAATCAGATGGACAAAATTGTAAAACTTAAAGTGAATAGTAATGCATCAGTTTAATTTAACGTACTTTTAGATTACAATAATGGTTCAATGGGGAACGAGTATAACTTGATTCAATTTGGAAAAAATATTAGTTATATGATTTTAATGGTCATTTGATTTCCGCTTGATTGGTATACGAATTTTCCCATTGGTTTTTATTAACAATTTCAAACAATATTTAAATTAAACAAAGATCTCATCAAAATTACCCAGATGATAAAAAATATACGAGAAGAACAAGAGTAGTAAATATAATAGAAAACTTTAAAAAAAATTCAAAATAAATATGAGTCTTAGAATTATAACTTTGTTACTTGTAAAAAGCTATTACTCCAATTTGAAGTATATTTAGTGAATTTTATTAACTAAATTCATATATTTAAATATACAAATAAATAACTGTGATACTTCTAGATTATTGAATAAATTTAATGTATGTTTTCATCTTGATTTTCAAAGAAGTTATAGTAAAAAACAATTTAAAAATGCTTTTGAATTTGTGTATTTTTAAAAAACTTAAAAATATATCACATGGATGCCATCATCACCTAAAAGGTGTTTTGGGGATATAAATTGTAAATTAGGACCCGTGAAATATAGATGACCAATGTTTAATTTTATTAACATTATTCTTTTTTGATAATATTTTAATGGTTAGATGCCCTTTTTAATACCCCTCGCTTCTTTCGTTTAGGGTTAGAACAGATAACATATACTTATTAGGAGCTTTATTACGTCTAAAAAAATAAAAATTTATCAACATTCTACTAGTGTATTATACTTCATATACACATGGACGCAGTTAGGAAGTCCCAACTAAAAGATATTCACAATAGATATAGCTCCTAAAAGCTATACGTAGTATAATTTACTGTGTGGGAGCTTAAGGGATGGGTTTTTAGTATGATAACATTTACTAATAAATGATAACCAAGTATCAACAAGATGAAGAGATTCTGAGGAGGAAATTATTGTAAAGGAGATTCTTATAACTTTATCGATGAGAATAACTCGCATGACTGCATTTTTTTAGTTTAAATCCTTAATTCGTATTAACTATGACTTGTATAAAAATATCAGTTGATACTAATTTTTTCTATGGTTTAAAATTTAATGGGAGTATTTTTTTCTTTTATTTCCTGGATGGGGTAGGTCTAGCTTGATTTTAGCGTTTTTTGTTTGATTCCTCTCATAATTTGTTATCCTTCATCTTCTTCCCGACTACTCTCTATGGAAAGACATTGAGTATCGTCTCTGCTCGCATGTCCCTGTCGCTGGCATTGCAGTGAACCAGACAATTAAACGCCAAGAACTTCATTCATGAATGTGGGCCAGGAAAAGGCCTCATTGTTCATCCCGTCCAACTGCTTGTCAAGTGCTGCTAGCCCCAGATCGGCCCACAGTAATTACAGTTCGATTACCGTCAACCCATGTTAGCAGAACGCCTCAACATTTTGTTGGACAACGGCTTAATCTGTTTGACATCTCGGCAATAAAAGAAAAATTAGCCACACCACCTACTAATACCAAGTTTGGGATGAAGAGAGGGGAGGTAAGGTTTACTGGCTTAGGCCACTTTAGGGGAACTTGGGCTAGGTATCATGGGCTTTGGACAAAAATAACGGAGATGAGAAGTTGAACTGGGCTTGGCTCTGTTTGTTTAGAGTAAGGCGGATAAATCCTACTCTAACTAAGCTGGTCACTGATTGAGGAGGCTAAACCGATCGATCAGCAACCGGGGTTTCTTCAAAGCTCAGATTTTGTCAACCATGGTTATTGGTTGGAGGCATGCCAAGCTTAAAGATAGTTCGCGTAGAATGGAAGAATGGAAATATAGAAGATCAAAGTCAGCGTAACTGGCCTTGACAAACCAAAGTCAAAGTGACCGGCCTCAAGGGCCTCCTCTTCGCTTTGCAAAATCGCCTGTTTCTTCTGGTAAGTTCGAACACCCCCGAGGGCCGAGGCTACAGATAGAAATTTGAAATCAAAGCAGCAATGGTGAGTGGGATGGGGTCAAAATCAAAACCGGAATTAAGGTGGGAGGGTGGTCAGACACACAGGTGAGAAGGGACGGGGAGAAGAGGAAAGAGAGAGGAAGAATCGGACGATGGGGGAGGTGGCAGCCAAGACCTGGTAAAACATTGGACTCATCCTCTAAGTATGACTGTTGTATGTTTCATTCTTACAAACTTACAACTACTTACATACGCTGTAGACAACCCTCCACAAGACGTAGGAGACGTCATCTTTCCTCTCTTTTTATTTTTCTATGTTTTTTTTAAAAAAATCTCCTCCTCAAACCGTGTTCCCACGTCAAGTTGGCGAATGGCCCGTCGTAGACGAAGACTTTCAGATGTGCTTCTTCGTTTAATTTATAAGTTGATGCTATTTGCTTCCATCACCCTCCTTTCCTTGCTCCTTCCTTTCCCTTTCTCATGTGTTCTTTCTTTTTTATAATATCCTACTCCTCTCTTCCTCCTTTTCCTGCTCTTTGTTTATGAATATTTGTGGTTTGGTAATATTCTTTGACTTTCCATTCCCTTGTTCCTGCTTGTGTGATTGACCCTGCAGTGCTCTTCTTCTTGTGTTGATGGGGGTGCTGGCCTTTGAGTACCACTGCTAGCCCTTTGGTTGATCGCCCTTCCCAAACATATATTCGGACGTCCTAATACTCGCTTGATATTATCTGTTACCTGTACAGATTTTTCAGCTCCCTAACCAGCGATTTCTTCTTTCGATGTCTAAGTTCCTTTTATTTGTGATTTCTTCCTGGTTTTCTACCTAGCATCCGCAACAGATTTCGTTGATTCAATCGTTGTATTGTCTTAACTCTCAAGGCCGGCTAGCTAGCAAGCTCCATGGATATTCTCATCCTCGTCTTCTTCGTTCTCTTCTTCTTTAGTGGTTCCGCCGCAGGTTTCAACGAGACGTCTCGACTCCATGGGATCCACTTCCCGGACCACCCAAGCTTCAACTCCGTAGCTGCCATTGACAGTGGCTGCCAGATCGGAATCGCCAAGCTCGTCGACTCGGGGACAGCGTCTGAAATGGAGGCCGGCAAGAAGCCGGCTGCTCTGAAGCTCCATCTGAAGCACAGACAAGATACGAAAAGAAGGGAGTCATTCATGGCGTCCAGCCACCGTGACCATGCGAGGATCCACACCCTCCACCGAAGAATGACGGAGAGGAAGAACCAGAACGCGGTGTCAAGGCTGGCGGCCAAGGCAGTGGCTGCTCCCAGACGGGGCAACCAAGAGGAAGAAGCAACCACGGCATCGGCGGCGGCGGCGACGAACGACCGGCTGGTGGCGACGCTGGAGTCGGGCGTGAGCTTGGGCTCCGGCGAGTACTTCATGGACGTCTTCCTGGGCACTCCTCCCAAGCACTTCTCCTTGATACTGGACACCGGCAGCGACCTCAACTGGATACAGTGCTTGCCCTGCCACGACTGCTTCGAGCAGCAAGGCCCCCACTACGACCCCCGCGACTCTTCCTCCTACCGACCCATCACCTGCCACGACCCACGCTGCCAGCTCGTCTCGTCGCCGGAGCCGCCCCGCCCCTGTAACGACGCTGGCGGAAACCATAGTTCTTCTACCTGCCAGTACTTCTACTGGTACGGCGACCGGTCCAACACCACCGGCGACTTCTCCCTCGAGACCTTCACCGTCAACCTCACCACCAGCGCCGGCGGCAGCAGTCATCAAGTGCTCCGGCGGGTAGAGGACGTCATGTTCGGGTGCGGCCACTGGAACCGGGGGCTCTTCCACGGTGCAGCCGGCCTGCTGGGCCTCGGCCGCGGCCCGCTCTCCTTCTCCTCCCAGCTCAAGTCGATATACGGCCACACCTTCTCGTACTGCTTGGTGGACAGGAACAGCGACCTCAACGTGAGCAGCAAGCTGATCTTCGGCGAGGACGAGGTGCTGATGAGCCACCCCAATCTCAACTTCACAACGCTGGTGGCCGGCAAGGAGAACCCGGTGGATACGTTCTACTACGTTGATATCAAGGGGATCAAGGTGGGAGGGGAGCTGCTGAACATCCCCCGGTGACATGGCAGATTTCGCCGCAAGGAGCCGGCGGCACAATCATCGACTCCGGCACGACACTCAGCTATTTCGCGGAGCCGGCGTACAAGATGATAAAGGAGGCGTTCGAGAACAAGGTGGTGGACTATCCCATTGTCAAGGACTTCCCAATTCTGAGTCCTTGCTACAATGTGTCTGGGGTGGACAAGGTTGAGCTCCCCACTTCTCCATTCTCTTCTCCGACGGCGCTGTCTGGGACTTCCCAACCGAGAACTACTTCATCAGACTTGATCCTGAGAATATTATGTGTTTGGCCATCTTGGGCACACCTAGATCTTCCCTATCCATACTCGGCAACTACCAGCAGCAGAATTTTCACATTGTCTACGATACAAACCGGTCTAGGTTGGGCTTTGCGCCTATGAGATGCGCCGAAGTATAGCAAAATTGTAGCTCTACTGTCATGGAGATCGTATACAATTAGGTGTTAGTCTGACTCACTACAAATGTAGAGATATACGAGGGCCTTTCAGAAAGAAAGAAAAAAATTTGAGACGAGGAGATGCCTTTCTTTGGTTCTGTTCTGATTGTTGATGCTCCAATTCGAGGCGAGATACAAATTTTCATAATTATTTAGATGCCTTAATTTTTGTCATTGGTTCCATCTTCTGTAGATGGGAAAAGCACATTTTTTGGCTTAATTTTTCGTAAATGTGTCAACTTTCAAAATCTTGAAGGTTACCTTCTTTAAAAATCTCTCCCTTTGTTGCTGTGGAATATATGAACACATTGAGATCATTGCTCTTGGGCATTTGCTATGGTCTATTGAGCTGTGCTATGAACCCCACATTTTTTTTTCAAAGACGAGAGGCTGTGAACGACACGTGTTTGATCTCGATTGGCCATGGGAAGGTCAGGCATTTCGGGTCTTTCTCCAAAAAAAACGTTGACCAGTTATTAAAAGACACGCTTTCTCCCTCGGTTTTTGGTATTGCCCTAGACAATAGTCTCGGGTTTCTTTTATATAATAATAATAATATTTTATCTCCACCGACTTCATAGTTTTTCTATCTTTTTGTATATATATAAACTTATTATACTAAAAATTTTATATATATATATATATATGTATATATCCACTAGGAATATATTATACTGTTGCCTATGTTCTTGCATTCCTTTGGCCCTTCACTTGTGATAGTGTACCAATTCTACTTCCTGAATATATAGAAGCAAACATTTCTTTGTCATGACTCGTGTTGATGCTAATTTCAAGCGTGCTAGTGATATTATTGATAATCTTGTCCCCCCAAAATGCAAAAGTTCATTTCGGGTACGGCTAGTTAACTTCCATATATGAACTCGCCGGTGCCCATGTATATTGTACTGAAAGTTTGGTACCAATTGTTGTAGCGTGTAAGCTCGGTTCTTGGTAATGGCGGCATAGTGGAATGCTGCTTGCGGAAGTGGATAGAACTATAGAATCTCCCAAGTCCCACACCTCTATTCACACAAGTTCCAAGTTCTTTCTTTCACCTGAGTGGTTGCTTTCAACTCCTAGTGTTGGGTCGGATAAGGCGTGTTTGAACATTGGGAAGGGACAAGGTAAACACGCAATTCATCAACACGTAGACCACCAGGATAAGACAATCACAGTAATGGTTATACTGAAACCCAAGTCGGCCTTTCAATCTTTTAGTTTCAAGCATAACATGTTGCGTGCGATGGATAAAACTTATATTAATTTCAATGATATGTCATATTTTTATTCCTCGTGGTTTGACAAAAAAAGCTAAAAAGAGAGTAAAAATTATTTACACCTTTTTTGAAAACAACAAAATGTTCCCCCTCATCTCATTGGTTACAAAAGTGAGGACGTTTAAAATCCACTTAAGTGGTTATAACTAAAACCATAATTTATAAATCAGGCAATTAAAGAAGTTACATTAAATCTCACCTACGTATTATTCGCATAATTGCCTAACAGCCCATATTAAAGGTAGTAGATAAAAGAAAAATCATTTGAGTGGATATTAATTTTAATTTCACCATTCCTCCAAATATTAACATTTCTATTAATGTGGCGTGATGGGATGGACGGGTTTAAGCTACCGAAACTTGTAAGGTTACTTAAAGTGGATAATTGAAGCCCAAAGCCCACTTTTTAAAGCGCATAGCAACCAAAATTCTTTACTACGATCTACTGGGGACAATTCTTAACATGCATTATAAGAAAAGAAGAATCTATTATTGGATAAACTCAAACTAACTAAAACATTGTATTATTTACACACTTTATTCCCCCCCCCCAAACTACTCACATCACTGTTGGAAAGTTCAAAACCTCCATCATTCATTTTCAAAGATGTTCATGCGGAAAAACGAAAAAGAAAAAAAGATAATCATGCAGTATGCATGCATGGCTCTAAAGGGGCTTCTCTAATCAGGATTAGGGTCCTCTCGGAAATGCCCATGGCTAACCAGAATGCCAGAAAACACTGCAGGCATGTAATATTTAAATATCAAGTCGGATGAATGTATTCTTGCGATAAATTAAAAAAAAATCGAATGAATGTATTGTGAGATAAATCTGAACAACCCATTTTTATTAACAACATAAATATAGGAAGTTTTCAAGTGTTAGCACTTTATATTGTCTATATATTCAAGAAAACCTAAGTTAGTATAAAGTTAGATTAAGAGTCAGTATTAGTAATGGCTTATATAACAAAATCAGTACTTATCCTCGTCATCCACAACCCTTTTAATCCAACAAGAATGTGAGCCAACACAAGGAGTATCAATAAAAAATACGAGATGATGTACAATTAAAAAATCAGCTTCTTAAACCGAACATCTCAAAATAAACTACTTAAAAGAGGCAGATTGGATGGTTACATGTTGTGACGCTTGTTTAATAGGCACCGGTTACTATAATCCACTTCAAAAACTCAGTTTTACTTAATCCCAGTTTTGAAGCACGGGCTCTTCCTATCAAATCCTTTAAGAAGTTGCAAGACATTCAATTGTTGAATCGGTGGTCTGTGATTAGTTAACTGCTCGGGTGGTGTACACACACGTAGTGTAAAACGTCCTATTCATATAGAGGCAAATATAAGTATAGAGTTATTATATATCATATAATAACACCTCACAAATCACAAAAAACTAGCAAGAATAGGCAATTTTCATGTGCTAACATATCAGTCTTCTCCCTTTGACTTGTGATGAATTTTCTCAACGAACTTGTATGTATACATTTTGCAAATGGAATGATCATGTAACAGCCTGCCCAAAATATTCTCGTCCAACTAGCCGGGACTCCATTAAAACATTTGCTCATTGCCTTGTTATATACGAGGCAACTATAATCGGCTTCTATTTCACTCTGGTTCACATCAACGGTTTTTGTTCCTGATACAGAGCTTGGTAATATTTATATCTTTATGCTTTTGTTTATTATTTTGGTTTTGATCTTTTGTTCTTTCTCGTCTACGGTTGTGGTAGTTATTTATTCATATATATAAATATATATATATGCATATGAAATGTCATTATGCCCCCCTTTGGCGAATTTAAGCTATTGAAAATGTTGTTATAGAACTCCTTTTTTTGTTAGAGTAACAGTAAAGGGTGCATGCAGCTTCCTTTTTTGAATCGGTCATCTGTGATTAGTTAACTTCTCGGATGGTGTACGCATGTATAGTGTAAAACGTCCTATTAATATGGAGTGAATATGAGGCGAATATAAGTATAGAGTTATTATATATCATGCAATAACACCTCATAAATCACAAAAAACTAGTGACAATAGGTAATTTGTGTAACACGCTAAATCCGGTTTACGTTTGAGAACCGAACCAGAATATCACTGGCTCTGGTTAGGTTGGCTAACATGAACCTAACGCTGTGGATCTACTCTTGGTGTCTGAAGATGGAAGATGTTAATTGCTATGAAAGAAAATAATTTTGAATTCTATTACATCCTAAGTCTTTTCCTTACCTCCATATCCACTCACGTAGCACGGTTGTAGGTATTTCTGACTTCAACTAGCACATGCCACTCAGATAAGATAATTGTCACTATTTTTGGCTTCGACTGGCATATGCTGCTCACATAACATGGTTGTTAGTATCCCCGGCTTCAACTAACACTTGCCCACTCGCATAGTGCGATTGTTGAATTTCCCTCATTAAAATCACAAAAATAACATATACATAGGTCTGGGTATGAATTTATAAAATAGGCTCAAAAACAACTTGAGGTAGATCTTGTTTTCGAAAATATATTCCATGAATTACATCCTTGACGTGGGTTATTAATTCAGAAAAACTATTCGACACCAAGCTAAGTGGAATTCAATAAAACACCATTTAATTCGTCTTACAAATATTAAAGCAATACACAATAGAATAGATCGTAAAATAGGAAACGAGTCCTAACCGGACTTGATAGAAGCTCTGAGCGTGTCTTCGAGCCTAAGCGGTGAGTTCATACTTTGTACTTAATCGTCAGTCATGCAGCGATGGCAACAAGGCTAACTGGACCTGATAGAAGCTCTAAACGTGTCTTTGAGCCTAGGCGGTGAGTTCATACTCCGTACCTAATTGTCAGAAGTGAGGATTTTGGGGGAAAAAAGAAGGAAGAAAAAGAAAAAGAGAATTAGATGAGAAAGATAGTGGTGGCTGGATGGTGATAGTGTCAGAAGTGTGGAATAAATAGATGTTAGGGGGAAATGAGTGGTTGGTGAGAAAAATGAATAATTAATAAAAAAAATGAATGGTTAGTTGAGAAAAATGAATGTTCAATGAGAAAATAAATGGTCTATGAGAAAAATAAATGGTCATCTTGTAATTAAAATTTGACTCAACTGAAAATAACGGTCAAACCGACCAATTCATACAATAAAATCCTGAATCGAATCACGGGTTTTACCATTTTTGTATGCTAACGCATGAGTCTTCTTCATGTGGCTTGTGAGGAATCTTCTCAACGAACTTTTACGTACCCGTCTTGTAAATGAAACTATGATGTAGCAGCCTGCCCATGATATAGTCGTCCGACTAGCAGGGACTCCATTAAAACATTTGCTCATTGCCTTATTATATACGAGACAACTATCATCGGCTTCTATTTCACTCTGCTTCGCATCAACGGTTTTTGTTCCTGATTCAGAGCTTGGTAATATTTATATCTTTATGCTTTTGTTTATTATTTTGGTTTTGATCTTTTCTTCTTTCTCGTCGACGGTCTACTCAAAATGTTGATGTAGAACTCTTTTTCTTGTTAGAGCCAAAGTAAAGGGTGCATGCAGCTTCCTTCTCCGACCCCTTCCCCCTCACCCCCACTCTGTGCGTATCTTTAATGTTTGTATTATTATTTGTTTTGTATTTGTAACTTTTTCCGAAAACAGTTTTATAATGTCAGGATTGGAAGGATTTCACCTTGATGATAAATATAAAATTGACTTGTCCAAGCTTGAATGGGGTACAGAGATTAGTATTGGAGGCAGTGCCCTTATTCACTGTGGATGGTAAACACACAATATATATTAAGATTAACGTTTGTGCTTCATTAAACAAAAAAATTGAAAAAACCGACTTATGTTTGATTAATGTCAGGCATAACGGTAAAAAAGTTGCTATAAAGTGCATTGATGATACTGATGAAGAACTGGAAAAGAAGAGGGCTGAGGAATCCTTCCGAAGAGAGGTCCTTATTTTATCCCAAGTGAATCAAGAGAACATTGTAAATGTAACCAAGTCTTGACCTTTTTAAAATCTAATTCTAATTTTTTTATGACTAAATTTCAGCTCACACAAATTCACGGCACTTGTTAATTATGCAGTTTATTGGGGCAAAAATGGATGAGAAGCTAACAATGCAAGAGAGGACGGGGGCGGGGGCTGTTCTATAACGTTGTGCGTGCGACAACTTTGCTGTGAAACACGAAACCTGCGAACACACGCAGGTAGGTAAAGAAAGAAGATACAATATCCTTCTTCAACGCCCCCAACTCATCTGGCCCGCCCAACTCATCTGCCGGATTCACCGACGTACATGTCATTGGCCCCAAAAACATTGTTCGGCCCCCAAGCCCATCAGCCATCTCCCATCTCCCATCTCCGAATTTCAAAGTTGGCCTTATAAATAGCAGTCGGCACAGGAACCGGAGAATCCGGCACAGGGTCACAGCACATTAGCAGTAGGTCGCTCCCGGATACCATGTCGAGTAAGTGGCGTCGCCAACGATAGCGCCACCGAACAAGACGATCAAGCTGAGGAGGGGTACCACTTGTGGGCGGAGCCGGGTGTAGGCGAGTGATTTCGGAAGAAGAGGTATCGGTCACGCTAAGCTCACCGCCACCATCTCTGGTGGTAACGTAGATGGAACCATTGTAGAATGCAATGTCTTCGTAGTACGTCCCGTTGCACGGAATCATGTCCCACCGGAATTCTGATTTGGCGGCGGCGGTTACACTGCAAAAGCGAATGTCTTCACTGGGATGGCGATACTAGGCTGCCACGCATGCCAGGTCCTGAGGCGAGCAAGAAAGCACAATCTTGCTACGCCCGTGCGAGGCGTACTCGTAGACAAGGTGAGGAGCATAGTTGGGGATCGGGGGGAGTTGGATTTGCCGGCCGGAGAATGGGTGGTAGAGGAAGATGAGGTAGAAATCTTCGCCGTCCACATGAGCCAAAGGGGAAGGCATAACCGCAAGCCAGTCCTCGTGAATCCCAAAGACGTCTACTTTCCACTCCCGCCCTGACGGCATTCCTTCGGGGAGATCGAAAGAGAATAGACGGGCTTCGGAAAGACTGAACAACTCCCGGGTACCCATAAACAACAACCAAGGGAGTTGGGTT
The DNA here is from genome assembly GCA_033002965.1 of Piper betle. Taxonomy (NCBI): domain Eukaryota; kingdom Viridiplantae; phylum Streptophyta; class Magnoliopsida; order Piperales; family Piperaceae; genus Piper; species Piper betle. Next base: position 340,980 of record JAURVB010003998.1, read on the forward strand.
TGACGCCCTTTATCGCCGATCAAAGCGGCAGCTGACCGGCGCCAACTTTTGCAGACAGCGGCGGAGCGGACCAGGTCTGATAGGAGAAGGCGGGAGAGAACGAGAGACAACACGTCTTCGGGAAGCCGATCCCACGGCCCGACGCGCCCTTCATCAATTCCCGCCACCGTCGCCGTCGCCATGGCCATCGCTAGATACCCTTTGGCCTTTGGCTTCGGTTCAACAACCCTCGACCAATTTCCTGACTCTCGTAGACTTTTATTTTTATTTTTATTATTTATTTTATAACGTATATATAATGGGAGTCCACGTGGGGTTTGTGAATTAAATGTAATTTGGATAGAATTAGACATCTGATTTAATTACGTAAGATTTTTATTAATTTTAATGATTATTTATAAATACATTTTAAATTAATTATATATTTTAATTATTTTTTATGTACTTATGATGAAATTCAAAACTTTCCAAACCTAGATAAATCATATACACTAGAGTACTTGAACATGCACTACAATTAATAATAACTACTAAAAATTTACTAATAATAACTACTAAAAATTTACGTGATGGAAGGTATATTTAAAATTTAGTAATAATATATAAAATTATTTTCGAAATTATTATTATGTTATTTTAAATTAAAATAATGAATATTTATTTAATTTTAACACAAAATATTGTTGTATACAATTATTAAAAATAATTCTAATTTACGTACGTTAAAATTTTAATAGCTACATTGAATTTATTTTTAAAAGATTTATAATTCAAATAAAATTACACCTCAAGTTTTTTTAATAACAAATGTACATATAATCTGAAAAAAATCTAAATTAAGTATATATTATTAAGTATATTTTTAGAATTCCTAAATTAGGTAGAATAGTAGTCTAATATTTTTTTATTAAATTATTATTATTATTATTATATTCATAATCATAATCAAATTAATTCAAAATTAAGGAAGTATTAAAGGGTCAATAAAATTATTAGAAAGTTAAAATTAATCACAACACAAAAAAATTGAAATATGATGAGAGCAAAAAAATCTCAGCCTTTAATGTAAGAGAGAGGGTTGATTATACAAAATAATATTAATATTTTTATAATAATTGATTTAGAATTAATAATATACACATGGCTTAATATTTTCATTTCATTTAATTTTTTCAGAATAAATTAAGATAATTAATACATTCCTAATAAGAATGAATGAAAATTGTATAATATTTAATAATATATTTTAGTTTTAGCCATAGTATTTTAACTTTAGTTATAACTTTTGCATTTTTGTAGTTATTTGACGGAGGACTAAATGTAATTTGACACGAATTAGATCCTTAATTATTTTTATCAATTATTTACAGATATATAAACTAATTACAATTATTATTATTTATGTGCTTATGATAACAATAAACTTTACTAAATCTAGTTTTCTTTGAATTAGATTTTTCTATATTCATTACAATTAATTAATGTATTCCTAATAAGAATAAAATTATATAATACTTAATTAATATTTTTAGGAAATATTTATTTTGTTTACAAAAGTGTAATATTTAAAATAAATATTTAATTAGGACTTTCTTAATGAAAGTATAACGACTCAGCCCAAAATGTAAACTAATGGGCTAATTAATTTTTAAAAAAATGGTTAACTAAATTAAAGATGTATAGTTTATTCTCACTTATACCTAGTAGGTATCAGAACTGTGACTAAGTTGGGGAATTTAACTATCCACTCACCTTAAAAAATTTCGTCTTCGAAATTCCTATACTTTGCCTGTTGCTAGCCCCAGCCAAATTTTATCACAGTATATATTAAATGTAAGACTAAATTGACGGATTCATAGTTGCAAAAACCGGAATCGGGCGTTAAATCGAATTGAAGGGAGTCATTGAATCAGAGCGATTCATCAAAAATCTGACAATAATCGGTTTACTAAAATCAGTCAAAATTGATGTGTTATTACTTATAGAATATATTATTTTGATGTTATAGTGCGTATTGTATTTTATAGCATTTTTTCATATTTTCCTTGATTTGTTTTTAAATTATTTGAAATTAGTTGATATTTTTTACTCGAATCGGAGTTGAATCAACTTTTAATTATAAAAATGTCACCAACCATTTTTTTTCCTGATTCTCTCCCCGCCCTCCTTCACACTCACCACCCAGTCCTCGCCCTCCCTAATCGGTCGTTTCACTAATTAGCTCAAATCGGGTAGAATCAGCTGATTAACGAACCAATTTTTACTATGGTTGATTTGCATATTTTTTTGAAACAGAATCCTTTCGATCTGATTTAAATCAAATTGGCCAATTTTTACAACCATGGAAGGATCTCATAGTTTACCCATCTTAGGAAATTCTCTCGTTCATCCCCCGCCCTCCTTCACCCTCGCCGCCCTGGTCCCCCGCCCTCCCTAATCAATCGATTCACTGATCGACTCAAATCTGGTAGAATTGACTCAAATTGGCCAATTCACAAACTGATTTTTACCATAATTGATTTGCATACTTTTTTGAAGTGAAATCCTTTCGACCCGATTTAAATTGGATTTGCCAATTTTTACAACCATGGAAGGATCTCATAGTCTACCCATCTTAGGAAATTTTATCCCCAAAATTCATACTCTCTTGCCTATTGTTAGCCCGAACCCACGATCTTCTTTGGCCTAAAACCAGCAAGATGGGTTAAGCCCAGTCCAACATCTAATACGGAACTAAAAAACTCTGATACTACCTAAAATACAAACTAATGGGTTAATTCATTTCTTCGAAAGTGGTTAATAAAGTTAATATATATAATTCATTTCCACTTATAAACATGATCTTATCTTATTAGATATTAGATGCAGGTTTAAGTTAAGAGATTTTACAATCCACCCACCTTAATAAATTCTATCCCCGAAATTCCTAAACTTTGTCGTTATTAACCCTAGCTCATGACCATCTTTGGCTCATAACCGACAAATTAGCTAACGTCCCTAATTTATCCCACCATTTAACATAGAACTTAGCGCTAATACCACGACCTGCTTTAGCCGGCCGGGGGTTACCAAAAATACAGAGGATATTAAAAAATGCAAGCATATGCATCATAACTATTTATACTTAAAGGTATATTATAACGAAAATGATTAAATATAAAATTCAAATATTTCCAAGAATTTATTAACTATAAAATAAATTATGTTATATTAAATATAACATGCAACAATAACATCAAATAATTTAACTACGCAAGAGCAAGTTCCCGAGCCTCCAAATTCAATTGGCTTATTTAATTGTCTCTATATAAAATTTTTATTAGTCCATATACTATGATATAATTTCATAATGTACAACTACTCATCTCTTTTAGTATGTACAAGTTGATAAAAAGTTTGTTTTATGTAAGTTACGGTATTTTTTAATAGATAAATCATTATAATTTAGCTATATGTACATCGTGTCCGTTACATTACAGCCCAAGCAATCTTTTTGTCACGGGAGAAAAGGGTCCATCAACTCTGATATTGATTTCTTTATTTCGCCTTATTGAGAAATTAAGTCTTTTCAAAGACGAAGACAACCCAAATTGAATTTTCATGAGATGATCGATTTTATCGTTGACTTGCAATGGTATCATTAATTCTAGTATTTGCGATCTCAAATAATTATCGAAGTGTTAACAATTTGTTACCCTTAAACACAAAAATAACATGTAATAGATATTACGAGTCTAGGTTCATTCAAAAGTTAGATAAAAGAATAAAGGAATAAGACTTTCCTAACAAGTCACTAATTTCATCCATAATCAATCAATTTAGAAATAACCCAACATAATCTAAGACATGAACTAAGTGATTTTTTCTTTTTTTTCAAATGAGTTCAGTCACCAGAAGCCAGTCCAGAACAAATTTCTGAGTTTCATGGTTTTCTCGTTTATATCTATCTACGAATTTCTACTAGCCCATAGACAATGATATTGAGATTCTTTCAGATCGGATACAAAGTGGCGACCGCCAAAAGGATCATCATCATGTAATTATTTCTTCGTCCTCATCTTCAATCTGATAGTAAGGACATGTGGCATCAGTGATGATTTTTTTTAAAAATAATTCTTATGGCAAATGAATTTTGAAAAAAATTTTCAGCCAATCACGCGTGGAGCAATACTCAGTTTCCACCATTTTCTTCCATAAAATTTTGATGCTCAAATCAATAGAGTAGTGAGTACTCTGATCTATACTTCTCTAGCTGTTTGTTTATTAGGTCTGAAATCCAAACCGAGGTATAAGACCATCCAGTAAATTATTTTCTTTTCATTCGTAATGAAGCTTGGTAATATAAATAGATGAAATAAGTTAAACGTTGAAGTCAGATTGCCACAGCTTATTGGCTAAGCTGCATCATTCATGGTAAATAATAGGTTTCTTTCATGTTTTAAGCTTTCACTTGTATAAATAAATAATCCTTAACTAAAACCCAATTATATTCATCTGTCCAACGGTTACCTAATTATATTCATAAATGGATAATAACTTTTTATCAGTAAAATTAGGAATTCTATCAGTCAAAATGCAGCAGAAAAAATTAAGTTATTTATAGTCTATATTTAAAATTAGAGTTTATTTCTAATCAAATTATTATAGTATGTGTTATTATTCAATAACGATTATTTATAAATTAAAGTTAATATATCGGCCATCTTGCTATATTTATAATATAAAGTACAAGACTACAAGTAATTCATTGCATTGTGCGATATATAAATTAGTAAGACGTCAAACTACACAAAATTAAAAACAGGTAGCAGCCTAGCACAGGTGACAATCCATTAACATGGAGTAGTGAAATTGGGTTTTGGAGTCAGGAAATAGAACTCTTGACGCTCCTTCCACAAAAGCCGAAAACAGCAGAGGTAGACGGATATATATCGTAGCATTCATACATGCATTCTTCGTAAGCCGGAACAACATATGAATACCACCTCCGTGATATCCGGTAGCATAGATACAATCCCCCTCAATGCCCAAGGATTTAGCCGACCTCATCGATGCAAACCCTCCACAACTGCCAGAGCTGAATAATGCTTGGCTGCCCAGGCTATCCACCGACTCCCATTTTCGAAGTTGAAAGTCGCCTTGAACGCAGCGAAGGGTACGAGCACCGACTTGGGACGGAGCACACCATCATATGCTGACCCCCCAAAACGAGCAGTCTGAAATAGAACCATATTTTTCTACGTCGATTTATTCGTTCCTTGAGCCATAAGGGGAGGGATGTCTTGGTTGGATCTGGTAGCACGCTTCTGATTTGGAAAGAGCTGGTGTTCACCTGCTTGAGAGCGCTGCTAACTGTAATAAAAATGCGGGACTTGTTGTAGAAGACGATGCCGGCATAAACCCGCCCATAACTGGTCAGTTTCCAATCATTTTTTTTGCAGCACCCACGCGACAAAACCCGATGTGTCTTTTGAAGTGGCCGCAGGCCTATGGTTTGGTGTAAGCGGCAAATAAGAATTAAGTTAGCTTAAATTCGAATCAACTTGAGAATTTATTGGGTTAATTCAAACTTAAAATCAAACAAGCAGAACTTAAGTTAACTAAACTCGTCTCAACTTGCCTTGCCAAATCAGCATCCATATACTTGCGATTGATGATGAATGATTAAGACATTACATGTCCCCGAACGCGTAATAACTAGTCTCAAAATACCAAAAATTGTTCTAATGCTTTCTTTGTTTCTCCTTTCGCCTAGGTGTTTTATTTAATGGTTGCCTAAACTCCATTTATCACTTATTTATTTATTTTCTTTGTAAAAAAATTTATATAAAAATCAGTCAAAAACCTGCTCACAATCAAACTAAATCTGTGTATACGAACCTTTGGATATAATTATTAAATATATATTTAATATTGAGTAGTAGGGTTGCTAATTGAGTGAGCCAGCTCGTGAGCATTTAGCGTTCGGCTCGGCTTAACTCGACTCGAAACTCGACATTTAAATGCTCGACTCGAACTCGACTCGAACTCGAATCTTACGAGCCGAGCTTGAGCAAGGTCGTGTTCGACTCGACTCGACTCGGTTATAACTCGAAATCGACTCGAACTCGACTCGTAGCTCGATTCGAACTCGACTCAATAAAATAATATAATAATATAGTCTTTATATTATATTATATTATATTATATTATATTATATTATATTATATTATATTATATTATATTATATTATATTATATTATATTATATTATATTATATTATATTATATATATTATATATATCTATTATATATATATATATACAATATAAAAAGAAGTAAAATAGTTGAGATGGTAAGTATTCACCTTGATGACTTCAAGGTTATGGGTTCAAACCACATTGGCCTCATATTTTTTAAGTGAAGTACTTTTGACTTTTAATCGAGTTGGTTTCGAGCTAATGAACGAGCTGGCGAACGAGCTCATAAAAATTAAGCAGTTTAAGTATATTCGAGCTCGAGTCGAGCTCGAACACATAAAAGATATTCGAGTCGAACTCGAGCATGTATGTCCAAAACTCGTTCGATTCGAGTCGAGTTCGAACGAGTTTCGAACTATTCGAGCCGAGCTCGAACACATGTCGAGCTCGGCGAGCTCGAACACATGTCGAGCTCGGCGAGCTCGCTCAATTAGCACCCCTATTGAGTAGTGAACCGAATTCATGACCTTTATAAACACTGACCATTTTTAGTACAAGATTTGAGGAAGAAGTTTCATCGGACTTGGGGGAAGTCTTTTATCTTTTAATTAAAAAACAAAACATCCTACATATAAAACTGAAGTATGAAAAAAATTAGAATTTTTTCTTATAATGCTTTAAAGTTTCTTATTTATTTATGAAAAGAATTAGATCTAATTTGGGTAGTACATTATAAATATATTCTAATTTGTCAATATTTATAAAATTTTGAATTTATTTAAAATTATATTCCTATATTTTCTTAACAATAAATATAATAATCATAATTTTGAATTAAGTAATAATAAGGCCCATAAAATTATGAGGTCAAAATCAACCACAAAAACTAAAAGATTAAAAAGTGATAAAAACAAAAAATAATTCTAGTACTTCAATGTGAAGGGAACTATTAATAATAATAATAATAATAATAATAATAATAATAATTTAAAATTAAGTGCATACATATACTAATTATCCGATAAAATTATTGTGGGACAAAATTAACCAAAATACAAGGGAAAATGAGACAAATAAAAATAAGCTCACACGCTTTGTGTGAGTATTGACAGCCAAAACTAAAAGGGTAGCAGTTGAAATCTACTCTCGTTGATAAAAAGAGAACTAAATACTTGCGTGAGATTAAAAACAAGAGAAACGATTAATCAAAATTAAACAAAAATAAAAAATAAAAAAATTATAATTAGAATATACATATAATAATATATGAATATCATCATAAAAATAAAATAACTCATTATTTTAAGAGATAAAAATGAGAATTTATCTATTAAATTAGAATTTATCTCTAAGACAGAGTAAAGATGCTAAACGAACAAGCGAGTCGAGCTCAACTTGTGTTTGAACTCGGCTCGAATAGTTCGAAGTTCGCTTGAACTCTCTTCGAGATCAAACGAATTTTGAATATGTATGCTCGAGCTCAACTCATATTTTTTATGTGTTCGAATTCGATTCGAACTCAAATATATTTAAATTGTTTAATTTTGATGAGTTAAAACTTAACTCATTTGTGAACTCGAAACTGACTCGATTATAAAGTGGAAAGTAACTCAATAATAATTCAGGTAGCTTAGATTGAACCAACGACGACAACGAACCCACAACTTCCAGGTCTTCAACTTGAATACTTCTCATTTAAGTTCTCTCTACTTTATTATTATATTGTATACAAATAACTATAAATAGTTACAATTAAACTTATTTGTATATATATATATATAATAACTATATTATTATATTAAATTATCGAGTCTATTTTGAGTCGAGTTCGAATTATAACCGAATTAAGTTGAGTCGGGTCGTACACTGCCTTACTCAAACTCGGCTCAAAAGATTCGAATCCGAGTCAATTTGAGTTCAAATATTTAAATGTCGAATTCCAAGTCGAGTTAAACTGAGCCGAACACCAAATGCTCACTCGCTCAACTAAGAGCCCAAAGAAATATATTTGTAAATATCAAATATCTTATTATTTAATAAGATAAAAGGTAACAGTTTATTTTTTGCATTAGAATCTACCTCCCATACACCTCTCGGCCCCCGCCATCATACAATATATAAAAGAAAATAGCAAGAAATAACAATTTATTTTTTAAAATTAGAATCTACCTCCCATTCGCCCCTCGCCATCCTATAATATATAAAAGAAGATGACAAGTAATTCATTGCATAGTGCCAGATATAAATAATAGAGACGTCAAAATTGAAAGCATCACAAGTGACGAACAATTAACATGAAGTGAAATTGGGTTTTGGCGTAAGGAAATAGAAATTGTGACGCTCCTTCCACGAAAGGCCGAAAAGAGCAGAGGTAGGCGGATACTCTTCGTAGCATTCATACATGCATTTGTCGGAAAGCCGGAACAATATATGAATACCACCCTCATATCCAGTTACATAGATGCAATCGCCTTCAATGCCCAGGGATTCAACCGGCTTCATCGATGTAAGCCCACAATCACTATCGCTGAATAATGCCTGGCCGCCCAGGCTATCTACCGACAGCCATCTTTGAAGCTCAAAGTCGGCCTTAAACACAGCAAAGGGCACGAGCACAGATTTGGGGACAGAGCACACCATCATAAGTTGCCCTTGGAAGACGAACAGACTGTAATGGAACCATATTTTTCTATTTCGATGAATTCTTTCCTTGAGCCAGAGGGGCAAGGGCGGTTTGGTTGGAGCTGGTAGCACGCTTCTGATCTGGAAAGAGCTGGTGTTCACCTGCTTGAGAGCGCCTCCAGCCGTGACAACATAGAGGGACTTGTTGTAGAAGACGATGTCAGCGTAAATCTTCCGACAACGGGTCACTTTCCAGTCACCTTCTTCAGCAGCACCCACGCGACAAAGCCCGATATTTCTTTTGTGATGGCCACAGGGTTTGTGATCAAAAAGAAGAGCGGCCATGCAATCGGGATCCAGAGGGGAAGACGAGAGGACCAAGTCGGATTCCCCGCGGTCAGCCGGCACGGCGGGGAGTACAATTCTGGTAGCGGAGAACGGATTGTACAAGGAGTAGGAGTACTCATAGTATCGAGTACTCTCATCCTCTCCACGAAAACAACTGGGGGCGAAAATCAGCCAATCAAAGTGCACCCCAATTACACAGCCGTGGGCAGAGAGGAGATCGTGGGGGAAGGGGGATAGGGTGTAGAAGCGGTCGTCGGAGATGCTGTAGAATTGGTGGGTGTCTCTCAGCCACAGCCACGGGAGTTGGGGTTGATCATGGACCTCGCCTGCCGCCAGACGCCAATACTTGCAGACGTTGGCGGAGCGGATGAGGTCCACGAGGGGAAGACGTGAGAGGACGAGGCACAAGAGGTCCCAGGGCAGCGACTCCCAGTCCCTCAATGAATTCACGTCTTCTTCCACAAAAGTCGGCTGATCCATAGATAAAAGCTTTGGGGACGATATAGGGTTGTATCGTTATCACTAAGGGAGGCCGGGTAGGGTAGAAAGACGGAGACGAGGTCCATGGGAGAACGATATATAGGAAAGGCGGATCGCCGGCGGAGGCGGTGCATGCGCTCCATCTGCTAGTCATAAGCCCCCTTTACTAGTCTGGGGAAATCCATAAAATTGTTTTAATGCTCTCCTTTTATTTTACCGAGGTATTCTTTTTGTATTTCCTGGATGGTTGAGTATCCCATAAATAAGTCAGAATTAATTAAGGTGCTTGCACATTCTCAATGACGGACGATGAGCCTTTGAATGTGTTTTTTTTGGCCCGTTATAATGTCAAATCTCAAAGCATAATTCAGGCCAAACTAGTTCGAGTTATATGTTAGCTGTGGTTGTTGGGAATGTATTAAATCGGGTTGGATATACAAGTAATTATATCCCGTCTAATCTCAATTTGAAAATCTAATTTGAATTGGAGATTATATGGATTTCATTTATAATATTGGTATCCCATTTGAATCTACAAAACCCGAATGCAACCCAATTGAACTAAATCTCCGCATATTTACTATTTAAAAATACAGAACTAAATCTCTATACATGAATGTTGGTGTGTAGTTATTATATAAGTCCAATGTTATTATAGAACTAAATCTCTATACATGAACCAAATTTGTGACACGCAATTTATAATTGGTCTAAGAAAGTTGGGATTAAGAGCATACATTACAACATGTGAGTCTCAAACTTACGAGGTAACTTCCTTACAGCGTGATATATCTATACACGAAAAAGGATCAGCTTAGGTTTCGCGATTTTGAACCTCTACTTATGAGTCGCATGGCTGTGATCATTGAAGAGAGATTTATCCACGTGTTATCACCGGAAATTCAAATGATAGTTAGAAGTTACACTCAAGCACACGTGCAGTGAGGCCTAAAATTTTCTTGTATTTTGAATTTTCAAGGAGTAAAATTTTCAAGTTGTGAAGATAGTAAAATCTAAGAAATTTAATTATTTTTATTTTTTATTTTATAGGTTTGATTTTTAGGTAGAACCGGTAGGTATAGGTGGTTAAGGTCAAACATTAGTGGTTAACCTTTAAAATAACAGTGGGCTTCCTGGTAGATAATACTATATTTTTTTATTTATTCACCATGAGAAAGCAAAGAGTTTTTTAGGGGGAAGTTCAATGTTCAGCTCTCTATATCTCCCACTCCTCCCTCTTTATAACAATACTGTATTTTTTTATTCCTTATTCACAATGGGAAAGCGAAGAGTTTTTAGGGAGAAGTTCAATGTTCAGCTCTCTATATCTCCCACTCCTCCCTCTTTATAACCCATCAAACTTTCCTTTTCTCTTTACTATTTTAACATTTTCTTGTATAAAACATCTTGGGTATACTATTTTAACATTTTTTTTTGCGTTTTGGGTACTCTTCTAGCTAGTTTGAGCATGCTATTGTCATCGTTTTGCTGCATGCATCTCTTCAACGATGTTTTGTCTTAATTATTTTTATTTGTTATTCATAGTGAAAATTAATTGAAGTGACAACCTTTGCTACTATTTGGTTAATTAATGATAATAATAATCTTTCATTTAGATATGTTAGCAGAATTACCATTGGTGGGATATGAAGTGTAGAAGTGAATGTTAATTAATAGATTAATAAATTAGATGAGTTATTAAAATATAATGATGAGATAATCACATTCATTGAATCTTAAACATGTTTGGAAATCAGATTTATTATGTGGAGCTCAGACGAAGAATCATTCCACCTGGACCATCAATTCATAATTGATTGGTCCCAATTGCATGTCGGTAAAAAGAAACACGGCTCCGGGACCACTGCAAGAGTGTATTTGGGAAGGTAGATAGTGAATTTGATTTTTCTTTTAATTATTTACTTCCAGTGGTAGATTTGTATCCACTTCAAATAAAACGATTTTTTACATTTTTTTTTCAGTTACAAAAATCATAAAGTGGCGGTCAAAGTTTATAAGATGCCTGATGAGGATACTGATGATGAAGTTAGCAATGAGGATGGTGAATGTTATAGGCATGATAGGGATATGAAAGATAATAATCAGAGGGGCAAGGACGAGGATGATGAAGGTTTTTATGAGGAAATGCTGGAGTTGATCCGTAAAGATTTCAAGAGGGAGGTGCTTATATTGTCAAAATTAAATCATACAAACATAGTGAAGGTATATTTCTTTATTCATTTTGCTATTATTTTCCTTTAGAACGTTCACTTCAATTTGTGATAATTAATGCCTAATGGATGATGATTATAGAGCAGTAATTGCTTTGAGCCACTAGTATTACGGGCAACAAGATTTAATCAAGTGTTAGCAAGCCTTTAACTATCATCAATGGCGACTATAAAGTTCAAGTACTAATAAATAAGTGCTATTAATCATATGTATCTAGTTTCTCATTGGATCTTATAGCCAATATAGATTAGTAGACCTTACTATTGATTATTTTTTTTGACGTTGAACTTTTGTGATGATTGATTGCAGTTGATTGGTGCTAATTTCGATGAATTGAAGATAGTGGAAGAGTTCATCAATGGTTCTAAATTATTCGATGCTATTCGGCCAAGATTAAGTTTGGCAGAAGCTTTGAAATTGGGGTTACAGATATCGGAAGCGATGGAATACATGCATGAACAAAATATTATCCATCGTGATTTGAATCCATGTAAATTTCCATGGCTTATGGTACCTTTATTATAAGTTATTTTAATATTATAAAAATAAAATGAAAGGAGGTAATGTTGTATAATTTCTGTGTGTTTTGAATACTAGAGACGAAAATGCGTTAACATGTTAATTAATTGCACTTAATTAGATTATCATTATTTACGCTTGTACATGTAGTTCCTTAGAAATGTTAAATAATTACATGTAATTTTTTTTATTTATTCAGCACGATTTTGTTATTGTCTTATTTATTAAAATAAACAATGTGCAAATCTCAATCTAACAATGTTATTTGATATTCAGTTAACATTATGTTAACGGAGGACAGAAATATAAAAATCATAGACTTCGGCTATGCACGAGAAGAAGATAAAATGATGTCACCAAACGTGGGGACAGAGATTTATAATCCCCCAGAAGTGAGTAGAATATGATTAGAGCTTTTATCTATGTTTCTTACGCTAAGATATAATGTTCACATTTTCTATGGTTTTGTTAATTTTAGGCCATCACAAGCAGCGAAGCAAACATCCCCTATGATAGGAAAACTGATGTCTACAGCTTTTCCCTTGTGTTATGGGAGCTTATCACCGGCACAAATTCAAAACGTTACGATGTACGTTAAATTCAAGTATGTACATAGGTTTTACTTAATATAAATGATTTTCATAACAAAAATTGTGTCTTTATTAGGGTAAAACACTGGATGAACTGTATGGGTGGCTTAATGTCCCGGAGTATGCACAGGAGTTACTAAGTAATTGTTGGAGCGACGATCCGGATGCTAGACCTCATTTTAAAGAAATTAGCGAAGCACTTCGGAGCTTTTTGGTATGACATTTTCTAATTTACTTGTTCGCAGTGTATCAAAATTTATGATTCCATTTTTTACTTCTTTATATCTCTTCATAAAATTTTTATATTAGATTATTTTATTTTATTTCATATACGACTAAAGAACATTTAAATTATTCCATCATAGATTGCACGAAAGAGAAAATTATACCATCATCATCATCATATTTCTCATATAACACGAACATCAATTACAAGCTAACTTCTATTTTCTTGTTACAGGTGATGAAGCTAGACAAGTAGGGTAATGGCAGATTACAAGAACCAAGGGATAGCAGCTGCTTGATGTGGAAGAAAGCAATTTAAGTTTCAATGAAATTTCCAAAAGAAATAAATTTATAAATTACCTTTGGTTGTTTGAAAATTTTATTCTCTTTTGGTGTAGAAAAAAGCAAGTACTTCCACAATAAATACAAATTGAAAGCCAACTCGATACATGAAAATTAGAACTAAAAATATTATTGGAAATTTAAAATTAAAATAAAAACTGAATTAAAACTTATCTTGGTTGGAAATTATTTGGTCTCTTTTGCTTGTCACTACATTAAGATGAACATTTTCACATGTATAATGTAATAAATGAGTAGTTGATATAAAAATAAAAATAGCTATTTTTTTAGTAATTCAAATTAAAATAGAATGACATTAAAATTTCAATTCAATATTTTAAAATATAATTCCAAATTTAAAACTAAAATCCTATTTAAAAATCTGGTCATGTCTTTTTTCAATTATATATTATTAGAAATAGAGATCCAAATATATTAATTTAAAAATTGAAAGCCAATTCAAGGCAAAATTTTGATTGGATAGTTGCATAAAATTTTCAACAATAAACAGTTCAAATAAAAAATTAATTCAAATAAAATATGTAACTATTTACTTTGGTCATGAGAATTTAGTTTGTCTCTTCTACTGTTCAGATATAAATATTTTTATTAAATATTTAAAAATGGTTGGTTTTAAAGGAAATAAAACTATAATTTTAATTAAATTGAGATATAACTAAATGCGAACTTCTCCAAATTTATTGTCATTTTTTTGCCCAGTTGCAATATACACAGTTTACTGTTTGGGAAAGCCAAATACTAGGAGTTAGCAACTTATTGTTCATTTAGGCAAGAGTAAATTAAAATAACAAGAAAAAAAACATTCGTACGCAAAGAACGAAAGCCTCATCCTCTTCAGTGTGCAATATATAATAACATAACCAAGCTAAATGATCATGAGCTAACCCCAAAATCACAACGCCAAACAAAAATAAAACAGCAAAACTAAGCAACCACAAACATCAAATGAAAAATCACTAAACGAAAACAAATCATTCCCTCCACAATCCAGTTGGACCCCGAACCACAAAAAAATTGAACCTTCCTATCAACGTCTCATAAACTATCCATGCAAACACCAATGTTTATCCCAAAATGACCACCAAAAGCCTAACAAATGAAAGAAAGGAGTTCCTAGTTATAACACAATAGCTTGCTCAATAGTGAAACGAAATACCTAAGAAGTCATTCGCCAAGAAATATAGTCAAGCGATCTAAGATGATAAAAATTCGAGAAAATGCCAGCATATGTGGAGGCATATGATACAATTTTCCCCAAAAATATTCGTTTATACGGGAGCAAACTCATCGTCGAAGTCTGCAGCATATACCTCCGCCGCATATACTCATATGCCGGGATCAAAATGCAATCCTCGCAAAAGGGTGTTTTTGGTACAGTCATTATATTTATGCTGCAATGGAGAAGTCCCCGTATATAATCTTCAATCATTTGCAGCTAAATAATGTCCCTGCAAGAAAAATTCAACATAGCTCATGTTAAAGGAAGGGACTTCTTTCGCCTTTCAATTTAGCTGAGATTTATCTCGAACGTTGTTGTCACGATGGCCAGCCTTCTTTAATAGCAATCGAGAGTTTTGATTAAATGCCTGAAAGTTTTTCACTAATCAACATATTAGTTCGCAAGAACAACGTAATGAAAAAAGAGTTTCATCCTTAGAGCTGAAACAACCAGCTAAATCTTCAAACCAACGGTGAAAGAAGAGGTAATACGAGAGAGAGCAAATATCCAGTAATCTAATTTCAATCATGACTTTCTTAAACCAAACAAAGAAACATAACATCCCACACAGTGGTTAATATTTTTTCCCAAACAAAATGTTCATCACCCGCCTCATCTAGCTTGAACCTCTCATTGTATCTCAAGTCAAGTAAGCCAACCTATTCAAAACCAATCCATCATAAGTCGAGGAATTTCAAGAAAACATGTATAAAAGCACGTAATGCATAAAAAACTAATAATTCGATTCAAGATACAGGTCTAAAAAATACATAATAATATGTAGTTCACGAGCAACAACAGACCATGGTTCATAGTTGACCCAAAAGCTACCATTCTCTCAGAATAGCTATAATATGACCCTCAAAAGTATTTCCATTTCAATCAGCTTGACCAGATCATGAACATTGCTCCTCTTGCATCATTTTTTCTATCTATGATGTATATATCAGATAAAGCTGTAAAAAGAAAAGAAAAATGAGAGAGAGATTGCATGTCTTCATCTGAGCTTGAGCAGTTTCAATCATTCTATTAATTTTCTTATAATTTTCATATTTTCTACAATCTGAATAGAAAAATTACAGAGTATGCCAAACACTAAATATTGTGAGTCTTTAGCTACAAAATAAGTAACAGAAACAGCAAATTGATAAGAAATCAAAGTCAGCGCCTACAAATAAATAACAGACGCAAACAATTTGGCCATCGTTGTTACATAATCACTAAGCTGGCAGTATGTACCAATTCAACTAAGACAGAGATTAATGTCACACATCCATCCAATCAAGCTGTCTCAGAGAGTACACTATCCAATCTGGATAGGAAACAATGTCATAAAAAATGTGCTGCCCGATTTCTAGGGGAAACCAAAATGCAAACCAAACTCACGACAAAGAGGTACAAATTATATTTTATTTGTGAGGGAGGGTTTAAATGGTTGGTTTGTCCCACATCGGTCGTAGATGTTATTGGTGATTTATATATAGGCTTATGGGAAAACCTTATTCCTTGAACTACTTTTTAAATTTTAAAATCCCTTTTGGAGGCCGAAAATGCGTAGTTTTGAAGCTTGGGTGGGGGCGAAAAGGCCTAACAAATGGGTTTGTTAACAAGTAGTATCAGAACCAAGTTGAGCGGGTTTGCCTACAACAATCGTGCCGTCTGAGATGATGGTTTCGGTCGGGTTTGTCCCACATCGGTCGTAGTGGTTATTGGTGACTTATATATAGGCTAATGGGATAGCCTAATTCTTTAAGTTGGCTTTTAGATTAAGAGAGGACCTAACACTTATTACAAGTTATTTTTTGGTTGTCCGGTATTCGTATTCGTCGCAAATAAACTCTTTTAGAATGTTTTATATTTTATGCAAGAGCTTTAAAAGCAGACGCATATATTAGTTTTTTTTCAAGATGTTTAGCAAACTAATTGGCCATTGCGGGGACATTTACTTAGTTGCTTATATTTATTTTCCACGTATGATTTTGTACGTTGTTTACAAACAAGGCACATATCTACAATATATATGCGTCCACAAAATATTTCCCGCATGTATTTGCGGCGTAATAATTTTAGTGTATAATTGTATCTATATGCAGCAACCTTGATAATCATCGCAAATAAAATATATTTATGCGGCATTTAAACTAAAGCTCGCAAATGAAATTAGCATATACGGCTATTAATATTTTATCGCAAATAAAGGTTGGCGTATGCAACAACTTAAATAGATGTGCCAAATAAATTTAAGTGTCCGTAGTTGGGGGATGATAACGTATAAATATATGCGGCAACTAAATGAAAATTTTGGCTATTATTTTTAGATATTATTATGATAACATAATGAAAAATGCATCAAATTTTAGATACCCATGGTTTTTTACCTCTTCCTCGTCTTCAACAACCTAATCCTTTTTTTATAAAACAAACCTCCAACCCCTCCATTTCGCCAATTTTCTTTCTAAAGTAGTCCCTTCTTTACTGCCGTGCCAATATTTACCCCCCCCCCTCCAAATCAATCCCACAAAATGCACTTCGTGCTAGGTGCATGCTTAATTTAATGTCCATTCCATATTATATATTATAATTAATCTAGAAAACTTAATTCACGGTGATATGATCAATCCTCAGGCATCCAAATTTGTAGCTAATTCATCCCCGAGAAACATGAGACGTCGCACAATTACAAATTCGTGTTATGAATTATTATTAATTGAGCCACCCGAAGCCATAAGTTACAACCATTCATTGGTTAATGTATTACTCTTCATTTGGTAAGTGCCACATATTCATATTTTATATCAACGGATTAGAAGTAACATAAATTAAGTTTTGTACTCATTTTCAAGATTTGTCGTATCGGAATGTCGGTATCGTATGAGAGATATGAGGTGAAATTAACCGTTGTAAATAAAATATGATTATAATAATATATTGTAAAAGTTAAATAAAAACAAATAAAAATATTTTATTAATTTTATACTAATAAATATTTATAAGATTAATAACATCAGAAAATTGGAGATGTAAATAGGCATTTTGGACATTATACAACATCTTTGTTTGATTCACCGATCAAATAATTCTTTAAACTGGTAATTGATTTTAATTTTTTGTCACAACAATTACACATAAAACCATATTTCCTTAGTAGTTTGTCATATTTCTATACCTAGTCAATTGACAAATTTGTATAATTAAAATGACCCATACACAATAAATATAAACAAAAATTATTTAAAATATTAAAATTATTAAATTATTCGAACATACCTGCAGAAGGATCAGAAAATGTTGTGTATATGACTGATGCTACTGATATCCTTGCTGATGCGAGTGCTGAACTAGTTGCAACGCAAACTCCACTTGTAAATGCGGTGCCTATTGCAGCTGCTGATTCAGCTTATCCTGTGGCTGCATTGCAGTATTTGATTGATGGAATTCATTCTTTCACCGGCTTGAATTGGTAAGCATTTCCAGTTGATTTTTACTTTGTGTGTCTTAAACTATCTTATATACTAAAATCTTTCTTTCTGTTATGATGAAACAATGATGAGATATGCAATCTTATTTTTCTTACTAGCCATGAATGCAAGTTTTTTCCTTTTTTCGTCCTCTGGAATGATTCAAGTGTATGAGTTTTTTTCATTGCTTTGGCTATTTACTAATAAAAAAATACTTCTGAAGCAGTTTTCTTTTTAGCTTACTGTATATTTTTCTTTTAGGTGGGCGTCAATCATGATAGCTATTGTTTTGATAAGGACTACCACAATTCCACTTCTAATTAATACCCTCCAAAGCTACTACAAAACTCTCTGTTACCCTCTAACAACTCTCTCTTTAATATTATTGCTCATTTGCTTACTGGACGCATAAAGAGTTCATGAGTTCATTATAATCTCAATAAACTACAGAGTTTGATTGGTCAGTTGCTTAAGCTGTACAAACATCACACTTGTATATATTCATTTGTCACATGTTGTTTACTATAAAAAAATTTCGTGATCAATTTTAACTGTGACCATTGCAGCAATTGAGACGTCAAATGGAAGAAATCAGAGAGCAAATGCTAAATGCATATTTTCTAGATACTTATCTAGCCTAAATTTCGTGTGCTTTAAAAGATAATAAAACTTTGTTTCTCATTGGAGTCATCTGCAGTCATTGTATCCTAGAAGTGTGGCTGACAGTCAGAATAGAATGAAGGCTATAGTGAAAGAGTAAGCATTTTGCACATGTTTCCCACTTTATAATGTCATATAATACAAGGGCAGTTAAATGTGCTCATGTTTTTTGCCATGATTACCTTATTTGAATGATCACTGTTAATCATATGCAACTAAAAGATGATAATTTTGTAGTTGGTCATGTTTTATATTTTTCAATTTGAATAAGATTCATCGAATGTAGAATTCCTCCATTGAAGATGCTAATTCCTTGCTGATATCTAAATATACTTGGTACCCGAATATATTTTTCGTGCAGTTCAATCTTATATTGATTAAATATCATTTAGCCCATTTGGAAGCAGAGAGAACATCACTATAAGCCTCCTGGATTATAAAAACCCCAAATAGCCTCTCTAAAGCTTGACACTTCAATGTCTAATTATGTTTGTAGAATGCAGCATGCCTACTGTCCTGACTCGTGGATTTGACCATATAATTGGCACTACAATAAAGAGTTGGCCAAATCATGAATATTTATTTTGCTATATTTTTAGTATTAAGATTAGCATTTTGATGGCATGGCAATATTTTTGGCCATATTGCTTGTTGGAGCCCTAGGCTAGCAACACCCTCAGTACTAATTACTATATCGATGATGATGAACATTGCTGTTTTCTTTTTCATTATTGTATTTTTTATCAGTATGGAAATATTTTCTGTTGGCTTAACAATTGTCTCAATTTGGCCAATGTAGGCATAATGTCAGTCCGTCCTCTCCATTGAAAGGACTCTTTATCCAGGGCCCAATTTTTTTAGCTTGTTCTTTGCTGTAAGATTACTCAACTGTTTTTCTTTACAATTTGATCTTCAGTGGCCATTATCATTTTTCTTCTTAAGATTATAATATTGTTGTTTATTGACAAAGCTCTATTTACTTTATCTGATGACAGATCTTAAACATGATTGAGAAGGTTCCATCTTTTAAAACAGGGGGAGCATTGTGGTTTACTGATCTGACAACTGTGGACAGTTTATACATATTTCCTGTGATGACTGCACTATCATTCCTCCTGACTGTTGGCTTACAAATAAATCTATTGATCGATGTTTCTTAAAAACTCTATTGACGTATGTGTAATTAATATGTGAACCTCAGGAAGTTACCATAGCCATTATTTTGATTGCTTCTGCAGCTTAATGCACAAGAAGGCATGGAAGGCAATCCAGTTGCCGGCACTATGAAGAAATTTTTAAGGCTTCTTGCCGTGCCTACTGTTCCATTCACAATGGGATTTCCTAAGGTCTTTTTAATTATTTCAACAGGAACAACCTAGTTTTCATTCTTATTCCCTAATCAATTACTGCCTTTTAGCTGCTTGCTTCATTCACAATTTATGGTCATCTTTGTAAACTGCTAGCGTCTCTTTTTCAAGGTAAAACTGGTAAAGTTATTCCTGTGGGAAACAGTATGTGCTACATTTTTTCATATTCTGTAGTATGCACTTCTTAGTTTTGTTCCAATTTAAAACATGTAAATTAACGGGGTAGCACCACTAAACCAACTCAATAATGTAAAAGAGTACTAAGAATCAGTGAGTAATCTTCAGAATCGTCATCCATTCTGTCCCAGATGATTGGAATTGGAGAATCAATGAATGATGTGACCAGAAGCTAGTCTTCAACTTTTGCAAGCGTGACTTAGTTATTGAGAAGTATCTTTAGGATCCTTGTGGAAAATGTAACAGTGGTAATATTTTGACTGAACATTACGCACTTTGTACTCATGGCAGGGTATATTCTGTTATTGGTTTACCTCAAATGTGTTCTCACTTTTCTATGGCCTTAGTAAGTTATATGTTTTAAGTTATTTATGCTTCTCTGGAATGACAGTAATGTGAATTCTAATGTGGCTGCTCTTTTTTGGAACAGTTATTAAACGTCCTCCAGTTAAGAGACTTCTAGGTATACCTGAAATTGTTGTACCTCCTCCTACATCTGATATACCAAGTACTCCATTCTTTGGAGGACCTAACTCTGTGGTGGGGAAATTGAAAGCAGTACTTGAACAAGGCAGGTACAATTCTACGCCTCAGCTGCCCAAAAGCCAAAGTTTTCGGAGAGGAAAAATTCATCATCAACTGTTATCGGTCAAAGGATACATAATTTAGTAAAGTCAGTGAAGAGAAGAAAGAAATAAAAAACGTAGAGCACGTTTCCATTTTTTGGCTTTAGTTTGCATGCTAAACTTTTTGGAAATATAGGGTTTACCAAAAACAGGGTACAAGAGTTGGGAAATGCATCATCAACAGCGGCAATTTGATTGTATTTAGGGGATTATATTTCCGTTGCTACTTGGCATGTAGATGAAACAGTAACAATAATTATTTTGAGGCTGGGATACCCTCAAGTTTCGATCTCTTGCTATCTATTATTTTGTCTTATTTACGGCGAGGGATGTGTATTTATTTGCTGGAAACAAATCAACTTCGAAGCAATTATTCTCTGATTGTTGCGTTGTGTTTAATTTATCCTTCCACCGTGTTAGGTAAGTTTCAAAATGAATCTCAGCTATTCCAACTTTTATCATTTTTGGAATCTGGATTTCCTTCTCGGTTCTCACACCGAAGTATCTTGCTCTAAAGGGATAATTTATAGCTGGGGACTACTATTATTTATTAGCTATTTATAGCTCCATCTTCCATCGCCCCTAATCCGTGAAGGTCTGCCATAAGACTTCATATTTTTTCCTGTTGACGATCGCCAAATAAAAAGGACAAGATCAATACCCCTGGCAACGCCCCAACCCGCCAAGAAACGATACAAAGTGGGAGCTAACGGCGTAATCAACTACTTGGATTTTATCTTTTTTTAAAAAACACCTACTCAGCTAGGCAGACAAGGCACACGTCGCAAAAAATTAACCCATAATTTTGTATACCATATCATCTCATATAGTGGCACCAGATAAAACACATTCTGCCTTTAACCATGTATCATTTTATTTAATACATGATTTTTAATATAAAATTTTTACTATTTTTTTTTCACAAGTTTCACTTTTTCGTTAAAAAGTATAATATTTTGATCAATATTTAATAAAATATTAATGACGAAATATATATTTAATATTTAATAAAGTATTTTAATTATATTATTAAAATATAATTCAACCTGACACATTTGAACCATATACACCACCTAAATATCCGGTTATATAACCGTATATTACTAGTAAGGTCATTAAAACTATGGTTTAATCATTTAACAGGCACGCTAGATAAAAAGTACGTCTCACATAAATTTCATGGAACTCAGGTTCACACATAATACAATAACTCAGGGAAATCAGATTGACATACATACTGTGTAATATCTTTGGCTCCTTTAATTGATAAAACGCAGAAAAAGTTTTTGGAAAGGTACTAGGAGCCGGCGAAAGCCGTACAAGACCACAAATTACGCCTGAAGGCCAATAACTCCTGCACAAGTAAATGTTTAGTTAAAGCCAAACTGCAAGGATGCACAATAAAAATATATACACATGACCTGTAAAGATTCATATAGCAAATGCAGATAAAAAAGAAAGCACCAACCACAGGCAACTCTTCCACCAGCATTTCCAGTGGATTTGCTTAGCTCATGGCCGCCTGGAAAAGAAAGGAGCATTTTTTAAATAACATAAACTAATCCGCAGAAGGAATCTCATTGACATCAAGATTATGCAACCCAGACAAAGATACAAATAGCCATTATCCAGTAAAGATTTTGAACATTTAGTTTAATAATCAAATGGTGCATAAAAGGATAATCATGCCCGCAGCTTATTTACATTTGAACTTTCCATCAAAACACATGCAATGTCAAGATTGCATAACAAAAAGCAATCCCAAAAAACTGCATTATAGATCAAACCTTTTATTTGAAGAACATCATGAAGTGTGAAGACTCACTTTTACCACCAAAAATACTATTGACTTCAACGCTACCATAACATATAGTTTGGCAATCAAGTGGCACACAAAGGAAAAGCTCCACTTAATTCGCCTTCATCAGTCAATAATGATGATAATCCGAAAGTAGCCTTCTAGATGAAAGAACAAGCCTTGAGCTAGCAAAATAAGCCACTACTAACATTTTAATTACCACAATGGTAACAGATTAAAGCCAGCTCATAAGTTTTGCTTTCCTCTGTTATATCGATACTTTAAAGAACTATGTAACAACCCACGTCCTGAATTACCTTTTCCAAGATCGTCTGGGTCCGCATGAACAACAACAGCTCTCCCAATCACAGAATTGGGTCCAGTTAGAGGAATCTAACAGCAAATGACCCCATCCATTAGATTTAATGATACAGAAAATATAACTTGTAAGCACTGGCTAAAGTACAAACCTGACTGTCTGTTATGGTGAAGTTTACAGAACCTGAAACACCCACAGAAAATTATCATCTTCAAAATATTAAATGGTAGAAAACTACTAGCACTAAGAATCTGACAACATGGTAAAGAGAAATGTTTACCATCATCACCAGCAGTGACATTTCCAAGGTCACCAGCATGACGGTTTTCATCCTCAGGAGCACCGTGTTCTTTGTCAGCGGGATTAAAATGAGGCCCTACATAACATGAGAACATACACAGTTGAAACTTTTCAGATAAGCCAAATACGGGCCAGTTTCCTAAACAAAATAAGAAGCAAATTTTATCCTTAAGCTACTACAAGATAAAAAAACAAGCATACCGGTGGACATGCAACCATTGGTTGTATCACCAAGAGCATGGACATGAAACCCATGTAACCCAGGCTGGAGTCCAGAAAGAGATCCTATAACAGTAGTCGGGCCTGCCAGAGTAGCACAAGAAATTAAAGAAAAACAAATATGCATGAAGAAAGGTTCGGTAAAGAAGAAGAAGCACATACGGAAAGATCACAATGACCATGCCTTATTAGTAGCATTCTCGCTTGAAACTAGTTTGCATTAAGGTTTATGGCATAAAAGTAGGAAAATCAAGAAGTAGATGGAGCAGAGATGGAAACTCAAGGGAGAGATGATTTTCTGGATTCCAAATCTATTCCTTCCATCAATACCCACTAGATCATATGCATTTTATTCACAATCGGTCACATAAACACAAACAGAAAGACATATCACGTTCTCAACCCCCATGCAATTGAAGTGCAACAGAAAACAATACCATTCCCCTCCTGGGTGAAGTAAACTGTGCCACTGACACCCTCCTTCCCAGTAAGAACAGCAACAGCCTTTACCATTTTTGCCTGTGATCTAAAATTAAAACAACAAATCAGAAACCCTAATAGACCAATCTTTTATTATAAAGAAACATAAATAACCAACAGCCCAGAGCCTCGCAAAGTTGTCATTAAATTATTTATAATATTAAATCAATCAAACAAATCTTCACCAGACAATCATCAATCAAAAAACAAAAGAAAAGAAAAAGAAAAATCCACAAGTACCAGTACGTTACACGACTCAGCCAAAACAACAGCAAACACTAAAGTATCGACGATGATAACAAATTCGCTTAGCAAAAAGAAACGAAAGCAGTCATACGAATACCTCAGAACACCCAAGATAGTAAACTCTGATCAAATCCAAAAGTCAAAAAATGAAAACTGCATTTCCTGAGACCAGCTTCCTCCACCTTTATCCCTGCCAATCTTTAATTATAGTTTACATAAATAAGCACACACCCACAGCCACACAACCATGCAGAGCGTCCCATAAATCATCCCAAACCAATCTTACATATACATAACTGGCACCATCCCGAAAAATCGTGACAAAGCTTCCATCAAGCACAAAATATAACGAGATCAACTGACGTACCTGAGCAGCACATGGCCATGACAACTACGAGCACGAAAGGTAAACAAACCCACAAGAGCATCCCATCATCAACACCAATCCAACAACAAAAATTTGCATCACCAGAGAACAATCCACAAACAACATTACGTAAAACTTGAACAAAAACAAAAATAACCAAAACAATTCTTCATCGTCGACATTCCATCTTAACAAAAAAAAACAAAGGCCTGCTAAAAAAGAGAAAAAGAAAAAAAAGATGTCCTAAATTACCGATCATGGTAAAGGAATTAAGCGGGGAAGAAGGCGAACAAGTAACGAATTGCATACCTCAGGACACCCCTGGTTAGATGATACTGGAAAAGCGCTCGTTCCTGCTTAGGTCAGAAAAATGGGGGATGACCTTGTACGGGAGAAGCATGCGAAGAAGACGACTCATTTATTGTGGGAATTGGGCGAGGGCACAAAACAGTTTGAAAGTCGATTATACCCCGAAACTTTGGGCATTGGGTTTCTCACCCTCGCCCACGGAAGTAAGGGTATGGTTGGAATTTAGCATATGCCGGAAGCTTCTCGAATATAGATTGGGGGCCGTGACTCGCGAGGATAATAAGGTGAGAGTGTAATGTAAGTACATAGCATAAAGCTGGAGACTAATCTCACTTTGTTTTTTTATTTATTATTATTTGAGTTTGAGCCCATCCCATACGTATTTGAGTTATTTTTACCTTGGAGCCACCTTTGAATTCTATTCAATTTTTTGATGAAGTTTATATCAGCAAATTAAAATTAATTCAGTTAGAAACAGTCACAATTAATTGGTACATCAGCAAAAAAGATTGTCATCCCTTTCTTACTTGTAGCGGACTAGCCATCACTCATTTTCGCCGACAACTTTTCAATATTACTTATTCAAGGAAAACAGAAGCAAAAAAATGCAAATGAAAAAATCAGATGATTCTCAGATACAGTGGGAACACCAAAACCCTGCTCTGCTTGTTGTCTCCTTCATAGATCAAAAGACACCCGCTCAATCTCCCTTCGAGATGCCTCCCACAGTTGGCTTTCAATTCTTAACTTCCTTAGCTCTATCAAACCACGCTCAACTGCAAAATGAGATGGAACTAGCAATCATCTAGGTAATATTTTGGGAAAAAAAGGTGATATCTAAGAGAAGATGAACGAATACAACTCAATAAATTGTCTGCCAAGATAACTCTTCACAAAATTGGCCCAACTAAAAATAAAATGTCCCTGTAAGTTCCGAGTTGAGACGAGCTTGATTTTACCAAGTTTACAAGTTTCTTTTATTATCTTGGGTGAGCAACTGATATAAATGGAGAATGTACTCCATCGCTGAAATAAATATTTCACACGCATTGAAGCGCATTTTTCTCATGTAAACACATATTAACAGAGCAAGACATATAGTGTCCCCAAACCAACCAAGTACTTACTTCTCCCTGGTAAAGGAGCCTAATTAGTAGCTGTTCTTCATTTCAATGGATTTATAAACTTAATTACCGTTAACTATGTCATGCGAAGTAGGCACGTGACGCATCTGGTCAATCCAAAACTGCAATCGTTCATCATCGATGTCCTGTTCTAGACCATATTTTTTGGCTCTTCTCCAAAAATATGCAAGCCAAGCCTGAGAATAAATGAGCACAGTATATCAAAAACTTGAGTCCGCAAAAAAAGTGAGAACTAAATCTGCATCAAGTGGACGGTGAACTATTTAATATCACACCAAACTTTCAAACAGTTCGTTCATTGTTCCATAGCAACTTTGATATGACAAGCCAACAAAGATAATGTACGCAAGGAGAAAGATTTTTACATTGAACGAACATAACGACAAATATTTGACAGAAAAATCAGTGTTCGTTTTCAACTAAATTTCAATTATAAGGAGAAAACATATCACTACTATTTAGAACACATACAAAACATTTGCTTCCTCAGAGCAAAGCCTGGAAATTTAACTCAGCATCAATTTAAAAACGTTGAAGTCGGCTGAAAGTTTCAGGTTCTAAGGAGGTTGCTGCTTAAGACTACGCAGACTGGAGACTAGAGATCGTTTTCATGACATGATTGAAAGAATTGCATCTAACATGACAACATAAAATTATTAACCAAGTGTTTTACATATTATCTTTAACAACTTACTATAGCTTAAAATGCTGATACTTCTTATGACACTCATTATTATTAACAAAACTATGACGTGTCCAAGCTTAACAACTCAACAAGAAAAGGACCCATTCTGAGCAAGTTTGAGCCAACCGAAACTCAACTCAATTTAGCTTGTCAATTTCTCTCACGGTACATTTCCATTAAGCTTGCTAATGATGGCTATTAGAGCATTAAATGTCAACATGTTTCCAAGTGCAATGATAAGGATGGAAATTTACACTGGCAATAATCAAAAGAAGCATATAAATAGACTATAAGGTACCTGCTTAAAGCGCACATCTTCAGACTCTTCCTGACTCAATTCTGAAGAGCAATGCTGAAGTAAGTACATTGCGTTATGGTATTGTGCAATAAGAGCAGGAAAAATAGACATAGAATTAGGTTTACAGCCGCTTACGAAAAGATTCTGGCTGACCATCCGTTTGAACTCTGAGATCTGACATGAATAAGAGGCAGATATAGTAATTACATATTATTGACTTCAGAAAGTTTTCAAAGTTGGAAATGAGTTTTTGCCAAGGAAGCAAATTTCATGGAACAACATAAAGCATTAAGCTTCATGTTATCCTATAGACAAAATATATAGCAAACCCAGATATACCTACAAGAGAACACGTTATATATAAAGAAAGGCATGCATGATGCTACAAGTAGATCAAAACAAGTGTCTGAGGTTCCTATCACAATTCCACAGCAGTTGACAGAAACATATTTTTGTGAAAAATGGAACTCAGACCAAGGCAATTTTAAAAAAATTGTATTCATAATATATAAAAGTGCAATCACATAACTTATTTGAGGATAAAACTTTTTGGTACATTGCATACATCTGATCCTCTACAAGAAGAAATAATTTTTTTCCCTTCATAGAAATAGTAGGCAGCATCAAATGCCATTATTGAAAACATGAACATTAACAAGCCCCTGATCCTCATAACCAAACATGAACTTTTGCATGCAATCTTCCCGACAACTACCTGATGTAGGTTGGTTAACCTTCGACAAGCTTTGATGTCTGTGTTGTGCCATAGCCAATACAACAGCATCCTCGACCTTCAAGCACAAGCAGTTCATAGAACACATAATAAGCCACGGTGCCAATTACAGATAACACGTACAAAAACAATAACATAAATGTTTATGATGTTGGCAAGTAGATCATGATTTCCTCTCTTTCAATAAGTTGCACAAAAACCAGTCATCACTACAATTAAGAGCCTATAACTAGGGATATACATTTTCCTTTCTTCAAATGAGGTACACAAAGACTGGTCATCACGAAATCAAGTGCAAATCACTGAATCAATTCTTTAAAAAAATCACATATACTTATCCAGAAAATGAATATTAAGCCTGCCAAAATCCGGCATGGCAGCAATCATCTCCACCAGTTTGAGAGTGACTGGGCTGCATATCTCAGCAAGCAGCAGATATAAGCATAGAAAGTCCAACGCTCAACATCCTTGCCTATGTGATATCCAATAGCCATGGAGGCCATGTTGGCCCTGGCTTGAAAATGGACATCCTTCTCTTTGAGGGAATAGCTGGAAATGCAGGCCTGGGCTTTGGTCACTTTTCCCAGATAGAATCAGATGGGGCAATAAGCCATTGTGGTAAATATCAACAAGAATGGTGAACTCCATATATAAAAGGGTTTCATCTGACTGACAAGGGCGAGATCCCAGCAAGATCTGGCTGAAATCATGCAAATATTTGTGCAACTTGATTGAAGCCCATATCATTTCTCGCTTGTTCTACAATCTTTTACTCTTATCATTTAGCTTTAAGATCTTCCTTCATTGACAAGTTAACGGGTCATATGGCAGCAGTAACACTAGTGCGGCTATGCCTATGTCATTACCATCTATGTAATTCTAAAATGTTCTACCTGTTCTTCAACTAAATTAACCATGTAAATTTAGAGAAGATGATAATTCAAGAATAAGAACCTTCAAAGAAGCTAATTCATGCAAGCCTTTATCAACTATTAGCATATTTTCTATGTTCCCCTCCCCTGCCAGATCAATTAAGTCTTGAGGAACATTGTTTCTTTCTTCAATTACATCTTTCTCTGGTCAATAGAAGAAAAATGCAAGAAAAAAATTAGTGCTAAAAAATAAATGAAGCCAAAAAGTCATTATTATATAAAGGCTTTGTCAAGGACAGAGAATCTACCAGCAGGGTGCTCATCTTTGGCTTTCTGGCCTGCAGATAAAACAACTTCCATTGGCAGAGGAGCTAGTGCAGACCAATGTTCATGATTTTGCTCAGCAATTTCATCAAAAATGCCTGTAAAAAAAAGCGTACTCTCTTTCTTCATTCATTCAGGAAATAAAACAATAAACATCTTCATACTTCACATAATCTTCATTAAAACTTTTCACTAAATGCGACAACTTCATCAAGAGGATGCAACATTTCTCTAGTTAAGAACCTTGAGGTAAATAACAAAGGTCATTCAGACATCTTTTAAGTTAGGCATCTCTCATAGGTGTCATAAGTTCAACCTCATTTTTCATAATGTGCAATATATACAGCTGGAACAAGAAGTACAGTCCCTAGTCAAGAAATAACTCTATAAAACATTTTTTTCACATCAATCTTGTGTGTCAAATGGTGGATTACACCATATGATGTAAAATGCAAAATAAAACCAACAGCCAAACACAGTAAATGGTGCTCCTACTTTAAAAAACCATGAGCATCCTATTACCATATTGAACACATAAGCTCCAATATCGAGCAAGCCAACATCTTTTGAGGACTACTTCTTCCTAACACACAGAGATAAGCATGTTAATAATGCTGCTACAAGAAACATGACGAACAAAGGATACATCTAGAAGTAGGAAGAAACCATTTGTTCTTTTGTAAGAATCATTTTCTGTGCAATAATTCGAAGTGTTTTGATTTCGCATTCTGCTTCTTGAAGCTGTTCACATACATGAGCAAATCATAAATAAAAAATGTCACCTATTTAAGCATTCGGGAAGGAAATTCAAAGTAAATTGGGCTCCAAATGAACAGTTGTCTAGTTAGAATAGTGAAATTGAGGAATTCTATCCAAACAAGCAAAAAAGTCAAGTTAACTGGATACAGGACTGTAAATGCAAACTACTTAAGCATCTTGATACCTCTGCTTCCAAACGAAAGGTGGTCTCTTTGCTTCTATTATTTGTTTCAGAAGCAGCTTTGAGAGCAGCCTACGATACAAAGATTTCCATAAGCATAAATTAGAAGCACTTACGATTTGCATTGTCATGACTTATAACTTAAAATAAAATGCAGACGTAAGCCACAGTAGGGCAGAGGTGGACTGTTCTTTATTATTTTGCTCCATAAAACACATAACATGATTATAAATGTTGCAACTTAACAACAAGAATCTTTTAAAGTGTGCAAGACTAACAACTTTTACCGAATCAGATTTGTCCTTTGTGCACATGGATAGAAGCTCATACTAAGGTTACATTAAAAATAACAATAAAAACTGAGATACAGCCAATAGATAAGTACCTCTCTTCGTTGGAGTGCAGCCTCTTTTCTGAAATTTATGCATTAAAAGGCCAGAAATATAAAACAGAATAAAAAAATTTTATTGAACAATACTTGCAATGTGAATAAAGAACATTTTGATACAAACTTGCTTAAAAGACGAGCTTCCAGGGACACCCCTTCCTCAAATGAAGCAATCTGCGAAAGAATACTTATAAATAAAGTATAGAAGGAGATAGACTGAGAATCCTCTAAAATGAAGAAATGCAACTTCTGCAAGCATATGCCTAGAAAGACAGCTCTACAAAATTCTCAGTTCTTATCTTGAACGGACAGAAAGGACAGCTCCTACAGTTTTTTCTCCAACCAAGTTCAATTTGTCATGTTTCAAAACAAACAATATTTTATTTAGTGTTTGCTGAGTTAAGTAAATTTTATCATATTGAACTAGTAAACATAGAAAAATAATAAAATTAATATTTGCCCAAAGGACTCTGCAAGTGATCTAAAAAGTTAAAACTTTCCAACATTTAATTGCATCTCTCACTAGCTATTTCCAAATGCCAAAAAATGAAAGAGAAAAAATAATTATAAAAGAAAAAGAAAAAGAAACCTGCTTTTCAAGCTGTTTATATCTTGCCTCAGCTGCTTCACATCTTTCCTCTGCTAATCGAAGCTAAAATTATGGAATAACATAAGTTAGGATTATTTTTACCCTCTACCTCCAGATGGTAAATAAGAATCCATAAATACAACAAAAAAGTTATTGAAAGACAGGAAACATGGGAAAATTTTATGAAAAAATGAACTGTAGTTTTCTGTCGTTTGCTCATACCTTTTCCAGTACACTTTCATTTTCCTCCTGTAGCATATCTAACTGCAATGGCATGTAGTGTAATGCCAAATCATCAATTTATAATACTAATAAGTGAAGGTTACCCAACAGAAAAGAAATCTCAAATATGATTATTATATAATAGCAACTCATTTCCATTAATGCCCATGTGCAAGAGAAAAAGGGGGAGAGAGACCTCATCCTGAAGTTCAGTAGCAGAGCGCTGGCTGTCAGTTTCTTGGAGATGTAGATT
Organism: Piper betle; assembly: GCA_033002965.1. Classification (NCBI taxonomy): domain Eukaryota; kingdom Viridiplantae; phylum Streptophyta; class Magnoliopsida; order Piperales; family Piperaceae; genus Piper; species Piper betle. The sequence continues at coordinate 372,531 of JAURVB010003998.1, forward strand.
TCCAAAATCCACTGATAATCTGCCAATTTTTTAGCAGAATGAAGACACCTAATAATAGCGCAGTTCTAGACAAAACAAATTACAGATGAACAGCTAATGAACCCAGAAAAGAGCATGGAAATCAGATGGTACACTTGATTCAAATTATTAATTACAGATCACAAATTGTTGAGCTGCAGGGAAACATGAGTCATCATCTAAAAAATTTATATACTTCATTCTAGGGAGATGATTGAATATCAAGAGTGGGGTTTTGTTAGAAACCAAATAAAGCAAAAAACAATCAAAGCTATTGCCCTAAATCTCATGCTTTGTTTCTATGGTTACACATCAATATATAACTAATAACGAGCCAAGCTTTTTTTTTATCAAATAGATAAGGTTGGCAGAATGTAAATTCCTAAATGGCATATAAACAAAACAATGTATTCTACAGAAGCATACCAACCTTCCTCCTCGTTGATTACATGCATCATATCGAGGTGTAGTAGGGTAATGAGGCTTCAACAATGGTCTTCCAGAGCTCGGGGGTACTAAAGAACCATGTTTTGAAGTAGCTGTTGCAGAGGAATGAGTAGGAGAAGAGTGCTTTACAAGATTGACCTAACTAATGGAAAACAAAGTGAAAGCATTCAAGAAATTCTTCACATACACAATGACTTATACGGAAAAAAATTGAGAAAAAGATAAGCAGCAGTCAAAGAAAAAATACCACAGGGGAAGACGATCTAGTTTCCCGTTCAAATTGACTGGCCGTGTGGCGAGGGCTACTTGATATTCTCGGATCATAAAAGCTTTTTTCCTCATTGTTACTTTCAATAGATTGCTGAGACATGACCGCGGTTAGCCTTTGAGCAGCAGCTCTTGTCGAATGTGGCTGCATGTATGTAGTTGCACTGAGTGTTTTGGTTTTATGTGCACTCACAAACTATCTAAGTGATTTCGATCTACATTACAAGGATATGCATAACTCTGTACCGTTTCATTGAATTATCTAATATTTGATGAATAAATTTGCGATCAATACCGTTGGAGAGGGAGATCTAACAGTCCTCCCTGCTGATAAGTCAATGCTTCCAGTTGCCTTAGGTGATCGATTGTCAGCAGTTGAATATTCATCTTCATCATCAGTTTGCTGTGACTCGTTTGAGGGAACGTGAGGAATCCGTTGAGCAGTTTTCCCTTTAAAACTCTGCACAAATATTTTCAAGTGAGTGATTGAAACTACTTTCCATATTGAAGAGGCAAATTATCTCCTCTGCCAAATTACCAACGGAGAAGGATATCTGGGATTGGCTCTGCTAACTGACGGGATAATAACTAAGCGATTATCTTCATCTTCATCGCCATCAATCGATTGACTTGATAGTACTTGTGTAAGCCTTTGTGCAACAGCCTTCGCATTATATTTCTGATAAAAAGAGAAGAAAAAAGCACATCAAATTCAAATTCAACTCCACAAATTGGTCCAGATTTTTGCAGCGCAATCTAACATAGGCAGCGTCTAAACCAAACGGGTACGAGTAACAAAAATGCAAAGACGTAAGATGACATTTACAATGCAGAACGAGTCTAGTTACCGCCGGGGAAGCAGATCTCGGGATGCGCCGAGCAGGAACACTGCTACCCAAGCTTTGATAATGCGCAACCTCTTCTTCGTCAACATCTACCTCCCCACGGTGCGACAGCACCTGCCCAGCAACCGATGCCCTCCCATTAACCATCTGCGGCAAACTCGTTTCGCTATTCGAATTCACCTAGCAAGAAATCATGATCTCGAATCAACCACTCTTACCAAATTAACCAAAAGAGGGATCGAATTCAAATTTCATAGACCAACCCCACCCCACACCAAAAAAATGGAGTAGTCATAGACTTACCATAGGAGAACGACTCCGAGGCGTGCGTCGGGCGGGGACGCTGCTCATCTCGAAGCCAATACCATCGTCGTCGCCCTCGTCGTCCGCCTGCTGGTGCGCCATGACCTGCGCCAGCCTCTGCGCCGCCGCCCTGGCCGCATTGTTCTGCCCTCGCCGAAAATTGGGGAGGCCGGCGGATCCCGACCGGACGTGGCGGTGCATCGGCGATGACACCGGCGAGGTCGAGCCCGCCACGCTCCTCTGCCGCCCGTACGCAGGGCTTCCTGCCCTTGGCCGATCCATCGGCCGCCAAGATCGGAATTTTACTTTCAACGCCGGAATAAGGATTGAGTCGTCGGGGATGGGAAGGAGAAATGGCCGTTTTTGCTGTTGCGTGGTTGAATTGGAGGATATGGCCCGCGAAAATGGAGGGAAGACACCGTGGAAATTCTTATTACGAGGTGGTTGGATAGGCGGTGAGTAGCGTGAGATGCGTGTGAGATGTTGTCTGATTCTTTCTGGCTTGGACGATTGTTAACAGCATTTAATTCAGAGGAGGTTCTTTTAAAAAACAAAATTAAGTTTATATAGCAATAAATTAACAAGACCATCAATAGAGGAGTTAGTTAAGGGTTGGTGAAGATTAGCATTGACTCGGGTTTTTTTTTCATTAATTTAGATCTAACTAAGATTTCCTTCTTCAACCACTTTGTAGAAACAAATGAAAAAAATAAGGATGGCCCCATTTATCAGAAATTTGATAGTTTTAATATTTTATTTTATAGGCTTTTGAATTTAACTTTGTGTAAGGTCATAAATTATATCTACTTTTGTAATTGGGCGTTTAACGGGTTAACCCTCAATAAAATAAAATAATTAGGTGCCTAGTCGCTCTATTTAAGATATTATTTTACCCCTAAAAATACTTGTTTGGGCTTTATAATGACAATTGGTTAAGAAATTTTTGTCATCAATTTTTTTATTACAATTATAACAATAAAAAAGCCCACAAAATAATATTTAGCAGTTGGTGAGCTTAATACTTTGTGAAGCTTTAAGAGTGTTTTGCCGCTTTATATGATGTCAACGTTGATAAAGCATATTTTTTTAATCATTGTTATTACCGTTATAACTTTTTTATTTTCTAATAAATAGGATCGAAGACCAACTCTCCAATAGAAGAAAATAAAACACGAGACAGGGTAATATAAAGGTACAAAAGATATCAGCTAAAAATAGTTAAAATTCTTATAAAATATAACTCAATAAAGTTAGTTATAAGTTATGAGCTTTTCCCTATAAACGGATAGTCATTTGTTTATATTATTAAATAATGAAAAATAATATATAATTACCACAAAAATAAAAACATTATGAAATGTCTTTAATACTCCTATTTAATAAAGGGTTGGATTTGGTAACAAAATGCAAAAAAACTTGAATGGGCGTGCTAGTACATATTTGGTTGGGGTAGGTGGCAGCTAAACTTAGCTACCTTTAACTTTATATGATTTACTCAAGGCCAAATCGAGTTATGGAATAATAAAACCTGGTCGCCTCGGCTAATTTTGACCCAGTGCACTTAGATCAGCCCACCCGCAACCAGATCTAACCTATCAGAACCTAGCCGCCTCAACTAAGTACCACTAATGGGCAAACATTTAAAGGAAAATTTTGTTTAGTAAAGGCGGGAAGATTATTTTTATTTATTTGTTAACCTATCAGAACCTAGCCGCCTCAACTAAGTACCACTAATGGGCAAACATTTAAAGGAAAATTTTGTTTAGTAAAGGCGGGAAGATTATTTTTATTTATTTGTTGGTTCGGTTTGATTTTTATTATTTTTTAACTAAAGCTAAACCAAAGGGCAACTTACTATAAATTTTTACGGTGGAATTTTTTTAAAATAGGTGTTTTGATTTTTGTTAGAATTTACCCCTTTTGTAATATTTATTGGTGATTTTCCTACAGTCTGACAATAAATAAATAAAAATTCTTTTTGGTATAAGTTTTTCTAAATTAATTCATTAATTCGTAGATGATGATGTTTATATATAAGTCAATTCAACTAACTCGTTAATATATATATATATATATATATATATATATATTTCAACTTACACTAAAGTAAAACAAAAAACGTTTAAAATATGTTTCAGAGACAAATCAATAAATCCAATAAAAAATATTTTAAAATGGTTTAACGAATTTTCAAATCAAATATTTCAATTTTACATTATTAAATAATGCAACCTCGTAAGCATTTTTGGCGAACTCCATTCAAATAACTTTACTCGTATCCTCACGTGAATATAAATCACTCGGAAGAATAATCAATACTGGTTACGTCATTTGACAAAAATTATAACCACTATATTGCGGTCATAACTCACGCAAAGCTTATGAATTTCTCAATCATTCTACAATAGAAGTTGTAGTTAAAAGTACATTTTTTTATTTGGTTCGTTCTAGACGGTTTTTTATTTATTATTGCTATAAATCAAAAAGTAAAGTAGAAAAACGTTTGACATGAAATAATTAAGGTTATTTATTGGAACTTTGTGAAGGTATGTCGATCTATATAATTTAACATATATATGTTATAGGAAAAATTTATATGAGCTCGCCTCATAAATTACATATTTAGTTTGAATATTTTTAGCGTATTTAAATAATATATATATATATATATATATATATATTAAAAGTATGGTGTAGGAAGTTGATAAATTTTTTTTAACATCATTTTAACCTATTTTTACAAGTTACTAGATATTTTGAATTTAAATTTTATTATAATTATTTTGATAACTAAGATGACAATGTTATAAATATTAGATTGAATTAAAATTTTATAATTATCCTTATTATTTATTATTTTATTTATCTATGTAATTTTTTAATTGTGAGACCCATAAAATTACTTAGAATGAAATATGTAACTCATATAAATTATATGAAGTGTAATTCATAAATCCAAGACTTATTTGATATATATGTACACTATATTTTTTTCCATTTCCATCGTCTAATAATTTTAGTTTACTATAGGTTGCTTTTTACAAAACGATGTCATCAAAATTCCAAAATTCTTGCCCCCAAACAAATAATACATTATATGCTAACATTAAGCAGAAAACATAGAGGAATTTTTGGTGGTGATATCTTTACAACACAAAGGGTCTAGTTATCTTGAGATTCTTCACAAATGGAAAAATAATGATAAAATATTCAAATGTAATTGATTATAAGACATATAAATATTCACTGATTGGCTTAAATATTAGCCTACTTAGACATAAATACCCTTTCTTTGCCTTTGGAATTTTCCAAAATCAACAAATAGTCTAAATCCAGAAAATTGCCAACTATTAGCTCTTATCCGTCATTTTCGTTAAAAAAGTCGTGGAAAAATTCCAATTTCATTTCGTCCATTTTCCCGCTCACAGCGCTCCAAAGAGCTTAGCCATCTTGCCCTCGTCTTCCACCTTCGATTTGGGGGCGATTCGCTGTCCGATCTTCCCAATCTCCTCAAAGCTCGCATCTTTTTTCCCTAACACTTCTTCCCCTTCTGTATTCCTGCAACCCTTGTCTAGATTGATATGAATCACTACCACATCTACGAGGAGATCGGCCGCGGCAAGCATTCGGTAGGCTTGTCTCCACGAGCGCAACATCTAGTGTTAGTCGTTGGTGGTTTTGTTTTGGCAAGTTGATGCAATTTTTGTGTTTGTTGTCTTGTTACAGAAAGTTTACAAAGGTCGGAAGAAGAGGACGATTGAGTACTACGCAATTAAAAGCGTTGATAAGTCGCAGAAGAACAAGCTTCAACAGGAAGTGTGTTTGTTACTGATCTGGTTCATTTCTTTTGATTGTTTGTTGTTTTGTTGTTTGATTTAGATTGGTGTTTTAGCTGCTTTGGTTGGAAAGTTGTAGGCCTAAGTTACATCTCTCCTAGTTCAACATAGGTTTATTGTGGGTGGAGTGGCAAAATATCACCGTCAAAATTTTTAATTACTGTTGGAAAGAGCACTTTGATACACCTGCATACGCAGCAATTGCGTCAGTTACATATTGGTTCAGTTTTTGCTTAAACAAATCAAACTGTGAGTTCCATTTCGTAAACGTTAAATGCTTACTTTTGCAGATGAGTTCAATTAATACGGTTTTATTTTTTGGCAGCGATTTCTAATTGACGGGGCAGAAAAGTGATAGTTCTTGCTGACTTATGTCTATTTGTTTATAGTTGCAGCTTACGTCTTATTTGCCTTTCCATACCGCTTTTGTAGTTAATGAACTTTAGTTTCATTTTTATTATGATTATTATTTATAATGGTTTTGAAGGTTAAAATTCTTCATTCCCTGGATCACCCAAATGTCCTCAAATTTTATTCATGGTAACGCCAGGAAACATTCCTATGAAAATTAGTAATTTTTCCAACTAGAGCCTATCTTTGTCAGTTCCAAGTATATATCATTTGCCATGATCTTTTGGATAAATCACATGTAGGCATGGAACTTCCGCACATTTGTGGCTAGTGTTGGAGTATTGTGTTGGTGGAGACCTCATGAGTATACTCAAGCAGGTATACTTTCTGTTCGTACTGATTTTTTCTTTTTTTCCTAAGTGAAGTTGACGAGGGATAATAATGCAGAGAGATTTTTTTGTTCTACTAAAATGTGAATGATCAGCTTCTGATAGATTTATCACTCCTTTAGAGCCATAACTTATTTATCTCTTTTCATTATGATGTTGAGCTGAATGATAAAGCAGCTTTTTGTTGTAGCTGCCGTAAAAGATTTTTTTAGTCATTTAGATTGTGTTTGCAGGATGGTCGGTTTCCAGAAGAATCGATACATGATCTTGGTCGTGACCTTGTCAAAGCCCTGCAGTAATATTATCATCCTGGAATCTTTACATTTCTTAAAATTTATTGTCAATATTTAGTCACGTGTGAGATGAATTTCTGTTTAGATACTTGCACTCAAAAGGGATAATTTATTGCGACCTTAAACCATCTAATGTTCTGCTTGATGAAAATGGGCGTATGAAGGTAAAATTACGTCATCTCTACCATGATTTATTAATCGTTTAGGTCTCAGTTCTCTTCCAATGAAGGCTGAAAATTAAAAGGTTATCTAAGACGGTATTTGTTTTTAATTATGTGTTGTAGTTGTGTGATTTTGGTTTGGCAAGAAAGTTGTCTGATATCTCTGAAAGTGACATGTCATCGGTAAGCTCCCTTTTTCATTTCATCTGTTTGCTGGTCAGTCCCTTCATTATTGTGAACTTAGTGGTGCATCTTCTTCTATTTTTCTGTTTATTGTAGCTGCCGCATGCAAAACGTGGCACCCCCTGTTATATGGCACCTGAACTTTTCCAAGATGGAGGAGTCCATTCTTACGCATCCGACTTCTGGGCTCTGGGTTGTGTCTTATATGAGTGCTATGCTGGACGACCTCCATTTGTGGGGAGCGAGTTCACTCACCTTGTAAACTCTATTCTTTCAGATCCTATCCCGTCTCTCCCTGGGAACCCAAGTGACTTGTTTGTTGATTTGGTAAACTGCTTGCTAGTAAAGGATCCAGCTGAGCGAGTCCAATGGTCTGAACTTTGTGAGCATGGTTTCTGGAGAACAAAACTTGAACTACTGCCCCTACCTCCCCAACCTGCATTCACTAATATGCTCCACCTTTTTACTAAGCCACATCTTTCAGAAAGAAATGATAATAAACCAGTTCAACACAGAACTCCTAAATCCCGCGAAAAGGCTTCAAACAAGGTACATGAGCAAGATGAGAATTCTGTGAAGGGGTTGAACACACCAATCAAGTCTGCTTCCGTCACTCGAAAAGCTCAAACAAAGGTGGGTTCAGAAGTTGTTTCTGGAAAACAAAAACCAACAGCAAATGTTACAAGGGGCATGAACATACTTAGGCTTTCAAGGATAGCAAAATCAAATTTGCAGCGGGAAAATCAGAGGGAGAATTATAGAAAGATGCCATCCAAAACTGCTGAGAATGATACAGAGGTGAAAATTGAAAATACCGACATGGAACTGGATTTTAGCGAGCATGTGGACGAGGATGGTCAAGATGAATTCGACACTTCCGATAGTCCAGCCTTTGCAATGTCTCATTTGAAGTTCCCGGATCAAGTCAATGAGAATGAGAAAATTGAATGTAAAGAAATGGAAGCAAATCAAATGGATATCAATAAGGCCATTTTCGATGAAGCAAAGACATCTGAATGTGACTCGTTATTAGATAATGTTGACGTACCTGCTACTCCACCCATTATCTCCATTAACAGAAGAACTCCTCGAGCCAATTCTGGATTAGAAGGTGAAGCTGATGCATTCAATGCAGCAAGTGATCCATCACAAGTTATGTGGCATCCATCTGATCTTTCAGTTCGGCCAGTAATGCAAAGTAAAAAAATGACAAGGTATTTGAAGCTGGATTGGTTCTTCCATTTGATGCACTAGGAGCTAGTGATTTTGTGAAGCTATCACCAGAGCAATTGGAGTGTTTTGTCAGCCAGATCACAAATGTCTTGGCTGGTAATTCTTCAGTTTTAGAGAAGCAAAATACAATAAAATACCTCGAGTTCCTAAGTCTGAATACAGAGGCTGCCAACACAGTGACTAATGGGCCAATAATGCTTGTTGTTGTTAAAATGCTACGTCAAGCAAAGGCTTCTCCTCTCCGTGTCCAACTTGCTTCATTGGTTGGCTTGCTGATACGTCATGCTACTTTTATTAACACTGATCTGGCGAATTCTGGAATAATGGGTGCTCTAACAGATGGTATAAGAGATAAGCAGGAGAAAGTTCGGAGGTTCTCAATGGCTGCTTTGGGAGAGTTGCTGTTCTATATATCTACTCAAGATGAGACTCATAGCAGAGAAGCTGGTGTTCTAGAGTCTCCTTCCAAAGAAAGTAGAACTGCATCTGGTTGGCAGGTCTAATACTATATCCAGCTATTGGGCATGATACTCTTTTTACTATCTTTTGTTACATTAATAACCAATATTTCTGCTTTTATCTTTTCACAGATACCTAATGCACTAATTGCATTAGTCTCTTCTGTTTTACGCAAGGGAGAGGAAGATATGACTCAGCTTTATGCTTTAAGAACTATCGAAAACATTTGTAGTCAAGGAAGTGACTGGGCTGGTCGATTTACCAGCCAAGATGTGATTGGAAACCTTTGTTATATTTACAAGGCAATGGGGAAATCGGAAAGTGCAAGGCTGACGGCTGGATCATGCTTAGTCAGACTTGCCCGGTTCACACCAACATGCATACAACAAATTATGGAAAAGCTATCTTTTAGGGATGCAGCTGCAGTCTTGGTGAAGGGTGGGCCTCGAGAACAACAAATCAGTTTGAACCTCCTTAACTTGGCAATGATTGGGACCCACATAATAACCAACATGGGACGTAATATACAGTTACTTTTTGAAGAAAAAGTTTAGTTTCAACAGTTGTATCTCTCATTGAACAGGGTAGTGAAGTCTTACGAGGGAAGGCACTTATATTTGTGTCTCTCGTTTGTAGAAATCTGCGAAAGTCTTTGTCTTACTTCTTTTGCAATGGAAAACTGCTCTCAGGCATAGACAGATTGGCAAAAGGTAAAGATGACTATGTGCGGAAATGCTTGGAGGTGTTTGTGACGGTTATTGGTTCCACTGTACCTGGCCTACTAGAAATCATTTCTGGAGATGTTCAGCAGATGATGGGAGGGGAAAAGGCACGGGCAGATTGCTGCACTAAGTGGTCGCTCGAATCCAAGAGTCAATGTTCACTTTTGTCCAGTTATCTTGCATCTTCTTGGGAGCTCTTCGCTCAAGCATCAAGTGGTGAATGGCAAGGTTTTGAACCAGTTGGCAAATCTAATCAAATTCTTGGAATCACCTTTTCAGGTACAATTTTGAATGTAAATCCACACGTACTCTCTTTGCAGGCTACTGTTATCTGAAGCTATGGTGTGATCATTATTTGATGCATATCTAACAAATTAGAGACCTGATTTTTGTTGCAGTATTAGAAAACTTTACTGTGTTGATGTGACAAAATTTCTCAGAAATCAGAGATTGTGTTTTCTATAATTTGCTCGAAATTTGGTATCAAACAATCTGTAGTTGTATCAGGGTTGTGGATGTTTCTTATTTATAATGTGGCCTATGTTTTTTGCGTGGTATTCATCTTTGTGTTTGCTACTTATCTAAAACTGTGAGTTTACACCGTGTTTTCAGGGAAGAGATGATTTTCAAATTACCCTTCTACGCATTATTGAGGCTATCACAGAGGAGCCCTCTGTTGTTCTAGAAGATTCTCAGATTTTCCTTCGTCGGATTCTCCCTAGTCTTGGTGTTTTGTACAAAGGAAACAAGGATGCTGATGCCAGATTTTTGTGCACGAAACTTTTCTTTGATTTGATGGAGGTCTTTTTAAATGAATTATCTAACGCTGCAGAGAAAAATGGGGAAGAAGATATAAAATCATTGTCAGATACATATTTTCTTCCTCTGTATACAAATTTCATTGAGGATGAAGATCCCATTCCAATGTATGCGCAGAAGCTTCTAGTAATGCTGATCGAATGCAATTTTGTTAAGATCTCGGATATTCTTCATTTGAAGACAGTTTCTCAGTGCTTTGAATTTCTTCTGGGAGACCTTTCTTGTGCTATGGTTAACAATGTCAAACTGTGCATAAATCTTGCATCTGCTCCTGAGATGGAAGGTAAGACACTCTCTCAACTGAGAGTAGTTCGGAAGATAGGAAATCTGCTGGAGTTTGTTATAAAGAAAGAAATGGATGATTATCTTGAGCCAACTCTCTGTCTGTGCAAGGCATTTCTGTTGCGTTGTACAGGAAGTTATTCACAAGAGCCAGCTTTGTTAGGAAGTTCTGCTTTTGGTACAAACTTATTGGTAAATCCACATAACTGTGTGAAGGACATAGCCGATTTCGGGTGCAACACAGGTGCTTTCTTGAAAATGAGTGGTGCAAAAGATGCACAAGTTGCAGATGTGGCATCAGAATGTGTTGTGTTGTTGCTGAAGGCGGCACCAAGAGAAGGCACGATGGGCTTGCTCACAAACCTCCATAAGCTAACTTGCGTCCTAGAATCATGGTGCCATGGCCTTTCCCGCTTGCAGCTGCTTCGTTTGCTTCATGCAATTGGATTTGCTTGTAGACAGTATTTATCTCAGGGTATGATACTGTCTATTGCTTCGACAGAAATTGCAAAACTTGATTCAATTGTGTCTGATATTAGAAGCTCAAACATGGGTGGAGTTTCAGAAGTTGCCATGGTAGTGAGTGCTGAGTTGCAAAGGCTACCGCGTTGCATTTGAACCGTCTTGTTGCTGCAATTACCGTCGGATCAGAATTTTTAGAAGCTTGACAAGTACATTTTTCACTCTTTGTGAGGGGTAATATTATGACAATCACGAGCTTCGATGTGATGTGGTCACTTGTTTGGATGGGATTGTAGGTGAAGCTGAGATTTCAAAACCAGAAGAGGAGTCGGCCTCATACACTGAGTTGAAATCAATATATATGTATTATAAAGCATGATTTGGCATCTCCTAGTATCCCGAAATGACATTGTAGCTTATCAATTCCTGTGCAATGTGTTCTTTTCTAGTATTCACGCTCATTTTCGTTGTAATTGGATATATGCACATTTTTTGACGTCAACGAAAAATAAGGGGCGAGATTGCTTTTTTTTTGGCCAAGTATCTGATAAGACTCCATTTTTAGTTCTGCTGCTCTGGTCGTCATGGGAACTTGAAGTTACAAATTTAGCATCGACGGTTGATCAAGTTAGCACACATATCGACCACTGCCATGAACACACATGTAGCTTGATTCAAAGACCTGTGAATTGATGCTAATGACATAAACCTATGCATGCAAATCGCAAAAAAGTCGGTATCCAATATCTTTGAACCCTCTGTTGCTCTTTTCGGTTCTCCCCCTCATGCACAGTTCAAAGCCTAAGACTACAGCCACATCTACGATTTTATGTTGTACAGACCTTAAACATCTCAAACAGCATTAGTGAATCGTAAAAATGCAATTAATTGACATTACGTTGAATTGCCTTTCGCCCAATGCGGTATTGGATGTGATTTTTGAAATGACAAAATTGCCCATCGTCGTCCAAAGGGCTATTTACGTCATTTCGTGGGCAGCACGACTAGTTCGCGTCGCCCGCCCTCACATCACATTCAAAAAGTGTAGGACTTGTCTTTTCCCTACTTTCCGTCCGCATTTCCCGCCGTCGACGCAATCCGAACTGATACCAATCCAATCCAATTCGTAGCGACAATCGAAAATTCTATCAATTTCTTCTCGTTCTTGCTCGGAAATCCGACGCCTTTGTTTCGAGAAGGGGAAGAAATCGATATACCGAACGATCTCTATTTCATCGACAACACCGCAGGTCGGATTCTTTGATTCCGTTTCTCGATCATCTTTTTTTTTTGGGTATTTTTTCTATTTCGTTGATCAATTTTTGTTAATGTTTGCGTTTTGTTTGTGATTGATTCATGGCGTTTTTTGTTTTGTGTGTGTGTGTGTGTGATGTTCTTGTTGTGGCTGATTTGCAGGGTTTAAAGAATCATGGATCAAGAGTTTGCGCAGATTCGTCCTGCCGAGCTCAAGTTTTTGGGTAAATTGGTCGAATCCTTGCTCTAGACTGCAAATGGATGATTGCATGTAGGGGTTGCATAGTTGTTTCAATTTGATCTGAAATTCGAATTTGCGTTGGATATGTTCGCTCAAAAGAAACGTCTCTGCCTAAATTTTTAGACAAGCATGACAGTTAAGAACTCCATGAATTAAAATTATAAAATTATAGCAAAGTTTTTAGATTTATATTTTATATGTCCATTGTGAGCTATTTGATCATTCCGTGTGCATGTTTCCATTCCACTTGGGATCTTGGGGATGTGCGTGTTGGGCCCTATGGCCTCCAAAAGGTCGTGTGCATGTTACCATTCTACTAGGGATCTTGGGGATGTGTGTGTTGGGCCCTATGGGCCAAAAGGCCTTTCTATTTAGCCTATATACAAGGCACCAACACCGTTAACAACAATAATTCTTCTCTTCAGACATCGTACCACCCTACTGGAGAATGTTATAGTGAAATTCTAGAGGAATAAAACTTTTCTAATTGAACTTTTCTATGTATTTGGCTGATTTCAAGCTATAATTTATCTGACTCCCTGAAGGGACTGGCTACCATCATTCTGTTTTCTTTTCAATTTGTGAATTGTAAGCTCGTTTTTATTTTAGTTTAATCATATGGTTTCTTCTTTCTTTCAGTGTGATTGTTTATTGTTCTAAAAGAAATTAGACTGTATTGTGCTTTTCTTTTTAAAGAAAAAAATGTGCGAGTTCAATGCATGGAATTTTAAGTGGCATACTATTTTCCAGCTGAACCAAAGAAAGACATTTTCTGTTCTGTTCAGCTGATCAGTAACTCCGAAGAATATATTGCCTTCAAGGTGAAACATTTACCAAAACTTTTTGCTGTTTCTGAATTTTACCGTCATTATACATTTTCTCTACATACATGTTTTTTTCTTCTAAAAAAATGATACCCGTGAAAGGCAAGTATGTGAGCAATAGAAATGTTGACAGGCTTTTGTTCTGCTATATTTTCTACAAAAAGGAACTAATCATTTCTGGAAATTTCATTTTCTACTTTAAATTGTGTGTGTAAAATGTTGCCAAGACTGAAGACTTATCTTGAGGTTTGGAACCTTGTAACTCTATTGAGAATCTGAGATCTCATTACTGGGGATATCTTTTTGATATTCTAAAATGGAAAAAATCATAAGATATCATACTCTTACTAGAAAATGCCCTTAATCTTATGCGTATAATTTTTCCCATAATGACCAGCATGATATATTTGAAAGAAAATTATGAGTTCTATACAAAAATCTTCCTGCACCGTTCTATCTGCGTGACTGCCACTACCAGTTTTATGTGCTTTGGAAAATAAATGCAATTTGAGAAGAAATTTTATGAGCTTATCATTATAATTTCTTATGACAGGTCAAGACCACGTCGCCAAAGAAATATATCGTGTCCCCAAGCACGGGCATTATTCTTCCGAAGTCATCAACCAAGTTTAATGGTAGTTATTGTTTTATAATTTTTCAATTTTACTGAATGCATCTCAAATTCAAACTGTAGCTGAAGCGGCTTTTTTTCAAGCAAGCAAGAACAAATTTTGAATGAAATAAATGTTTGTATTCGCATGTTAATTATTTAATTTTCGGATTTTCGGGCTTATCTATGACAAACAATTCCAATTTTCATTGCAAATTTCGTAGACGATAGATGACTGAGTAGATAGCACTTACAACCACTAACCTACTAGGGAATGATAGTAGGCCCCCTAACCTGCCAAAAACAGCATTTACACCCCTTTCATGAATTAAAAATTACACGATGCTCTTAAATTTTAAGAATTAAAAATTTAAACAATAAGAAGGGCAAGTTTTCTGTTCTGAAGGGTAAGTGGGTATGAGTGCCATTTTACTATATAGGTGAAGCCAAAAGGGGGTTTGAATGCTGTTTACTCTAAAAATTTTGCTATCTGGCTGGTCAACCTTTTATGCTGCCTTCTATTGTCATGTAGTTACCATGCGTGCGCAACAAGCTTTTCCACCTGATATGAAGTGCAGGGATAAGTTTCTGGTTCAATGTGCAAGAGTACCCTGGTTTCACCGAGCATGAAATATCACCTAACCTCGTGAGTATTCTGATTCCTTCTAGTTTTATTTAGTTTGATAACATATTTTATGGGCCTATCCTTGTACTTGTATATTTTAGAGCTCGGTGATGATGATAATTTGATATTATACTTTTTTCATGTTCTTTTAGTTTGATAGAGAAAGTGGCAGCTGTATCCAAGAGAACAAGTTGCAGGTTGTTCTTGTCAGCTCTTCTTGTAGCCCAGTCTCACCTCCTTCGAATGATAAAAGAAGTTTTAATCAGAAATCCACTTCTGGTGATATCTTGACACCCAAAAGTATCTTGAAATCTGAAGTATCACATAGGAACTCTTTTCAACAAAAAATGAGTTCAGATCCAGGAGAGAATTTTTCGCCTTCAAGCCTGGTAAGTTTATACTAACTGTTTTTGGTCTGCATATGGCTGATTATGTCCAATCCCACTCTATATGTTTGTCTTGTTGGGTTTATCCTACATCATATATAGAGGTTGTTAGTGACTTGTATATAGCCTAATAGGAAAGCCGTTAGGGGCCCAAATGGCCCAACAAGTCTTTGTGCTAACTGTAAACTTTGAGTCTTTATTGAGCCTTCGTAGTAAATTCCCACCCCTTAAACAACTATTGATTGTTGCTTATTCTAAATTACTTGTTTGATTTTCAAAGATCCTACTAAAAAAATATTAATTATTTTTATAGCTTTTTGAATTTATTCATCATCCTGAAAAAGTAATCCAGCTACCTGTTTATTCTCTTCTGTAACAATCTTAGCTGGCACACGGTAACTATTTGATAGGCAAATCATTATCTGAAATATGAGTATAACAAAATGCATTTGAAATATGTATACACGCCAAGCAGGAAACAAGCATAATGCAAACCGAAATGGGTAGTATTTGATAAGTGATCTTAGTTTAGGTTGACACACTCATTTTCCTCTGTTATAGGTTGACAAAAGTTCTACAAATGTGAAGGCGAGGATAAATCAATTACAATCCAAGCTAAATGATCTGGAATTCATGTTGAATCAGGTTAGCCAATTTGTTAGGAGCATATTACTGTACAATGAACTTAAGTCTAAAGAGATTTGATTCAATTTTAGGCTGAGAAGAACATGACAAAACTGAAAGAGGATAATCAATCTGTGAAAATGCGACACCTGGTAAGCAACTGACCTCTAAGCATCTATGTATCTTACGAAGTAGAGAGTGACAAATTATGGGCTCAATCTGAAGAGCAGGCCTTATTCAACTTTATGCATTAAATTCTATGAAACCTAATCTTTCAATAACTTAGGTTTCAA